>JAVXUP010000337.1:0-533210 GCA_033070095.1 Escallonia herrerae | reverse complement strand
CTTGAAAATGGAGTAGAAGAATAATAGGAATGCATGGCGGCAGTGGCGGCACACCGAGGATATATGACAGCAGCATTCGTGCTATGAGAAAGAGGGTGGGGAGAAAAAAAAAAGGATCACAGAGAAGGGTTCTTAACACCAAGTTGAAAATGGTTGTATATTCTATGTGTAAGTACATCGGAGGCCTGTATTTATAAGCATTCCAGTTGGCCTATCAGTAAATATAATGAACAAATTAGGATTGATAAGATACAAGATTGATATAACCGACTAACATGACAAGTGAGTAAATTGAGGACATTCCTTGATTTACAAAGTTAACTTTAATAGTGAAAAGAAGAAGAAGTTAACTCTAATAGTATAAATTGGTAAATAACATAACATGAATGAAAGGCTCATGCTTAAGCTCATTTCATATCTTTCGAGATTGACGGTGCATCTCGACCGCGACGAATTTGAGGTAATCCTCTATGTACTCTCTAAAGGCTTCGTAACACATATAATCACTTTGAGTACCATACGGCGGTCACGTTGAAACTTACATCTAGCGCTAGCACTAAGAAAAATTAAAAAAAAAAAAAAGATAGTATACTTTAACGTGTGTGGCATTGACTATGGTTTTGGTAGCCAAATAGAGCATGTTTGGAGTGAAAATAAAACGGTGCAAAGAAATTGAGTCAAATGGCAAACAGGTCAGAGACCATTTGTCACATTGATTAAAGTGAGGCCGGTGTCCATGAATCCGAAACACTCTAGAAATCATTTGCCTTGTAAATACTGGACTTTGTACCTTGAGCCGTAATCTCCTGCTTATCGAAGAGTCTCCTCCCATCTCATCTCCGTAGAAAGGTCTCTCTCTCTCTCTCTCACACACACACACGCTGAATGTCTTCACTTGTGCACTTGGGTAATCTGCGTTTTCAATTGTTAGAGAGCACAAACTGTTTACAATCTGTTGAATAATGCAATTCGCTTGTTTATCTTTGCATATACACACAGGATCTGCGTTCATTAAACGAGCTACTGGGGCTTCTAACTCTTGAAGCCTTTTTGGCATGTCATTATTGTTTTTTTGTGCATGCCAGGTGAAATTAGGTCAGTATAGTGGCTGACTTCTGTTCTGTCCTATTCTGACACATCCTAGTTAGGCTTCTATTAGAGATTTTTTGTTTCTCTCGACTTCACAAATCTTGATTCTAGGTTATTTTCGTTATCGTGGTAATTAGGTGTTTTTACTTTCTCTTCTTCTCTAATCTGTGTTTTGGGTTAGGTGTTTTCTCCTTTTCCTCCTGTCGCTCCCTGTTAGTAACAAAGCAAGTTAAAATTGGTCATTACAAGAATATGACTTTAAGTGGAAAATTTTGTCGAATATTTATGCACTATTTGTGTTTTTGATGTTACATGGGGATGGTAAAATCCAAATTTGCTCCATTGTGAGCCCCACTGCAATGATGATTTGCTCCGGTGTGACCTCGGGAGCTCACTTTGGTGCCTCTTGAAGGATGGTTGCCGTGAGGCTGCCAATCCACTCCCTAGACCCCTCAGTTGGAGGAACCTCGTGCACTGGGCCACCCTTTGTTTCTTTTGTTTGTTAAGGTTTGAAATAAGGTCAATAAACCCAAAGAATGCCTTGTTTTTATGATATTATCTGATGGGCAGTTTCTTCACCCGCTTCTGTTGTATTCTCTAGTTATCATTCTCAATCATGTGATTGGAGTATTTGGCGTGTCTGGCTAACCGACCCGATTGATCAGTTGTGCTTAGCACTTGTTGTGTTTAGCATGGTGTCAATAGCTTTAGTAGTTTCACCGCGCCTGACATTCTAATTGATTGCAGGACATTCTAAGACTTAGCCTAATGTTGGTTTTTTTTTTGCCGATCTCATTTCTAAGATTTGTGCGCTGCGAGAAATTTAACCCCCTTCATGGCTGCTAAGGGTTCACCTCCATCAACAACATGTTTGTTTAGGTCATTGCGAAACTTGTGGTAGAAACCACAAATTTGAACTTGATAAAGGTAAAACTTATAAGTAACCCTTGGAAGGAAGTATATGGCGTCCTAATCTGATAGTTGAGTTTGATTTTACTTTCTGCCTTTAACTTCAGGTTAAAATTTTCTCTTGGTGCAGTCATGGAAACTGGGGGTAATTCTCTACCGTCTGGACCAGACGGAGTGAAGAGAAAAGTGTTCTATTTCTATGACCCAGAGGTTGGCAATTACTATTATGGGCAAGGCCACCCAATGAAGCCCCACAGGATTAGAATGACCCATGCTCTCTTAGCCCATTATGGACTGCTACAAAACATGCATGTCCTAAAACCCATTCCTGCTAGAGAAAAGGATCTTTGCAGGTTTCACGCTGACGATTATGTTGCATTTTTGAGGGGTATCACCCCAGAAATGCAGCAAGATCAGTTGAGGCAGCTGAAGAGGTTTAATGTTGGTGAAGACTGCCCCGTGTTTGATGGTCTATACTCTTTCTGTCAGACTTACGCTGGAGGATCAGTTGGTGGGTCGGTGAAGTTGAACCATGAAAATTGTGATATTGCAATTAATTGGGCTGGTGGGCTTCATCATGCGAAGAAATGCGAGGCTTCTGGTTTCTGCTATGTGAATGATATCGTGCTTGCAATTTTGGAACTCCTCAAAGTTCATGAGGTTGGTCAAATTTATCTATCTCTTTTTAGCTGTTACAGTTGACAATGACAACATGAAGGTGTCACGAATTATGCTGCTTCAGCATCCAGTATGTTCTGCTCTTTTTTCCCTTTCATTTGTAGAATTGAATTTACTAACTGCGAGCATATATACATGTACACATGATTGTATATGCATTGGTAGGAGTGAGTTAGATTCAAGTCTTAGGTTGAAGATTTATTCTTGCTGCGGTCTTTTTTGTTTCAAACCAAGCATGCTGTTGAATGACATCTAAGTGGGAGCTACGCCTTTGATATTGCACTTTAATGAATGTTAAAATCGTCTTCTGGTAAGAACATGTCTTTTCGGATCAGAATAGTTATCCGTTAATTGTTTCTGTTTGGCTTGCATTATACTATAACTAAAGGAGAGCACGGTCGTGGTGAAGCCTTTTTTGAACCTCCAGTTCTGCCCATGTTTTACATTTCAATTTCTCTCCATTAATTGCTAATAAAATGGTAAGAATGGTATCTTACATGTTAGTTATTTTTCCATCATTTCCTCAGCACCTCTCCACATAATTATGGCAAGTTATAAATTATTTTTTTTAAGTTTTAGATCAGCTAACTTTGCTCAATTTGAAGCCCTACATCATTGTCCTCATTTTTTATTATCAAAATTACTTCCATTTTTAGTTTATTTGGTGGATGGAAGCTGGAGAGAATATATCCAATGCAACGAGACATCATCCTTCTTTTGTCATTATGCGTGTATGTTGTCAATCTTTAACACTACACTGCACATGCGTGGTGTGTAGTATAGGATTAAAGATTGACAACATACAAGGACTATAACCGCAACTACAGGTGCATTATCTTTTTCTTTGATTATTTGGCAAGTAATGAGTGTGATTGTATGTTTTTGTTTTTAGCAATTTGACAGCACCTAGTTAGTTTCCCCTTCATGCCCCTCACGGTAACCTTTATTATGTGTTTTGGCATCTCATGTTCACCTGTTAGGTTGCCATGTGTGATTGCGAATGCTTTTAAACTCACCAATGTTCTCCAGTAGTGCTAAGGTCTTGGATATGTACATTAACATCGGCATTTCCATCATATTTACGAGTTTATCTGGTGAAGCTTTGATGTGGATGTTACCATTTATTAATTTGCTAATTGCTTTTGCAATTATCTCTACTAAGCTTTATTTGGCAAGGCTTCAGTGTTTAGTTACTACCAAAACCACTTCCTTAGCTTCTCTTTGTTTATTTAACTTCAGCATATTTTGCACTTAACACTTCACGTGATGTTTTGTGATTTTTTTGTGTAATTTATCTTGCAGCGTGTGTTATATGTGGACATTGATATTCATCATGGTGATGGTGTTGAGGAGGCTTTTTACACTACCGACAGGGTCATGACTGTTTCATTTCATAAATTTGGAGATTACTTCCCTGGTACAGGGGATGTACGAGATATTGGATATGGGAAGGGAAAGTATTACTCTCTAAATGTTCCTCTAGATGATGGAATTGATGATGAAAGCTATCAGTCTTTGTTTAAGCCAATAATGGGCAAAGTGATGGAAGTTTATAGGCCTGGTGCTGTTGTCTTACAGTGTGGTGCTGACTCATTGTCGGGGGACAGATTAGGTTGCTTTAATCTTTCAATCAAAGGTCATGCAGAGTGTGTAAGATATATGAGGTCTTTCAACGTTCCCCTACTGTTGCTAGGTGGAGGTGGGTACACAATACGCAATGTTGCTCGCTGCTGGTGCTACGAGGTAAATTCTTGACTCTTCTTACTCATCCTGTATTATCTGTTTAGCTTTCCTTTCTGGGGATCATGTTGGTCAACCCAAGATTAAGACATTGCATGACCATGCAGTGAATGTCAAGGCGCCCTATAGTAATGAGAAGACAGTATAAATGCATATAATTTGCTTCTGTAATATAAAACTATAAATTGGAATGACAAATCAAATAAGAAAGCTTTCTAATGTGTTAAAATTTACATTTTTACCATGTGGAAAACCTGCGTGGTGCGCTGATGTTCTGCATTGGATCCATTAAGAAATAACAAATATAGTTGTCAAATAAAATTTTCAACTATTGGGATCATGCTCTCCTTTACCTATTTGGTAGTTAATGTAATAATAATGGATAAGTAAACAGTGAGAGTGTGAGTATATGTTGAATTATGGAACATACATTATATGTTTTTTGTTCTTTTTTTACTACTAATCATAATGTTTTACTTTGCTTTTGTTAAACATCTAAAGGAAGTCATTTGAAATCTAGTGCATATGACTACAATGTTGGTGATGTTAGTATGCTAAGTAACGGGTTACAGTTACAGAAAAATCCTTGACGGTCCACAGTTCTCACTTTACTCTTGACCCTATACCCGCAGCACCTGACCATTATAGATGTTATGGCAAACTTCCTAGCGCAGCCAAACGAGAATCTTAGCTTTAAAATATTTATTACTAACTTAGACAACGTTTTTTTTATGTTTGACTCTTTAAAGAGCTGGGCTGCATCACTTTCCATACACAAAGATGTCCTATTCCTAGCACTTGATTTCTCTCTGCTTTAATTAGCTAACATAGAAGTGAAAGTAGAGTGATGTATTTAACGAGAGCTAATCCCATCCCTTTTGCGAGTTTGGCATCACATTATAGCCCACTCACTAGAAGAAGATTTTCCACTGTTCACATTACAAGCCTTGCCACGCACAGCTGCTCCTTCCCTTGTATTCGACACACAGAGAGCACATAGTAGCATCAGAACTAGAAACTACGCTTCCATTTAAAAGGAGATGAGCATCCCATCTTGGAAGAGGAGATTTATAGACTTACTGGGTGGGAAGGCAATTGAATGTGCGCTACACTTGATAACAAGTTGCTTACTAGTTTTCTTCTTTATGAAAGTTATGACGATCCTTTTCAGTTTTGTGACCTCCCTTTCTTGATTGGGTTCTGTCTTTGGGTAATAATTTGGACTGTCTCTAGAATTTTTGGTAAGGTATAGCCAGGTGTCCCACTGTCCATGCATGTTTAAGGTCAGGGTTTAACATAAGTTCATGAGTGAATATTTTGTTCCTTTGTTACTGTTGTTAAGCTGATATATACCAAGTCATGAGGTCATATACAGTTGTTTGGTCTCATGGACCTAACTAGAATTATATCACTCTTTTTTCTTGTCGCTTATGTTGGTATTGTTTCGAAGTTTATTGACACCTTCTGGTTGATAATAAATGCCTTGTGCACTTATCATCTACTAAATATGGATGGACATGAAAAAGAACTCTGTTCTCTTTTCTCTAAGCTAAGAACAAACTTGCAGACACTGTCTTATTAATAATTATGCTATTGTCCTCGGAGCAGACAGGAGTGGCACTTGGGACTGAACTTGCTGATAAGATGCCACAGCACGAGTATTATGAGTATTTTGGTCCGGATTATACGCTTCATGTTGCTCCTAGTAACATGGAAAATAAGAACTCTCGTCAGCTACTGGATGAAATTAGAGCAAAGCTTCTTGAGAATCTTTCAGAGCTTCAGCATGCGCCAAGTGTGCCGTTCCAGGAGCGACCACCTGATACTGAGTTTCCGGAGGTCTGTTTTGTTCTTAGCCTTTTTCCTTTCCTGTTACTCGTTTGATTTCTACATGGAACTGGCCGGATATGCTAAAATTACAAATTTCTTTGTAATGGGAGTGCATAGCTCTTCCTTGGCAAGATGCTGCATGATTATGTTGGAAATACGAAAAAGAAAAAAGAAAAGGTTCTGGGCTAATTGGCAATTTACATAGCATTTACAGCTTTATGGTGATTGGTTAATTTATTCCGACTCTCTTTTTTTGGGGTAAACATATCTAGCTTTTCGTGTATACGTTATCTCATGTTACTTTCTCATCTTTGATATACACCCACACACTCAGACACCACTTTGCCCACTCCTATATCTGTAAATATATAGGGATATTTTAATTGGGAGCATAGTGATGATGTTACCTGCTTTTTGCCATCATTAAGACCAAGATGTATTTCCTGTTAGTTATTTTCTCGAGTATCCGAGTGAAACTTTACAACATGCATTGCTAACATGTTCTGATATTCAGGCAGATGAAGATCAAGATGATGTCGATGAACGATGGGAACCTGATGTTGACATGGATGCTAATGATGAGTGGTACATGTTTGTCCATATATCTAGATTTTCACCATCTTCCTGTTTCTTATGGCTGTTGATCCTACATCATCGTACTTTTACAGCAAGCCTTTGCCTAGTAGAGTGAAGAAGGAATTCCTTGAACCTGAGCCCAAAGATTCGGTATGTCTCACACTACTTGCACTCCTTTTGAGTCTCGCTAGCATCCACTAAAGTGGGTCCTCAAGTTTCAAGTGAACCACAACATTTGATTATCATTTCTGTTGCATTTGCCATTTACTTGCATCTTTATGAGCATTAATCGTATTTCCTCCTGCTGTACTTTTTTTAAGTAGTAATACATGCTAGTGAAGTTGCTACCTAGTTGACTGTGAACTCTTTATTGAGATTTTAGTGTTTTCGAATGAATGTATATAGAAAATCAGGCAGGTCACCTGATAGAAAGATGCCCCTCTCTTCTGGTTGGGTTATTTTCTTGGGTTTGGCTCACCCGGTTCTACGTGCACAACAGTCGTGCACAGACATAATTCAGTTCAGTTATTAGATACAGCAACCCGAGTTTGTAATATCGGGTTGAAGATTCTTTTTGCTCAAGGGCGTCTCCTACTACCCAAAGCTGCGCCCATCTTTTGTACTTGACAGATGTATCGTCTAGAACTAGTGTGGATGGACGATGGGTCATAGAAGTGCGCTTTAAAAGCTCACTAATCGGCCTTTGAAGTGAATTTGTCATAGGGCCTATGAGACTTGATCAAGTGAATTAGTAACTAGCAGATAATGAGAAATGGCCCCAAGTTTATTCGTAAGCTCAATATGGCCAAAATGGATACAGTACAATTTTTTTATTGTGACACTGCGAATAAAATTATGACCCCCATAGTAATTATTTTATCTGGCGAGCTGCCAAATGGTTTAATTAAGCAGTTGCATGTCTGATCAATTGTTTGGAATTGTGATTTAAGACGTCTTGATGGATCCATTGCAATTGCTTTAGCTGCAATGACAACTGCCCTCGCTTTTCGTTTTCAGGAGGATCCAAAAGGTGGGGACCGTGCGAGAGAAATGGATGCAACATTTGCTGAGAATGCATCTTTGAAGGTGAAGCTGTGACAAATACTTTTAATGCCTATAGAAGCATTCTCTTCTCCTAACTTGTTTACGTTCTTGATTGTCTTTATCAGGCTTCAAATTCTGGTTTGCTGTTGAAGGATGAGACAAACATTAAACTAGAAGGGAACTCGAACAAGCCATCTGATCAGCCCGTTGACATGAATTTAGAGTGAAGCATCTGATCAGCCTGTTGACAGGAATTTAGTGTTGTACGGCTAAAAAAAAAACGGAACTGACTGCACCTGTTGTAAAGTATAGTGGGCCATCATTGATTTCATTCTACAGAATTTATCAAAAACTTTGTAATGCGAATCACCAAGAAAGCCAAAGCATATTCCTCGATGGCAATTTGCCTATTGCACTACTCACTAAGAAGAAATGTTGCCCTTTGTAGCCTCAAATTGTATGGAAGTTCGTAGAATTTTTCCTGATCATGTATTCTGTTTGAGTCCTGTTTATTTGATGCCTGCACCATTTCTCTGTCCTAGTCCCCCATCCCATTCCCGAGCTGAACTCTGCATCAAAAGTTGTACTTTGAAACTTGCGCAGAAGTTTCAACTCCAAGCAAGATGACGTGCGCAGAAGTTGCTATTTTTCTACACGGGGGGCATGACTAATTTCAAGGTGGGACAGTGCGTGATGACTAAGGAGGTGAGACGGGCCGTCCAAAGTGCGTACCTGTGCAGAAGGATAAGGAGGCAACTCACCACCACTTGGAACCAGTCCTTCCCGTATGTAAGCAAAGCCAAAACTATTGCCTCGTTGACTCGTATAGTCAAGATTAGTGTCCCATTTAGCAGCAAGTGATGATGCTCGATTGACCCTTTGCTTCCACTGGTTGGATTCCCTCTCAGTCAAAGCAACTACTTGGAAGCATTTGAAACATTTTCCGCCAGGTATGGCTACCAATTACTTGACTAAGATGAGAACTAGATACGAAAAGGCCCCTAAGTCTTGCCTTTCAAGTGCCTGGACTCCACGACACGAAAGAACCTACGCTTCTGCGAGTGTGTTGGACAAAATTTCCATGCCAAATGCGTCTTTCGTATTACTTGAACCATAAGGAGTCACGTCAGGAAGCATTTCCGAAAAGGAGCATTACCCTTGTCAAAACCAACAAAGTGCACAAAAGCTCATATCATGCACCGGTCAACGAAAGTTTTTATTATGTACTAATCAGCAAAACAAGAGGCAACTAAGGGGGGCACGCTAAAGCTAAAGCTGCAAAAGTCAGCTGAAAGTTTCCACTATGCAATCTCCCAATTTTCTCATCTCCACGCTTCAGTAAAACCCTCCACTTCATAAGGAGGGATGCTGGGAAAAGTACACAGAAGCAACAATGGGATTTACTCAACTGATATGAAATAATCAAAATCAGAGGAATACAAATTTCCGAAAGATGAGGTGACCGAGTTTTGTCGACACGGCTTTCCACGAGATCATCCGGAGATATCTAGCTAAGAGGATGAAAGAGGTACACTAAACCACAAGATCTAAACAATGGCATTGGCTCTCGTGGATAGTGAAACCTAGTACATCTTTGAGCATACTGGCATCGTATGTAAGGAATAACGAATCTCTCACCTCTACAGAGAACAGTCAAGAAAAAGATAATCATCGCAGCACGGAAAACTTTGTGATCTAACTGCCACTATCATACGGAGAAAGGAAAGACACAAGATAAAAGCAATTAGGAGGCAGTGAAGGGAGTCCAATCGGTCCATATAACTATAAGATGTCCCAAACGCTCCCTCATAGTTGTACTCAAATCAACCACGAGTTTACTAAATCAGAACAATAAGCACGGCACAACAATACCAAGGGAAAAAAGTAAGACCTGACGAAAGACACAAAAAAATAAAAAAAAAAGCAAAGGAAAGGAAACCAGTTTGCATCTCAAAATTACCAAAGAAGTGTTCCAACAAGCTAGTTTGTTACTAGCCCCAACTTATTCAAAAGATAGTCGAACATATTTGCTAGTTTGTACGATATCTACTAGTATCAGCACATTGGAACCAGAAACTTGGTTACAAGCAAGTAAAGCAATCTAGATGGAAATCCCACATTCTGAAAACAATATTGAGCACTCCAAAAGTGCCCCAAAAATGCTCTCAAATTTCCTGAACGAGCGCTTCTTAACCAACTTTTTGACATTCCCAAGATTTACTTCTCACATATGGACCTACAGTGCATCGCAAAACACAGTGCAGCAGGCAGAATGAAACGCCATAAGTGCTGTCAAAAGTAACTCAGTGTAAATGCAGATTGATGAAAACACAGTGAATATGCACTTAACCAAACTAAATTTATAACCCGCACCGCTCAAGGCAGTAAAGCTTGTCATCAAAGATGGCCATCATCACTGTCATCTAAGCCTTGACCCCAAATGAGTGAGTTGGCTGCATGAATACATTTCCTCCATTCTTCCCATAGCACATCTTGTCTGATAAAATCCTACCACGCGAATCTTTACTCATTACTTTTCCCATGTTATTCTTAGTCAGCCCCTACCCGTCGTATCCCAACAACTTGGCATCACACCGTAAAATAGATGGGTGGAGATAAGCAGCAAGCATCTCTGGCAACTCTTACTCTGGCAGACCATAGCGATCAACACTAACCAGTAAACCATACTCGGTAACTTAAGACATTTGCATAGCTCCAATAACATGAATTAGGCATCAATTGACAATCATCTTTCACTAATCAAAGTCTTTTACTAATGGGAAGAACCATCACAGCAGGTAAACACCAAGGCTAAGAAGAAACATGGACAAAACAACCAAAACTGAACTGACTTAATAATGTCAAAGATGGAGTCAATTGAGAGCTGGAAGAACCTAAAACTAAGCAAAGATATTAAAAAACAAGTCTAAAAGTTCAGAATTAGAACAACTATATTCCTTATGTTGGGAACACTTCCAATAGGGCTAGAGTGGCAGTTGTTCCTCTGCTAGCACTACTAATTCTAACAACTAGCAAGTTCAAATTTCTGCTCACGCACATGCAAAGATAATAGGGCAAGCAATAAAAATGGTCCCATATGTTTGGGCCTAAGTTTTGAAAGTTCCTTAGTGTTTGATTTGTTTCATTTTGGTCCTTTAATTAGGCTTCCATTCCCTATTTGTTACCTAAGTCCCGAAAGTGAAAAGATGCCATGGATTTCAGAGGGGCAGGAGTTGTATGATTAGAAGGTATTGCATTTCGATCATCAGATAATAATTATCATGTTAGATCAAGCGATGCTACTCTCAAGCAGTGAAGAAGCAACCGTAAACAATCAATCACTGTGATAGTTTTTTCATCAACTCCCAAACCAGATTGCAAACCAAGTTGATTCAACCCTATATGACGTAGTTAAATTTGCATGATGACTTATACCAACTATGACTCGGGCACCAACAGAGAAAACGGGTGAGCTGAAGGGGAAGGAGGAATCTGTACTATTTCCAAATAGTGAAACTAAAGATTAGCATCACAGTATCTAAAAGTGCAGCAGGGCAATGAAGAAAAGCGTACTAGCCAAAAGAAGTGCTGGGGGCACATCACAACATAGTAGATAAACGATTATTTGATCATAGAGAACAGAATGATTTTCTTATATCAGTAAACATATATATTAATCATCATGCTTCTTTCAAGCCGTAAAGCAACAACTAAGTAAATAGTAGTAAATAGTAAATTTGTAAAACTACTAGACAAGATTGCCAATCAAGTTTCTTGATGCTATAAGTATAGAACATAAAGGACATTGCTTATTATTAGTCATGATATGGAGTCCTGGATAAAATCTGTATGTCATACTTTATTCATCCGAAGGAAATGGAACTAACACTGCCTCCATTTGCTTATTTCTTGATCCTACGAATCTTCTTAGCCCCCCAGACCTCCAATCTACCTGCAGGGCACCCGCACTTTGCTCGAAAGATGAGGACTGTACGCCCGTTCAGCGGCGCCATCCGCTTCAGCTCCGCCTCCAGCTCCTTGTGATCCTCCCCGAGTTCCAACGGTTTCATCCCACAAGCCGTTGCCGGCACCGCAGGCAAATACTTGACACATTCTTCTGTCTCAAGCTGAATATCAAACTCCACGGCCTTACGCAGACCCTTACAATAAGGCTTCCCACATTTCCTCGCTCTCAAATCAAGAATCTCCCACGCTAAAATCGAAACAATCACTCCAATAAACGCTGCGATCAAGGCAACCACGTAAGGAATGGGCGCTTCGCTTATTATATCCCCAAGTACATCGCAAACGACCGGGAAAACCTCCGAGGTGCCATAAAGGATCAGCTTGAAGCACGGTACAACCAAGAAGCCAAGCGCCCCTATTACGGAAATCAGTATCACAACATCCACGGCGGCAAACGGGGAGTGATCGCAGAGCGAATGGGCCAAAGGGTTCAATGAACTACCCTGCTTCTTAGCACTGGCACTACGCGAGTGTGCGCCTAGTGATGAATCCGCCACGAGCTTGCGCTGCTCGAACGCCTTGCAAAACTCGATCAAGCTACGACAGTCAACCATGGGTAGCCTCATCCAATCAAATTCCTTGAGAGTCAGGATCTAAATACTGAGAGCTATGATCGGATTGTATATGTAAAAACTCTGTCTTGCTAAAATTGTGCCGAATGATGGTAATCTAATCTAGCTAGCAGATACCTCAAATCTCAGTTAAAGGATTCATGCAATCGATATATGCAAAATCCGAGAGTAAAGACCAATCAATCTGATGGCGACCCGCGATTGTAGGAAAACATGTAATTGCAAAGCAATCCAAAGCAGATTGGATCAGCCTTTCAGACACTTGAAACCATCAAATCGGCTCAATTTTCATGGATATAACTGTAAAGAAACCCGGGCCAAACAGAGAGGATAAGAAAGGATTGGGAACTAAACAGAGGGTGTGATTGAGGAAATCTGAAAAAGCAAATTGAGGTGATCTGAGGAGTAGATTTGGGAGAGAGAATACAAAAACAGAGAGCAGAGCAGTTGTGGACAAGTAAGTATATGACATACATAGAGAAGACGAAGATTTGACTTCAAGTGGTTTTATCGTTTGCTTATGCGTTGCGTGGGTGTGAATTGTAGATGTATACTGCAGATGAATGACAACGCCCAAATGGCGTTAACTTTTGGGGGGTTTGGAAAGAAAGAAAATGAAGAAACGGAGAGAGAGAGACAGAGAAGGGAGCCTCTGACAGGGACCCCACCACCGACCCACATTTCAACTCTTTCCATGTTGCCCTGCCGCTTCCGCAATTTGGAGCAAGCCCCGGTCAGCTCAACGTGCATTGCGTCTGGTAGCATGCCATGCCGTGCCACGCCATGGACTCTCTTGGAAATTCAGAATGAATGAATGGTGTAGCATAACACGGTTAGAGTTAATTTCGACCCGAGAGGTTCAATAGACATTACTTCCGTCTTGGTTTAAGTTTGGACATACTGATTTCGTTTGTTGCTAGCCATTCTTGATCACGTTCTTTTGACTTCTCAGTATACCTGCTTTCACGACGCGTTAACTTTTTCAATGTTCAAAGCTTTTAAGCCAGTCAAACTCGGTACTCACCCTCAAGTCACGCCCACAATGCTTTTTTTTTCTTTTTCCTCTTAAGTGTCGAATTTAGCACGGGCTTCCCCCTTAAGGGATGCGGCCTACCCCCTTGGGGGGTGCAGTCTCATCCCCCTTAAGGGATGGGGCCTAACCGCCTTTGGAGGGTGCGACCTCATCCCCTTTAAGGGGAATGGCCTCCTCCCTTTATAGGTGTGAGCCTTTTCCTCCTCAAGGGGTCTTGCCTCCTTGCCCTTTGGGAGTCCCCATCCTTGGTCTCCTCTCCTTTAGGACTCCTCTTCTCACCCATTGATGTTCCCTTACTCACCCCTTGGAGGCTCTCTTGCCTCACCCTTTGGGTGCTACCTCCTCAGGGGCTTTCTTACCTTACCCCTTAGGAGCTCCATGCTCCAAGACGCCCGACTGTGCCAGAGCACCGCCTGCGCGTCATGTTCCTCCGGCACGATTCTCATCGTCACGCTCGAACATTGTCTTAGCGTCACGTGTCCCTGGCACGATGCTTATCTCCACCACCCTAAATGCTACTACCTTGTTACTAAACACAAGAACACTTGGCCGAGAAAAGCAAGCAAAAAAGCAAAATGATACGGAATATGAAAGGGTTGAAGGTTGAGCCTTTAATAATAAGGTAAGCTTCCAATCATCATCTCCACGTCACGTGCCCCCAGCATGATGTCCCTATGCGGGACATCGGTCGCCAAGCCCTAGCTCAACGACATTTGTCGTCGCGCCTAAGTCTATCATGTGCCCTTACACAACACTTGGTGATCGCGCCTCTACGCTATCTCCATTTAGCGTGCCCCCCGAAACCACACACATGCACTGCGCCACTTATAAAGTCGCACCCCCCGGCACCCTGTAACGCTACCATGCCCCAGGCATTGGTCTATCCCTTCACCATACCATGTGCACATTGCCTTGGTCGTGAAACACGTTTCGACCCACTCTTCGAATATGTAGTATTCCTCAGGATATGCGACTCCTCCAGACACTACCTCAGGGGGCTCTAAGTGCTCCGACTTGAAAACACCATTTTCGTCAAGTAGGCGACTCCTCCGAGACATTACCTCACCCCGTCAGGTAGGTGACTCTTCTGAGACACTACCTTAGTGCGTTCTGAGTGCTCTAGCACAAGGACTCATAAACGAGGATAGGCGACTCTTCCGGGACACTATCTCCATCAGGAAGCTCCAAGTGCTCTTGCATGAGGACTCCTCTCCTGCCAGGTAAGAGACTCCCTAAGGCACTATCTCCATCAGGGAGCTCCAAGTGCTCTTCCATGAGGACTCCCCTCTCGCTAGGTAGGTGACTCCTTTAGGGCACTACCTTGGCTCGTCGGGTAGGCGACTCCTCCAAGACACTGCCTTGGCGCCTTTTCGAGTGCTCCGACACAAGGACTTGTCCCGGGGATAGGTGACTCATTCGAGACACACACACACTCTCTCTCTCATGAAGCTCCGAGTGCTTCGGCATAAAGACTGCCTTTCCACCAGGTAGGCGCTCCTTCTAGGATTGCCTCTGCCCATCGAGTAGGCAACTCCTCCAGGACACTATCTCGGCATGTCAGTCAGGTGACTGCTTCTAGAAACTACCTCGGCCCCTGGGGTAGGCAACTCTTCTTGCACACTACCTTGACGCGTTCCAACAAGGACTCACCCATTGAGTAAATGACTCATCCGGGACACTATCTATATCATGGTGTCCGCATGACTAGTATATGTGTTTTGGCACTAGGGGCTCCTTATCGGCATCCCTAGGGACCATGACCCGGGTCACTTCGCCACAAGAGCATGTCTCTGAAAGGCATGCGCGTAGTCTGCTTGACAGTCATACGTAAGGACCCTCCCCCCACCACGGTTAAGCTCTATGCGTCTTGCGACTCCTCTCTGGGACTTAGCAAAGGCTTTGGACTTGTGGCTAGATGAAAGGGTTCTTTGGCCACGCGGACGCTTTGCAGGCCATGGGCCTTAGGGTTGTCATGTGTTCTCTTGGGCTGGCCTCCTATGAGGTCAGGATCGTTGGCCCTTAATCTTGTTCCTTAACATGGTAGATATTTCTCTTCTACTTTCCTTAACTTTTATATTACATCTAAAACTGGAATCAAATGCCCGGCTAACACTATTATGTTAAAGTTTGGTATAATGCACACCTAATTGCGTGTGTCTCGAAGCTAGTTAGCTTTGATGAGAAAAGATCCAAATTACCTGCTATATGTCCAGAGATGATGTAGTAATAAAGCTTCGCTAGTGAGTTTCTAGCTATAAAACCAGTTTAAACTCTTTCCATGTTGCCCTGTCGCTTTTGAAATTTGGAGCAAGCCATGGTCAGCTCAAGGGTGCATTGCGTTGATAGCATGCCATGGATTCTCTTGGAAATTTAAAATGAATGAATGGTGTAGCATAACACGGTTACAATTAATTTCGACCTGAGAGGTTCAATAGATATTCCGTCCGTCTTGGTTTAAGTTTGGACATACTGATTTCGTTTGTTGCTAGCCATTCTTGATCACGTTCTTTTGACTGCTCGGGAGACCCGCTTTCACGACACGTTAACTTTTTCAATGTTCAAAGCTTAACGCTTTTAAGCCAGTCAAACTCGGTACTCATGCTCAAGTCACGTCCACAATGCTTTTTTATTTTTCCTGTAAGTGTCGAAATTCGGCGCGGGCTTCCCCTTAGGGGGTGCAGTCTCATCCCCCTTAAGGGATGGGGCTTAGCCGCCTTTGGAGGGTGCGACCTCATCCTCTTTAAGCGGAATGGCCTCCTCCCTTTACAGGGGTCAGCATTTTCCCCCTTAAGGGGTTTTGCCTCTTTGCCTTTTGTTCCCCCCATCCTTGGTCTCCTCTCCTTTAGGACCCTTCTTCTCACCCCTTGATGTTCCCTTACTCACCCCTCAAGGATTCCACTCCTCACCCTTTGGAGGCTTTCTTGCCTCACCCCTTGGGTGCCACCTCCTTAGGGGCTTCCTTACCTTACCCCTTATTCTCTCCTATCCTTAGGAGCTCCATGCTCCAAGACGCCCGACTGTGCCCGAGCACCGCCTGCGCGTCATGTTCCTCTGACACGACTCCCATCGTCACCCCCGAACATTGTCTTAGCGCCACGTGTCCCTAGCATGATGCTGATCTCCACCATCATAAATGTTATTACCTTGTTACTGAGCACAGGAACACTTGGCCAAGAAAAGCAAGCAAAAAAGCAAAAGGATACGGAATATGAAAGGGTTGAAGGTTGAGCCTTTAATAATAAGGTAAGCTTCCAATCATCATCTCCACGTCACGTGCCCCAGCACAATGCCCCTATCCGGGACATCGGTCGCCAAGCCCTAGCTCCACGAGCCTCGTCGTCACGCCTGAGTCTATTATATGCCCTTGCACAACACTTGGCAATCGCGCCCCTACGCTATCTCCATTGAGAGTGCCCCACGAAACCACACACATGCACTACGCCACTTATAAAATTGTGCCCCCCGGCACCCTGCAACGCTGCCACCCCCCAGGCATTGGTCCATCCCTTCACCATACCATGTGCACATTGCCTTGGTAGTGAAACATGCTTCGACCCACTCTCCGAATCTGCAGTATCCCTCAAGGTAGGCGACTCCTCCAGACACTACCTCAAGGCGGCTCTAAGTGCTCCAACTTGAAAATACCATTTCCGTCAAGTAGGCAACTCCTTCAGGATATTACCTCACCCCGTCAGGTAGGTGACTCTTCCGAGACACTACCTTAGTGCATTCTGAGTGCTCTAGCACAAGGACTCATAAGCGAGGATAGGCGACTCTTCCGAGACACTATCTCCATCAGGGAGCTCCAAGTGCTCTGGCATGAGGACTCCTCTCATGCCAGGTAGGAAATTCCCTGGGACGTTATCTCCATCAGAGAGCTCCAAGTGCTCTGCCATGAGGACTCCCATCTCGCCAGGTAGGCGACTCCTTTGGGGCATTACCTTGGCCCATCAGGTAGGCGACTCCTCCAAGACACTACCTTGGCACCCTTTCGAGTGCTCCGACACAAGGACTCGTCCCGGGGATGGGTGACTCATCTGAGACACACCCTCTCTCTCATGAAGCTCCGAGTGCTTCGACATGAAGACTGCCTTTCTTCCAGGTAGACGCTCCTTCTGGAATTGACTCTGCCCATCAAGTAGACAACTCTTCCAGGACACTACCTCGGCATGTCGGTCAGGTGACTGCTTCTAGAATATTTACGTTAAAAAATATTATTAAACCTTACGCGCTAAAAGGATACCATGTTTAAATAGTCAATAAAACAACTACAACAGACTGGTGTAATATTTGCAACACAAATTGGCATTGGGGGCTAAGGCCCCCTTGCTGCAACTAAAATATCCCGTACCAGAAAATGAAAATGAAAATATATCCCCAACGTGTCAATAATGATGTTATCCATTGCATTTCACCATTCTACCGTACAGAGTGCTGGAAAACCCGAAGAAGAAGAAGAAGAAGAAGAAGAAGAAGAAGAAGAAGAGGGGGAGGATAAAAATGGGAGCAAGCTCAAAACTCGGCGGCTCTTCTTCCACTCATTATCTCAGTAATTCTTGTTCATACCCCAAAGCCCACTTCACCTTCACCTCCTCTCTCCACTCCAACTCAAACTCCACTACTCTTTTGGGGAAATGCCGAGTGGTCACTTTCCTGCCTCTGAAAACCCGTCCAACATCCCTCCTTTGCACTTCTGCTCTTGCCCAGGTTGGCGAAATCTTGGAGAAATCCGCGGATTCTGTGTCCTCTTCGAGAGACGCGCTTCCCAAGATTGACAAGAGCGGCAGGTTTTGCAGCCCCAGAGCCGCCAGAGAGCTCGCTCTGTATGTAGGGCTGTATACGAACCGAGTTCGAGCCGAACATAGGTGTGTTCGAGCTCGGTTCGTTTAAATTTCTGTGTGTTCGAGCTCGGCTCGAGCTCGTTAAGAACTAAAATATTGACGTTCGAGCTCGGCTCGAGTTCGTGATTGTAAAGTTCGGGCTCGACTCGTTCAACTCGTTTAACAATACGAGCCGAACTCGAGTCCGAAAACTCGGCTCGTGTCCGTATTAAACTTCCAACCAAATCCCTAAAATTTGCAAAAAAAAATCTTTAAATCTATCAATTCAAGCTATAATGAATCAAAACAAACAATATTACAGAAGATACAAGAAGATGCAATCTTGATTGGTTGACAACGAAGATATAGAAAACAAGATGATGCATGCACCGGCGACAGGGAGAGGACGGCGTCGAGGACAGGTGATTACAGCATCGTAGGTAGACGAAGCAGCGTCACTAATCACAGATCTGGGCACCGGTGGTTGCACATATAAGAAAACGGCTCGATTGGAGTAGCTCGATGATCTCTTGCATAGCGGTTGCCTCTTCTTCGGGATGGATCGAAAATGAGAATGATCGGTGTCATGATGTGCGTCTGTGAAGAAAGAAAGAGAAGTTATGTGCGATCTGTGTATTTGTGTGTATGAGAGAGAGAGAGCAGATGGAAGGACGGGGGAGTGGAGTGCTGAGTGCGGCTGTGAGAGAGAGAGGCTGTGAGAAGAATGAAGATAAGGTGTGGCTGCCGATTGGGATTTGGGAGAATGAGGGTGTTTTAGGGTTTGGAGGGTTACCTTTTGGACTTGGGCTTGACTTATAATAGTTGGGTTTATAAGTGGGCTTGGTCTTTTATTTAATTGGGCTTGGTATTTTAATTAATTAGTTTTAGATTATCAGTTTTTAAATTATTTTACATAGAATATGTACAATTAACTATTTTAATTATAAAAATATTAATTTATTATACGAACACTATGTTCACGAACACAATCACGAACATTTTTCAATGTTCATGCTCGACTCGTTTATTAAACGAGAGCAAAAAATTGTTCATGTTCGGTTCGTATATTATACAAACGAATATGAACGAACTTTTTATAGAACAAACCACGAGCTGTTCGTGAACAACTTTGTTCATTTACAGCCCTATCTGTATGTTCTCTTCCATTCCTTAAACGCCTCATTTCACTTTTTACCCTTTTACTTCCTCACTTGCATAAATTCTGACCTATAAAAACGTACTTTAGTGATAATTAACCAACGAGGAACAGGGGGATGTAGCCTCTCCGCTAACTTGTACATGTAAATATTTGAATTTTTACTTGATTTTCATGTCGTAATTGACTTGTTAAAGAACAATGCCTCGGTTTCACAATTTTTGCCCCTTATTTAAGTTTCCGCAAATTCTTAGAGTACAATTTAACGTGTACAACTGTGCCTTTAGGCCTTGGTGTTTCCGTAGTTTGACTTAATCAAACCCTGCTTATCTGATAAATATTTTTTTATTGAGTTCCTTTCAAACCTTCGATATTTAATATTGTGACCTAAAACTTCTCAAAAAGTGAAAGGGTGCACAAAATTTTGAATCTTTAATGGCGAATGTTTAGAAATACAGGTTATGTTCCTAGAAATTCGAAAAGGTTCATTGCGGACAACGAGGCAGTTATGATTTATATGTTGTGTGCTACTATTATGCGATTGATGAAAGATGGTGGAACTCAAATGCTAGGTCAGTGATTTATGCTGCTTGTTTAGAAGGTTCTGACCCAGTTCGGTTGTTCGAGAAGCGAATGAACGCTAGAAGAGGTAATACTTTCACCATTTTTTTTATTGTTGTCTTCCGATTTTTGATACATGGATGTTTGTGTGCTTTAATTATCTTCTGTGTGTCATCGTGATCAGAACCTGGTTATGAATTTGATAAGGCGTCGTTGATGGAGTATAATCACATGAGCTTTTGGAGGACCTCCTGTAACTGCAGAGACAATTGAACAAGAGGATGAGCTGCTGCGAAATGATGAGAAAGCATCTCAAATTGGTATGCCTCAAGGACTCACGCAACCTAAATACTTCATATGGTCGGGTTGTCACCATACCATTCCTTATCCTTCGTATAGTTATTATAACGTTTGCCTTCAGACTTTTTGGAGGTCCATCTTTATCACTGCCTTATAGACGTGATTTGCGCATTAGGCATGACTAGCATATTTTAGCTTATAGTCTTATACTAAGCTTCAGGAGAGCTTCGGGGCTC
The DNA here is from genome assembly GCA_033070095.1 of Escallonia herrerae. Lineage (NCBI taxonomy): Eukaryota > Viridiplantae > Streptophyta > Magnoliopsida > Escalloniales > Escalloniaceae > Escallonia > Escallonia herrerae. The sequence goes on along the minus strand of JAVXUP010000337.1, from coordinate 512,640 downwards.
GGCTGTGTTCAGAATGAAAGTGTTGTTCTATTGTGCGACCTTCAGAAATAGCTTGAATTGCCAAATCTGCCTGTCAAGTTTTAGGATGGAAAGGACAAAGGAAAAAAAGGCATCCTAGCAGCCCAGTTAGTATCTTTCTTTAATAAAAAAACTCAAGAAAAATGCATACAGTGCACATTGCTGGAAGAAAGAAATATACATAATTATGGGCTGCTTGCCTGATGTAGTTATCATGCCTTAGTGTTGCCAAACCAAACACCTGAAGTGACTCAGGTTAAGTGCACTGTAACACCACTAAGTTGCAGGTGAAGTGGTTTATTTGGTTATTAGCAGTTGTACATGCAATAATCCCTGTCGCTCAGATGTTGTTCTAAGCTTTTAATGCCTTTCTTTATAGCTAGCATTTTCATTACAAAATTCTTCCAGAGGGATTACCTGTTGCATTTTCTGTGTCTCAGAAGCAGAAGTGCTTTCAGCTCCTCCGAAGTTGGTCTACAGCAAACTAATCTTGCGGTAAGCCTCCTGCTTCTACAAATCATAACCTGCTTATTCTATAGCTACCCCCTCATACCTGATCACGCACGTGGGGTCAAACACAATATGTATAAGGATGAGGATAACTAGTTTCTCTTCCTCATTGCAGCTTCACAAGGAAACTTCTGTGGCGGTTGTAGAGAGCTGGGACAGTCATGTGCATGTTATTGACAAGGTTGCTCCAGATAATTGGAAGGTTAGATCTGACTTCTGAGGCTGAGGATAAGATGCCTGAATCCAGTTTAAGTTCTTTAGACAATGATTTTATTTTGAAGAGCTTGAGCTATTTTTCTAGCATCAATGTTAAAGACTCTCTTTCTGCCTAAGAATTTGAAGAGCGTGAGCTATTTTAGTCTTAATGTTTAGGAGCTATTTTGTTAGCATTAAACTCATTAGTATATCTCACCCTGATCCTGTCTAGGAGGACACCACTTCCTATTAATAATTAACGTGGAAACTCCTAAACCTCATATTTCTCTAGGCACACTTCGTTTATTATATGTCTAGTTAGGAGAATGAGTCAAGGGTCAATCACTTGGACTTAAAGAGTTTCTTCTGTGGCGATACTTTTGGAGAATGAGTCAAGTGTCAATCACTGTAAACTTAAAGATTTTCCTCTGTAACATCGCATAGTTGTTGGATATGTCTACAGCAACTCGCCTAATTACTTTAAACTTGTTAATACTAACTAGCAAGACCACGAATTATATAGTTCTTCTAGAAACAGAGTTGCCAACCACATCTAACTTGTACTACTATTTGATGGTCTCAGAACATTTTTGCTTTGCTATCTGACTTGTATGTTTGACATATGTATGACTCTGTTCCTCAAGACCCTTAGGAAATATAACTGCACGGCAATCTGCCTGTCTTGTACCTAAAAATAAGGTATGCCACTCAAAAATTACTCATCTTTCCTTATTAACTGCAAATTAAGTTGAATCAAAAATCAGTTCTTTATAGTATTGTTTTCTCTTAATCTTTAGGCCTCGGCAATGAAGTTCGAAGTAAACCTAGAATTACCATTCTCTCCTACTTGTAGTCATTGACTTGTCATTTTCTTAGAATTTCAAGTTATTGTGATATTACGAAGTCACTATTCCATTGTAGTTATATAGCAATGCCTAAACTATTTTACAGAATGAGCCTGCAGGCAGAATCTTGGAGCTTTCCATTCTTCACTTGGCCATGTCTGAAATAGCAGTGCTAGGAACGCGGCATCAGATAGTGATTAATGAGGTTTTTTCCTTTCACCTTTATTATTTCTCAATTAGCACTTTGTCCCGTACTGTTTTGTGTAATTGAACTGCATTTTGACTGTAACATATATGACGATTTGTGAAGGCCGTTGATCTTGCAAAACGCTTCTGTGATGGGGCTGCACCCCGTATTATCAATGGCTGCCTCAGGACGTTTGTCAACGATGTTGAAGGTACTGGGGTTGCTCAGGGTCTTAATGCTAAGCAGCCTCTTCAGTTAAATGTTGATGTATGAAGGTACAAGTTTATTGGGAACTGCTGCCTGGAAGGTCGGCCGCTTTAATTTGGATTGAACACTGTCTTCATGGATAATATTGGAGAACCTCTAAGGGAAATGTCTTCTCCTCTTCCTGAGCCTGAGTTTCATAGTAGTGTCATGAGCAGAAGATTTTCAAGAGACTGGGCAATCATTCAACAAGAAATTTGGGTATCCTGGGCCACCTTGATACCAGGAAAAGCGACATATCGTATATTGTAAGGTTGTACTTCAGCAGCATTGTAGCTTAATACTGTTTCTGTATTAACCTAGAATGCTTTGTCAACCTTCCCTTATCGTATGGACATTGCTTGGAAATAGAACTGTCGTTCTGTATCTAACTTATGAAATGATATTGCATTGTACTACTCTCGTCTATATTTTCCTGGACGCTTGTTGAGTTATAGAACTGTCATCCTGCAATTAGCTCAAACTTATGGAATGATCGCTTTTAGAATTGTAGTACTCTCGTTTATAAATATTTTCATTCATCAAACCATTTGATTTATCGCCTTCCCTCTCCCGTTTAACTCAAGTTCAAAGTTTAACTAGGGCTTTCCAGAGAATCATTCCACTCAGAGCTCGGATCTTGCACCCTGGACAGAAGCTCGTTCATAGTCGCTTCCTCGTTTAAACGAAGTTTTAACACATTCTGAAGCTTCTTAATGTGTTGACGTCTCTTCAATGGTTTCAAACCACCTTTACTTTGCCGTCAAGTTACGTCTCACCATCGCCAGCCAGAGAAGAAAATTATTGATAGCTGCTAACAAGACAACTCCGAGTCCGTTTGAGCTTGTTGCTGCTTTGTTGGTTTTGACACGTTAAAACATCGCTTTTGGTACTAAACATCGCATTGACAAGTTTGGGACCATATATATATATATATATATATATATATATATATATATATAATATATATATATTTTAACACGCTCGAAAACAACACGAAACTGGCTGGGCCTTAAGGAGTGCATGGCCATGGGGTGCCCGTCTTAGGAAAGAACAATTGGAAGAAAACGACTTTAGTCGGGCTGGGCCGTTTAATGTAAAGTCCTGAGGCCGGCCCGCCAGTTTTGTGTATGTTCCGCCGCATCCGATCCAGACCCCTATTAGGGTTTCCATAGCCACCCCCGCCTTATATATACATATAGTCGAGGATGAACACAGCGGCGTATCGGAAGAGAGGTATTTGGGGCTTTTTATATTAGGGTTAGGGCTTCATGAAGCATTCTCCTATTCTCTCTTATTATTATTGCTATGCGTATGTACGATTTGTACTAGTTTAGATGTACGTGGATGGAGAAGCCTAATATTGCAATTCCTTGATCGAATTCCAAACATATGAGTGGATCAAAGGGATCTATCGTTAGGCCATAGTGAAGCCATAAGCATACGCATATTATTCCTATGTGTATGTGTGTCTCCCTTTAGCTCCGATTCTTCCTTTTTCTTACAAGGATCTTTCGGTGACAAGGTAGATACATTCATTCATCCATCTCTTTTGTTATCTTTTTCCTTCCTGATAGATCTATTTTTGCGAGGGGGGTTGGTTATTGATGGATGTGGGTATGATGAAAAAATCAGACGGATTCCCAATGATGTTTTTAACATGATCTTAAACCAGCTACTTCTGACCCCATCCATCATCATCACTTGTACCTCCTTTAGATCTCCCATCCCTTGTTTTTCAGTCATGTTTGTACTTGTGTTACTTATTTTGCCTAGTTGATTACTGTCAAAGCTTATGGCATGGCAGTGTGTGTTGACTGTTGATTAATTTTATTGAATCGTTGGGCTGGGGTTGGGGGCGGCCAGTGATGGATACCAATATTTGCTACTCTTGATTGGGGGGTTTATATTGCCATCCCATCTGATGATTCTTTTCCACCAAGATCTCTGAGGCCTTGCTTCGTTTTACTTGTTTCTTTCTCTTGATTTTTTTTTTTTTTTGGGTATCTCACTCAGAATTTGGGTGGGTAAGAAATTGCAATAGATTAGAGGCTTCTTAATCTGGTCGGCGGGATTGTTTATGTATCTGTCCGACTCGTTCCCTTGAAGCAAAATCTAGTGTGCTGCCTCCCCTTTTCGTACTTGTCTCTGTCTGACTTTATTTCTTGAGTTTGGAGAATTTTTCTGGGGGCAGCTAAATCAATCAATATAAGATGATATGATTTTTTTGAATGAATAACTAATGTGGTGGGAGTTTTGGATTGTATGATTTGAACAAGGACGGTGATGAGCCAATCAGACCTGTAATGATTTGCGAACATGATCGCATCTCTTTATCAACATCTAAGGGACTGAGTCTGAGTCTATTATTTTTTTTTTTCTGGGTTAGCTGTATCCTTTCCTTTGGTTGGTGTTTATGGTTTTGTGTTAATCACGCTTATGTTGCATTTGATTTGTTGGATACCATTTTTAGAACTAAACGTATTTGAAATCTTTGGTTGATTGGATACCATTTTTGAAATCTTTGGTTGATTGGCTCAGGCTTTGGCCAATCAAAGGCCAGTCGGGGTGATGGTGTGTGGGGCAAGACCATGTAATGCTAGGGCAGACTCGATAATTGGTGTAGATAGGCCATTATTACTGCTCAGAAAACATCTTGTTGTCAAGCAGGACCTGCATTTCTTTTTGTGTTATTTTTCTTTTAAAGTCCTTTGTTTTCAAAGGTAAGGCAGACTATATTAAACCCATTGAACTTCCTCTCAAAGGTGTACGAGAACACCCCCATCTTCGACACTCAAAAACAGAAACACTCCAGTGGCGAGTATCCTTAAGCAGTTGGAAAGATTGTCTTGCTCTCGTATACACCGTCACCTAACGAGTAGGGTCGCATGAGAATTTAGGGCTTACTTGATTGTCCAGAATAACCACAATGACAACCAGGGACACCCTTCACCAAGGTATATGTTATTGATAGGAGAAACGCCAGAGTCTCATTACCCCAATCTTTTATTAATCACTAGAAGTGAAGAGATTTCTATTGAAATTACAGCGGTGACTGTGACAAAGGGGGCATTGCGATGACGGATTGATGGTGGGGAAGTGGAAATGGACGGCCGGCAGTAGCTCTGTGAGTACTGATTTGGAACTTGGAGGCCGGATCTATGAGGTATGGTTGTGTGGAGTGTGACTGTGAATGTTGTTGTCGAGTTGTGTAATTCTGTTGTGTGCGACTGAGAGAGAGGGGATATGAAACTAGAGAGAAGAGAGGAGAGAAGTGATTTGAGGAGAAAAAGTCCCAATTTCCAAACCCTAAAACGGCTAACCCTCAATTAATATGAAAATGTTGTCTTATAAATTACACATAATCCGGTAAGCCCATGGAATCTGTACCTAACATAACTGAGCAGATATTTACTGTTAACCTATGGGCAAAATCTAATGAGCTCTATTCTTTTTTGGGTTAAGACTTTCTCTACATAGAACCCAAACTATATGGATAATTCACCTTAGCGTTTTAATTTTGGTTCAATTCATCTTATTATTCATCAAGTGGTGCGTAATTTATTAATCGACAGGCTGAAGTTTAATGTTTTGGATGTCTGTCAAATTTTCAAGGGCAGATTTGTGACCTCAGCCCTCCAATTCACCTTGGCAACTACATGTCATTAGCCTAATCAAAACCATCTAGCTGTGCAAACCACATTACCAATGCAAACACAATTTTTTTAGCCATCCCAAGGTGATGGTTCAGAAACTGTCGTTTAAACCCCCAACAGTGGCAACCCTGTCCAAACCCTTAATACCGCTAACGGCGTAGAAACCCAACTACCGCAATACCTTCCAAACCCCACCACTGCAATGTCATCCAATCGTCCTTCATCATAGAATTTCCACCCATACTCCCCCCTCCCCCGCTCCTCCGCGTCAGCCTTCAAAACCCCCAACGGTGCTAGTGCCGCCCAAACCCAACCACGCAGCCAACCCCCACAACCACAGCGCCATCCAACCCTCCTCCATCACAGAGTTAACCAACCTCCCGCGCAGCCATTACGAGTGCCAAAAACTTCCACATCACCGTTGATATTTCTCGGGGTGGACATGGCGATCGATGCGAAGTGAGATGCACCGTTGAGGCTATCGAGAGAGAGAGAGAGAGAGAGAGGGGGGTTGATGAGGTGGTTGGTTGCTCTATGGGTGCGTAAGGTAGGTGGTGGTTGGTTGCTCTATGGGTGCGGACGGTGCTCTATGGGAGCGTAAGGCACGCCGGGGGGGATTGCAGGTTGGTGGTTTTTTTAAAGAAACTGAGATCACTTAATGCCATGGTGGAAGAAAAGAATGAACTTTCAATTTTACCCCTAAGAGATTGATGGACATCCAAAAAATTGAACTTCAGGCCGTCAATTAGTGAATTTTGCACCAATAGATGAACAATAAGATGAATTGAGTCAAAATTAAAACGTTAAGGTGAAATGCAAACCCGCCCTCATAGTATATATGTGCAAATTTGGGTTAAGAGGAGAAATACCTTATATATAAAAAAGTTTTACAAGCCGTCCCGGCTAGATCATTTATTTTACAGACATAAAAAGTAAGATCAATTGCTAACGATAACATTACATATTAACAACTAACCTACAGACCCTATATAAATTACAGTTAGACAAAAGGAGAACATATCTTATACTTTAGCCTAACCTTTTGTAATATAGATCATTTATTTTACAGACATAAAATGTGACATCAACTGCTACCATTAACATTACAGATTAACAACTAACCTATATACAAATTACATTTAGACAAAAGAAGAGCATATCTTACATTTCAGCCTATCTTTCCGTGACATGCCAAGGCCTATAGGTTACAATTTTAACATTAAATACAACAAAAGCATAAGAATACAATGCAATATTACAATGAGGAGGACAATTAGAACCGCGCCAAACAAAGGTGATCTCGACTACCCACGTAAACATAACACAAAAACAAGAGTCTAAGAGGCTATCAACACCGCAAGGTCTACTATTTTTCACAAGCATTTCCAACATCGTCAGTAAACCGGGCAACGAAGCAATGAACATACACTATAGGCTAATCTAAGATACATCCTCCACCTCCTACCCCCAAAACAATACCTAAAGTGGAAAGCCTACCCCGTACCCATCAACCCCAAGCCCCCTCCCCCCACCCCCTGTTCCCCTCCTCTAAAGACATGTACACAAAAACCCTAACCCGAGACCCTGTGCCCCCCCCCCCCCAGGATTACTAGGTTCACCCATAACAGAAAAACCAAAACAAAGACAGAGACAACCCTATAATCAGCTACAATTCCGACCATCGCTGATGGGATTCCAGCCATCGTCGGTGTTGATACATCTAGCCCTCAGAAGCCTCTCCATTCATGTGCTGGTATAAATCAACCATCTAAATCTAGTAGATCTATAGATCGATACCAAGATTTACATAGATCTAACTAGATCTGACATAGATCGGTCTCCGATTGATTTGTGGAGATGCATCGACTATATTACCACCTTTATCCATTATTTAATCTGCTGCGGCCACCATCGCAACCCTCCTTATAGGACACGAACAAACACAACACATTCACGAAACTTGAAAGAATAAAATATAGAGTAAGGGGGAAGAGAGAGGTAGTTGTGAGGACCCTCTCCCCTTCGCCCCAGGTGACGCCGACGAGTTGTTCTGTTGGTCTACTTGCTGGTTAATAGTTCTATTTTATATCCCCTGCAATTATTTTGTAGCAGGGTGGGTTTAACCCTGTGGTACAAGCATTTTCTTACAAGGTCGTCTACCACCACAATCCTTAATTATTGTTGCAAGTTGCTTACACTGCCATAATAGAGCCACCTTTAGAAACCACCACCCAAACACATGAAAGAGGGTAGAGAAAAGATTTGAGGCCTTGTCATAAGAGTGATTAAAGGCCACATAACCAAATCATAACTAAAAAGCAAAAGTAAACACCAACAAACTTTCCATTGACGTTAGGTCTCTCTCTCTCTCCCATTCTTCTCAATTTTCTTCTTTCAGTTTTTATCCTTGTTGTGTTGAGTCCTCTGAGGAGTGCAACGACGGTGGCCGACGAAAAATTGAAGGATGTATGACGGCAGTGCGGTAGTTGACACATCTTCATAAATCATCGGAGATGGTGATGCTTAGATCCTACACCGTTATCACCGGATCTAGTTAGATCTTGGTATTGATCTACTAGATCTGGTATATCTACTCGCTAAGACATCGATTGTCAATTTGTACCAGCCTACAAATGAATGGGCCTTTGAGGGCTAGATCTATCAACACCGACGATGGGCAGAACTTCACCGACGGTGGCCGGAATATATGTTGGTTATGGGTGCTATCTTTAATGGTAACTAGGTGTTGTGTTTATGTTTAGTTTTTTGGTTTGGGTGTATTGTGGTGTCCTTGGGCAGGGGGACGAAGCCTTGAGTTGAGGATTTATGTAGGGGGAGGGGTTGGGGCCTTTGGGAAAAGGGGTTTGGGGTATTTAAGATTTCTACTCTAGGGTTTTGTATTGTAGTATGGGGTGCAGGTGGGGGGATTTACTTAGTGAGTGCTAGTTGTTTCGTTACCCAGTATTGGAAATGCTGGTTGAAAAGAGTGGACCATGCTTTGTTGATGGCCTCTCGCCTTTGTGTTGTTATTCCGTAGGTTGCCAAGTACACCAACTCCTAGGTGTTAATCACTTTTGGGCCTTAGCATGTTACTTAAAATTAGGTTGAAGTATAGAATATGCTCTGCTTTAATTTAATTGTAACGTGTGTAGGTCTATACGTAATTTGTTAATTTTTTTTTTGGTCTTTTGTGGTCTTGTGTACACAAAGTCAGGGAAAGTCGTGATCTTTATTAGTCATGGGGAAAACTTTGTAACCATATTTTATCAATGATATTCTCCTATTTAACCAAAAAAAAAAAAGAAATTTCGTCTTGGAGTAGATTTCTTGGGAGAGGGGAGAAAGAAGAAAAGAAAGCCTCACACCAAACTGAAGATATTCAAACAAGATAGATTCATAAAAACTCCAAATACTAAGCCAAAAATCCGAAGAACTAATAAAGTTCTTAGCACTAAATAGGTGACCAGAACTCTAGCTTCTTTCTTGTGCAACTAAGACTAGCTTCCAATATGTCAGACAAGTGCAACTTCTAGAGATTCATGTATCTTATTTCCAACTTCTTTCATTGTAAAAGAAAAGAACAGTATAGCACTCTATATTCACGACTTCTTCCAAACAAGAGTTAGAAATAAGTATAAACTTATAATTGTACTGTCGTCAGCAAACAGTACAAGCAAGGTACATTGGTCAAGGTTTCATGATCACCTTATCACACGTGAAATGTTTACTTATAATTACTTAATATCCTTACGAAAATTTTATCATATCAGAGCGTTTTTGCGGCCAAATTCACCTTGAATTTGATAAATGCATTGCTTTAGAAGAAGCGATTGAAACTAAGAAATAATCCTTCGCATGCGAGTTATGGAAGATCTCCTTTGGAATCAAATAATTCCTTCTAATTTAGTAAGATTGTATGTGTTATAACATCTACTATTCTAGGTTTATCAATGAGCTCGATTAGTTATAATAGGTCATGATACCTTTTTGCTTTAGCTTTTACGGTCTATATTTTAGTTTAAGATCCCTCTTCGCTCTTACTAACTGTAAACAATTAACTAGTAGATCTGTTCCACCCAAAATGAGAATGGGGTAGAGTTATGAACTTATAATCTATAATATGATGATGGAGAAGTTTATATCATTATAAGTTCATTCCACAACGAAACCTTTCACAAAAACGGGAACAACTAACCTATTTGACTCCCTTTAGTTGTTTTATGGCTTAGCAAAAGCGCATATTAATTGTTCATTGCTTTCACACAGGAGCCTTTGCGATCTACCTTCGACATTATTGATGAAAAGGATAATGATTTGTCTATTTAAGCTCGTTCGACAATTACTGAAACCAATAAAACAACCCTAGAGGGGAGGGTGAATAGGGTTTTCTAAAATTAATGGGGAACTTAAACAAAACACAATTATGAAACTTAATCAAGTCAAGCAATATTTCAATGAAGATGCTAACAACACAATCTCAAGCAATTATAGAGCAATAAGTAAAGAGATTGAGTTAGAGATACTTGACAAGGAGATTTAAATGGTTCGGCTTGAACTACCCTCAAGCCTACATCCACCTCTTCAAGGAAGTCCCTTGCAAGAGCACTAGAATCCACTAGCAACAATCTTCTTCCGGGTCAAGATCAAAACCCTTACAACACTTGGTGATATCCTCACACCAAGCACAAGCCTTGAATCCACAAAGCTCCCCCAAGACTTGACAAACCCAAGCCTTGATCACAATCCTTTTACAAAGATCAATTGTGTACAAAGAAACCTTCTTGAAAGGAAATGAGTACAAATGAAGCTCTAGTACAATAGAGAGATGAGAGAATTGATGACTTGAAGTATGCTCACTCTCAATCAAAGAAATGCTCACAAAGATGCTCTCTTTAATGATGTAAAATCATGAAGATGAAGAGAGAAAAGTTTAATCTATGAGCCTTGATGTTTCTCTAATGAATGGAGGCTTAGAATGTGGTTTCCATGGTGTATGATGAAGCCCCAAATCATTTATATAGAGAGCAAATGAAATATAGCCGTTATAGACAAAAAGTGAGCAAAACTGCCATTGCAGTCGACTGTATTCCCAATGCAGTCGACTGTATTCCCTCGAAAATAGCCGTTGGAGTTTTGTCCTCGAAAATAGCCGTTGGAGCTGAATTTTGACAAATGCAGTCGACTACATTGCAATGCATTTGACTGGATTCAAATACAGTCGACTGTATTACCCTACTGCCTATCGGCTGCCTCACGGAACCCCCTTTCCTATTTTGGGCATAACTTTCTCTAGAAAAATCGGATTGAGGTGCCGTTTTTTGCGTTGGAAAGCTAATGAAAAGTTTTATCAAGATATGAAAAGATTAGCACCAAAATAGTTTTTGAGAAAATCTGAGTGAGCTCCAAAGTTCACTCATTTTCAAGAACCACACTTGTGTGAAAGGTTATGAACTCACATGCAATGCACAAGGTGTCCTAAGGTCTTTTTAGGTCATAGTCATCAATCCAAGCATCAAACCAAGACTAGTTACATAATAGTAAAGATCAATCATAATCGTAGTAACTTAGCCTTTGCATTCTTTCTTGCTCTTTGACATAGGACTTGATGAAGCTTTCATAGTATGTCCACTATAACTTTAAGCTTCTTTGGCTTCAATCCATCTATCCAACTTCTCAAATGTGTCTTCATGAGTGTGCATGTATATGCCTACTAAGAATACACTCAAAGCACACATTAGAACATAATCAATGTGTAGTTATCATCAAAACAAGATGTAAGCCTAGGTTATCCAACCATAGGGCTAACAATCTCCCCCTTTTTGATGATGACAAACAATGATTCTATATAAGTTAAGATGCATCATATGATAGTCAATTAAGCACAACAACCTCACTTAGAACATTCAATCATCTCTAATATACTCAAGACATGTCAATCTATCTCATATAGCAATTAAGCTTGTAGCTAGCTTCCCTAGCTAAAACAAGATATGCTCTTCCTCTAATGTTCTCTCAAAACACACAATCACATAACATATAGAATCAAGATTATTTCTCCCCCTTTGTCATCAACAAAGAGACAAGGGTATGTGTGTGTGAAGAGATAGTTATAAACAAGATAATGGCAGGAGATGCATATAACTCATGAACTTATATGGATGACATCAAGAGTTCCTTCATGATCCAAAGAAAGATAGGCAATGTAGCTCAATAATCTCATTTACTTCATGCATTTTTCAAGAGTAACAAGATAGTATGTGATTCAAGCATGTAAGTTTCCCTATCAAGTTACCATATGCATATTCCATCCTAATGTATCCCCCTCAATCAACGCATGCCAACAATATCTAACAAACACAACTAAATGTCTAACCGAGTCATGCTTTCTTTTTGACATTACCAAAAGGAGTGTGTGTGGGAATGGCGTTGTGAAGCATTAAGATGACATAATTTCAACATGAAATTTTCACAAAACAAATGATGGTCATCAACAATCAATATTTTCAATATTAGTGCAAGAGGACCATACATCATCATCTAAATCCTATAGGTATCCAAGATTATAACATAGAGAAGTAAATAATCAGTGACTCACAATTTAGACAATAGTTCGCATGAATTCTCAACAAGCAAGTTATTTTTATAGATTTGGCAATTTAAGCATACTTGATAACATCTAAGTTTAGTAGATAGCACAATGTTGAGAAGATCATTAAGTTTTACCCTTTTGGTGAATTACCAGGGAATTGAGCTCATGAGTGATCATTCTTGAAGTTCGTTTTCTTTGACAAGCTTTGAGGCTATCCTCACTTGAAGTAACATGTCCAATCTTGGAATGCTTACTCCCCCTTAATATTTAGCTTGTTGCTCCTCCTTTTTAATTTTTTCTTGGAGCCTTTTCCTTGTTGCTATTTGCATTTGCTTTGAACAACCTACAATCACAATTTAGGTCTACCTGTTGGTACCACGTTTTCTTGGGTCCATAAGTGTTAGTCTTAGCAACATTAAGAAACTCTTTAACAACCCACATTTTCTTGACACCTCCAATATGAACAATTCTACAAGGACAATAACTAGTCGTATGCCCTTTCTTGTTGCACCAACCACAATGTGTAAATGGTGTGCAATAGTTCTTTAGTTGTCTTGGAGGAATATCTAACCTAATTTGTTGTTTAAAAACTTTAGGAGGTAAGGTGAAGGGATCTAATCCAACACCACCTTTGTTTAGGCCAACTCTTTGATGTCCAAGCATGACATCCAGTTATTTTTACTATCGACAAATTTTTCAAGGCATCTTTTCAAATCACAAATATCAAACTTTAAAATTTCATTTTGTTTTTTCTAAAATTGAAGTATTACAAGATATTTGTTTTGTACTAGGAATGTTCACAATCAATTCAACCAAATCATTATTCACATGCTCTACATATAAATGGCTAGATATGCGTTCATTCTCAGCATGCAAGTCACAATAATCATTTTTTAAGTCATCCAGCTCTTTTGAAATTGCATGCACTTGTTTTTTTAAAGAACAATTTTTCTTGACTAATTTCATGGATTCTTCATATAAAAGAGCATAAGCATCATGAATATCATCATTGGAGCAATTGCTATCACTGTCACTATATGAAGAATTTACCTCATCATCTTTTCGAGCCATGAAGCATAAATTTGCATCTCCCTCATCGAAATGACCACCTTCATCTCCATTTGAATCATCATCACTACAAATGATGACTACTATTGATGTCTTCATGGAGTGCTTCTTTCTTGACCCTTTCTTCTTCTTATCCTCCCATGAAGTAATAATATCTACACTTGAATCATTTTTGCTCTTGTGTGAGTTTTCAACTTTCTTAATTTTGAGAAACTCATTGAATTCCTTTGCAAGTATGTCCATCTTCTTGTTATTCAAGTCTTCTTCCTCTTCACTTGAAGATTGATCCATCATTGATGAAGCTTTAAGAGCAATGCACTTCTTCTTCTTCTTTGGAACTTTTTGCCGGATGATTCGAGTTGCATTTCATAGGTTATCAAGGAACAAATTAATTCATCCAACGGGAAGGTGTTAAGATCCTTTGATGCTTGAAGTGCGGTAATTTTTGCATCCCATTCTCTAGGTAATGACCTAATCACCTTTTTTACAAGATCACCGTTAAAAAAATCTTTTCCTAATTGTTTCAAAGTATTAACAATTTTAGTGAAACGAAAATTCATTTCCATAATAGATTCATCGGAAAACATTTGAAACAATTCATATTCTCTATACCATAAATTCATCTTTGAATCTCTTAGAAGAGAGGTCCTTTCATGAGTGACTTGAAGTGTATCTCACATACCCTTAGCCGAATCACACATAATAACTCGATTGAGTTCATTTGTGTTTAGAGTACAAACAAGACAATTCTTAGCTCTAGAATTCATGCAAAGCATATTTCTATCATGTGCATTAAATTCTGATTTCTCTTTTGGCACAAGCTTATTCCTAATCCTCTTGGTTGGAACATAAGGGCCATCTTCAATGATTCCCCACATTTCATAATCTAAAGATTATAAAAAGACTCGCATCTTAATTTTTCATATACTATATGAAGATCCATAAAAAAGTGGAGGTCGAGTAATAGAACTCCCTTCAAGACTAGGAAACCCCATGATCTTTTAACTCTCTAGGTGTTAACCAAAAAAATCAAGAGCCGAGGCTCTGATACCACTTGAAACCAATAAAACAACCCTAGAGGGGGGGGATGAATAGGGTTTTTTAAAATTAATGGGGAACTTAAACAAAACACAATTATGAAACTTAATCAAGTCAAGCAATATTTCAATGAAGATGCTAACAACACAATCTCAAGCAATTATAGAGCAATAAGTAAATAGATTGAGTTAGAGATACTTGTCAAGGAGATTTAAATGGTTCGGTTTGAACTACCCTCAAGCCTACATCCACCTCTTCAAGGAAGTCCCTTGCAAAAGCACTATAATCCACTAGCAACAATCTACTTTCGGGTCAAGATCAAAACCCTTACAACACTTGGTGATATCCCCACACCAAGCACAAGCCTTGAATCCACAAAGCTCACCCAAGACTTGACAAACCCAAGCCTTGATCACAATCCTTTTACAAAGATCAATTGTGTACAAAGAAACCTTCTTGAAAGGAAATGAGTACAAATGAAGCTCTAGTACAATAGAGAGATGAGAGAATTGATGACTTGAAGTATGCTCACTCTCAATCAAAGAAATGCTCACAAAGATGCTTTCTTTAATGATGTAAAATTATGAGGATGAAGAGAAAAAAGTTTAATCTATGAGCCTTGATGTTTCTCTAATGAATGAAGGCTTAGAATGTGGTTTCCATGGTGTATGATGAAGTCCCAAACCATTTATATAGAGAGCAAAAAAAAATAGCCATTATAAACAAAAAGTGAGCAAAACTGCCATTGTAGTCGACTGTATTCCCTCGAAAATAGCCGTTGGAGCTGAATTTTGACCAATGCAGTCGACTGGATTCAAATACAGTCGACTGTATTATCCTACTGCCTATCGGCTGCCTCACGGAACCCCCTTTCCTATTTTAGGCATAACTTTCTCTAGAAAAATTGGATTGAGGTGCCGTTTTTTGCGTTGGAAAGCTAATGAAAAGTTTTATCAAGATATGAAAATATTAACACCAAAATATTTTTTGAGAAAATCTGAGTGAGCTCCAAAGTTCATTCATTTTCAAGAACCACACTTATGTGAAAGGTTATGAACTCACATGCAATGCACAAAGTGTCCTAAGGTCTTTTTAGGTCATAGTCATCAATCCAAGCATCAAACCAAGACTAGTTACATAATAGTAAAGATCAATCAAAATCATAATAACTTAACCTTTGCATTCTTTCTTACTCTTTGACATAGGACTTGATGAAGCTTCCATAGTATGTCCACTATAACTTTAAGCTTCTTTGACTTCAATCCATTTATCCAACTTCTCAAATGTGTCTTCATGAGTGTGCATGTATATGCCTACTAAGAATACACTCAAAGCACACATTAGAACATAATCAATGTGTAGTTATCATCAGAACAAGATGTAAGCCTAGGTTTTCCAACCATAGGACTAACAATTACGTTGATGGATATCTCATTTATGAAGACCAGAAAGTTGAATGCCTCTTTCTAGCCGATCATGGGGGATAAGTGTATAATATTATTTTCTTTTTCTGAGTTTTAAGTACATGGCTTCGAAACATTATTTCAATCTAATGGTTTTACAAGAGCCGCTTCGTCCAATTGAGCCGCAAGTTTATCAATCTAAAGTAAATAAAAGAAGGACATAAATTAAACTACATTTGTCCACATTGATGATGTTAGATCCATGAGTCAGTCCAGAAATATTCGGGATTTTATGCGAATGTGGCTAACGAGATTGCTTCCATCAGTAATCTTTTGATTCCTAATACAGTATCATATAACATCGCTTCTATTGATGCACTAATGCTCTTTGTCCCTGTCATCTAATTGAGTAAACTTTTTGAATTAGTGTACATAGTAATATGCAAAATCTTGTTATACCGGGCACATTTCAGTGGTCTCAAAATTGCTCATGTTTGTGTAGAAAATGGAATCGGGGAATAAAATATACAGCCGTTTCCAGACGTACTCCAAAGAGCTTCATGACACATATGCCCACTCCAGATTTCAAATGGCGACGTTGGAATGTGGATCCACCAATGATAAAAATTGTTTGATCTTCTGGGCAAAATCGAGTATAGACGAAAAGAGATTCCTTGGTCCTTTGAGTTGGAAATTGTTCTTTGAATTGGGTTTGTAGATGCCGATGAATTTGGTCTTATTTGTATCAAAGCTGTTTAAAGTGCGTGAGAAAAATATCGTGACTGCACGATGATGACTACACCGCTGTATTTGGGTTCTCAAAAAACTGTTTCATTTATGTGTAACTAAATATACCAAGATTGTGGTCGTAACTTTGGATTGTGTAGAGGCAAGAATATTTTTTCTGAATATTCACGCAATTAGTCACTCAAAGAATTGCGGAAGTGTCCACAAAACTTTATTCCAAGATGCGATCCAAACCACACATGCTGAGGACAGGGACAACGAAAGAAATGTGTGAACAGGTTCCGGTGGGGGAATACACACTTGGCATCATTTGTAACATTGAATCTCGTGATTAAGGTTCCAGTGTTGTTTTATTAAATATTGCCTTAGGAAAAGTCGAATTTTGTTAGGGAGATTAAGGTTCCAAAGTCGGTCCCAAATTTTGGATGGGATGTTCCTCCAGGGTCCAAAATATGGTTTTTGTGGTTTCTACACTAATCGATCTCTCTTTGTAACATAAGCTTATTTAACCAAAAAATGGCTCCAAGGTGTGGCGTCCCAAATAAGTTTGTCTGGGAGTTTCCCAAGGAGATATGGACACAAAGAATGATAGAGCTTATAGATTCAGGAAGAAGATGGCTCAACAAGGGTGGGTTCCATTTCGAATACGTAATGAGATCAAACAAAGAGTTTACCCGTATATTTCAATTATGAGAGCCTCAAAGAAGTATATGTGAAAATTTGAGTAGTCAGTAGTTGTCTCAAATAGAGATAGACGATTCATTTCTAACTTACCAACGTAGACCTAATTTTAAACTATCCCTACTATGTAAAATGCCTCTCAATATTAAGAAATATTGCCACTATTGGAAACTCCAAAGAATGAACGAGTTTGATAGTATTTGCTTCTTAAAATTTGACTCACTAACGCTTCCTTTTTCTATTGAAATTCTCCAACTTGTCTTACTATTAAGAACTACATTGAATGAAAAAAAAATTAACATTAGGACGTCATAGAATGAAATTAGTGTAACCCCTTATAAAGCAGTGACCGACCTTTAATCCAAATTTTTGCTTATTGAATTTTATACCATCAACATCAAGAAGGAACATTAATTTCACTTCCTTCCACCAGGTTGTGTATGGTTAAGTTGCGTCAAGCAGGTAATGGAGGGTCCAAGAATACCGTAAGTTGACCTACTATGATAAAAGGCAAGCAGGTTGTGTCGTGCCACATAAGTTTTGTAAATGCATCAAAGAGCTTATAACTTGATTGATTTACTGGACTTGGTAACTTTTGGCACTTCAAAAAGTGACATGCATGAATTCAAGGGGGGCTAAACCGCGTTTAGTCGTGAACAAATCATCGTCTATCTTTGAGGGTTTGATTGTCTTAGCCTCGAGTGGAAAGGATATGCTTTGGTTACATATAGCTTGCATTTGAAAAATGGGAAAAATAATGTTCGTTGCTAAAAAACTTTAGTTGAATACTGCGTTTGAGCACATTCAACTATTCATATGACTGAGAGCCCTAACAGATATGGATATATGTTGACCTAAAGCATATACTTCCGTTTTTCTCTTGGTTGGCTTTCATCTTTATACTAAAGTTTCCTTAACAGGTGGATGGCTCTTGATCACTTGTCGCAAAGCTAAAAAAAAGTTTGTCATTCACCACTACAATTTGCATGCATATTATTGTATACTGTCTTATCAATTAGTGTTTATGCATTGGTTCAAAATGTTTTACTTTTAGATCAATCTCTCTAGCCTCTTAGCTTATGCTTGTGTTCAGTTGAGGCTCCTTCGTGATTGGTGTTTAGCGTAGTGCTCTTTGATATTTGAACATGCCATGTTATGTGTTGACTCAAAACACCCTTGACATTGGATTGAGGGCAAATTGGCATGATGTTTGATCAGTACTTAGGATAGGCAGTGATTGCCAATGGTATTGATAAATGATACTTTTGGGTATTAACTGGAAATTGATTGATAACTGTCATATGGTGTTGTTTTTGCAGCAATCGATCTAGATGCATTGCCACGGTGATTCTTGAGAGCTCCAAACTTAACCTCATTTTCATATATAATGCGCATTTATTTATCAATGTGATGCTTACACACTTCCTTGACGATTAGTATATTGTACATACAAAAACACATACCTTTTATTCGTTGTCTTATTTGCAAGGAGTGCATGAGTTTCTTTTCTTTAGACTAAGCATGATCTCTATTCATGCACATATCCACCCTTCTTTAGGTGAATCGTGAGACTTACAAGATTTCGTAGCTAATACAGAATCTGTTGTTAATTGACAGGGATCTTGTGTCTCGTGTCTCATCACACATAAATACCATTTCATTTAGTGACGCGTAGTCCCTTGTCTAAGCACGAAAAAGTTAACACATTATTTGATGGCGTATATATGTGAACTTTTTATTACTCCAACGAGGCAAAATCACCTTTAAGTTAGATAAAAATTGTGAAACAATTTCTTGGGGAGGATCAGTACACGAGGCATTTTGTATTAAAAAAATTTAAAATGTAAAATACTTGAGGCAATTTGCAGTGTTAATTTAAGGAAGTGGCACCACTCTCAAAGTCTCACTTAGAAGTTAAATTATGGAGTATCAAAAGAAAACAAAAATTAATGATAAAAGAGTGATTGGCTTTCACGAAAGTATAATACAGCATGCTGTCACGGAAACATGTCCTTGCCGCGGAAGCTCCAAATGACCAATATGCCCACCATATGGAGCTGACTTCCGAAAAACAGAGAAGGTTATTTAGGGAAAAGAAAAGTAGGGCAAGCACACGCTAAGATGAAAATCCAAGACAGCCAGCCCCCCTCAACTCTATCTCTCTCTCTCTCTCATAAGCTCTTCAGATCTCTCTCCCAATACAAACCTCCCATCTCCCTCTCTCTATCTCTCTTATATAATCCCCTCTTCTTATTTATACGCTCCCGTTCAAATCTGTATAAAAGACTCCCTCTTTCAAATTCTTACCGCTCTAATTCCTCACCACAACTTCCAATTTCTTTGAACCCTAATCAAGAGTTTCCGAGAAACCCTAGTCAAGATTTTGCCGCCAAAAGGTCTGATCTCCGGCCAATTTTCTTGTTATAAGCAACCCTTTTCGGATATTGACTGATCAGTCACTTGCTTTTCAAAAAAAAAAAAAAAAACGATACCTTTTGTATTTATGTACTCAATCAAAATTTTGTTTTAGGTCTGATCTCCGGCCGATTTTGCTGATTTAAGAAAACCCTTTTCATACACTGGAGCGATCAGTCACTTGCTTTATAAAAGATTGAGAATTTTGTGATTAATCTATTTAATTTTGGAGAAACCCTTACCAACCTGCTTAAAGGTCCAATTTCCTGCTAATTTTCGTTCCTTTTAGAAACCTCTTAAGATGTTGAATTTCTGGGATATGGGTAGACCATGTGTAGGTTGATAGTGTTCGTGGCTTGTTCTAGCCGAGTATTGAATTCCGTAGCTTGATGCGCTCTGTAGTCTGTACTCTATCCATCAGTAGTCGACCGGCATTGCGGGCAGCATTTTTTGCCTCAATCATTTGTTTTATAAAAAGCTTACTTTTTTTTTTCTTTTAATACATTTAATCCTGGAGAAACCCCAATTAGGATTATCTGTTTAAATGGTCCCGCAATTTGCAAAGTAGCTCTCCCATTTTGTTGTTGAAGTGCGCAAAAACTTAATCTTATTGTATAGAAATAGTTTTTCTAAGTAGTCATAGCGCCATATGTACTTAATTTCAGCTGATTGGATGAGTTATTAATGTTTCTACGGGTGCTGAATTGGTGTTTGTGTTTTGTTGAAGAGGAAAGGAGCGATAAGGAGCAAGCCGTAGCTAAGGGGGGAGAAATTGGGAACGGATGGCGGATCAAGTCTTGGAAGGGAGCCAACCCGTTGATCTCTCCAAGCATCCATCTGGAATCGTTCCTACTCTCCAGTAAGTCCCTGGCCCGCCACATCTTCGTTTGGCTATCTCTTGTCGTCCTTCAGTCATGGTTGGGTAAACCATTATCTGTAATAAAAGATTTGGCATAGTTTGATATGTGGGTTTTTAAACTTCAAGAAGGAGATGTGTAATCTTGAATGATTGTATATGGAAAGAGCTGACGATTTGTCTTTAAACAGCAATAAAGGGTTGACAGTTGACAATGCCCAGAAAATGAACAACCTACATACTTGTTTATTTGAAGTACATATAGCTTTCGCTCAGCACTGGCATTAATTGAGAAGAGTTCACCTAGGAATTTGAGAGGAAAGTTACCATGTCTTGCATACATTCTGGAGGCGTTCTCACTTCACAGCAAGGTCATCTTGCACGGAATGGGCCGGATGTAGTTTCTTGGAAAGTGCATGTTGTCATTTTCGAAATAACATAAAATCAGTAGGAATAGGGCTTATTTAAATTGGTTGTGTTATAATCTTTCAGTTCCTTCACAACGTGGAACTTAAAGTTTTAAACTAGTTTATATAGTACTCTTGTTGCTGGATGCTGAATTAGTCACTACAAGCTCCTCAAGTTTCTAAATCATCACTTTCTTCTAAATGCTTTATTATAGAATAGACTTGGGTAAAAGTATGGCAGGTTCCATAAGTTGATTATGCAGAGTCATGTACTCACTTGCAGTCACATGGAGAGCATTTAGTTGCCCTCAACTTCTTTTGGTTGTAGGTTCTTGATAGCTTGCGTTGTAGTGTAATAGATACGAGTGTGTCTGGGAAAAAGTAGTACTTGCAGTAAATGGGTCTGATACTTACAATGTAAGGCAAAATATCATGGCATTGTGGATTATATGACCTAGATGTACAAGTATTGATGGTAACCTCTCGATCCAAATTGACCAGCCTTTTGAACCCACATGCTCAATCCTAGGCCTCATTTCTTAAACAAAAATGTACCCTGATGTGTTTTTGTGCTTTTCTCTTACGTAGTTGTTTTAATGATATGCTCGTCCTCCAGAAATGGTTGGTTAGGCAAATTCTCCTTTAAAGAGTTCCCTTTGGAATATGAGCAGTTCATGCGTTTGCAAGTAAATAAATTCATAGTTCTTGGCCTATGTGTTTGCATGAGGAAGAATGTTATTTGGATGGAAGCATTCATTATAAATTTATAATAGACTACATATTGCTTATAAGTTTCAAAATGGGGCTAGAAAACATGGTTATGTAACTTAAATCGTGAAATGGCATATTGAAATAAAAAACGACCCATTATGTTAAAAACTGTTGCTGAGTCTTGCCAGAAGCCTTGTTTAATATTTATTAGCGGCAACTGATGCTCGTTTTAAATTGGAAAAATATTGGATATATGTAAGGGGATATGTAGCCGGTCCATATGCTTTTATCATTTCCTTTGACGGTGTGATATGTAAGGGGTTCCAGATGTCCATTTGGCACATGAACTCAGTTCAATTTTTTGCGATGCATATTAAATAGTTTTTTATGCACTAAAGAAGCAGTATTTGAGTTTGTGGGTTGAGTTTTCAGGTGTCCATATTGAAGATGTTGATTGTAGTGAGGATAGACTTTTGTCCCTGAAAATTTGGTTATGAATGTATCCTGGAATATTTTTAAGGATATTTCCTATATCCAAATCAAGAATGGGTGTGAAAATAAAATTTCATCCATTTGTACTTGTGCTATTTTAATAGGCATTTACATTATCGAGTAATGAAAGATGAGCACATTATTTGTGGCACTATTGTGATTGATGTACTTTGACTCCCAAAAAAAAAAAAAAAGAAAGAAACGTCTGTCCTGTCTCTCAGATCAGAGAATTTGAAGACTTCACCTCTTATCTCTGTTTCATGGACTTGAAACGGGTGTTGGAAGTGGTTATGTGCCCAAGCGTCAGATTTGTCATTTCCAGATTTTCTGGTAAAAATTAAAACTTACCTCATCCTAAAGCCATAATGAAACAAAAGAAGCATTTGACATATTGTTTTTAGGGGCATCTCCGAGCAGAAGCATTGGTCCATACTCTTGTCCTAGAG
This sequence comes from Escallonia herrerae, assembly GCA_033070095.1. Lineage (NCBI taxonomy): Eukaryota > Viridiplantae > Streptophyta > Magnoliopsida > Escalloniales > Escalloniaceae > Escallonia > Escallonia herrerae. The sequence goes on along the minus strand of JAVXUP010000337.1, from coordinate 490,133 downwards.
TCGAGTGTCTGACATGGGTAACATAGACTGTTGTATGCCGTAGTCCTCCTATTATGCTGTCTGCACCTAGGACCTCATTAAAATGTTGGTGCTGCAGAGCTGATCACATTCTTCGCTGTTGCTGCTTGATCCTTTGTTATTGCTGATAGGATCAACTTTTGAATGACGTGATTCATGAAAACGTTGAGAGCTACTGATATCTTCATCTTCTTTTGGGGATATATATATATATATATATATATATCTTCTTTTGGGGATATATATGTACTTACATACTTAATGATCTTCCACGTGTTTATGTAGTTCCGTACATGATCATGGTTTTAATTGACATATTTCTTGCACATCCAGAAATATTGTGTCAACAGTCAATCTAGACTGCAAGTTGGATCTTAAGGCGATTGCATTACAAGCTCGTAATGCTGAATACAACCCAAAGGTATGTCGTCTTTTCTTTCGCATCCACATTTTATCAGTTGTTTAATGTGTACTCAATTTTTTTTTTTTAATAATGATACGATTTTGTGTGCTCATTTTAAAAATTTACTGTTTATCGGCATCTGCTGGTGAGTCCATTTTATGTGTTTTTTGGATGTTGTGACACAATTTTTTGAGACTAGATTCTGTATTATTCTCATACATTTTAAGTGAGACTAGATTCCGTGGTAACTATTGAGCGCTTTCAATTTTTGGAAGTTGATTCAAAGCTTTAAATGCTATAAGATTTGAGGTTTTGGAAGGAGATCAAATTTTAGAAATTGCTGAAATGCAGTACTTATTTTCTCTCTTATAATTGCTAATAAATCTCGTTATACTTATTTTTCTTGCTAATGTCCTTGTAGCGTTTTGCTGCTGTAATTATGAGGATAAGAGAACCGAAAACAACGGCTTTAATTTTTGCTTCTGGAAAGATGGTGAGTTCCCCTGGAACATGCATCTATAATTGTTCTGTGCTGTAATGTTTGAGTATGTAGCTATATCCTGATCATCATATCGAAAACTATGTTTATGACTAGGCTTACTGGAAGATTTATAGATCTGAAGTTACGTATTTCTGTCATGCATTTTATATACTGAATTGCATTAATGCTGAATTTCAAATGTTTGAAAGAAGTGGAAAAGCTTACATTCTGTCATAGCTGTACTTGGAAAAGAATGATTTCTGTTAGGCACCTAGAAGGATCCTAGTCGCAAGGGGCTTGAATGAAAATATTTTATCGTTGTTTATGTGATTGAGTAATGAATATTATGTACTTATGAAATGGATTTTTGTATATTGAACTGAACTCCCTGTTGAAAATACGATCTTCAAAAGCTGCCAAAAAACTGGCAACAGCTGGCATAAAATTAGTGGTATATGGCCTTATCAAAGCAAAAACCCTTCAAAGACTGCCGGTACAAAGAGAACGAACTCCCTTGTGATTTTGCCATCCCTTTGCTCCATAGTCAATCACACACGCTTGTTTCCAACTTATCAAATCTTTTTGGGATGGTTTGTCATGCAGATCATAAGGGTTGTTTGTTAACATATGATACAAGAGTCACATTGAGATGCACAATGATACAGAAATGTTGTTTGGATATATCGTGTTGTCAATGAAGCATGTGATGACGCATCTTATGTTGTTGAGGGGGTAACTTTTGGCTGCACAACCGTGTTGCAAAGCATATAGGAATCATGATCTTCTTCAAATTATATGAAACAGTCTTTGGGAGTTCTCTACGAGGGAGATTTTCAACTTTTTGTTTTCTGAAGTCCTGATTCCTACGAGTCATGATCTCAGTCAAAATGTTATCATCTCTCGTCAATTCAACTTGTTTTTGAAGCAGATATGTGGTTGAATTTTAAGACCGAATCTTGATTAGGTTGGCCATGAATTTGACTGAAGTCACTACTATCACATTCCCTTGCTGCGAAGCAGATAGGAGTTTAGTTGCATCTGCTGATATGCGGGCCCTGCGAGGCAGTTCTATGATCTCTAAATTTAGCTCAATGTTACGACTCTTTGTTGGGCAGAACAACGCACAACGAGTGCTGTTCTAGGTTCTGCTTTCTTGGAGCTGCATATATGGCCTAAAAGGCTTAATTATGTACGTTTTGATGTAATTCCCGTGCTTGGAAGCAGATAGGAATTTAGTTGCATCCGCTATTATGCATGCACGGCCAAGTAGTTACTTCTGGAATCTTTCACAGCCAGATAGGAATTAGGTGCATCTTCTGATATGAAATCTCTCATTTTGGCTCCATAGTGTGATTCTTTGTTGGACATAATGAAGCTGCAACAAGTCCTGTTCTAGGTCCCTGTTTCTTGGAGCCGCATGTATGGCCTTAAAGGCTCAATTGAAGTAATTCGCTGTCAAGGATTTTGTCTCATTGTTTTCCTGCCATATTTTTTGGCAATACAACCGTCTGTCTAGCATTCCTCTTTTTTCCACTCCCCATCTTTTCCCTTCAATTCATTATTGTTGCTGAAGTACATATTTACATATACTATACTGAAAAGCTTTGCCTTGGTTGGTTGATTTGTAATCTCACTTTTTCTATAGATGATTGTGTTTATTCTGATTTCGTACCATGCTGCTTCAGGTTTGCACAGGAGCAAAGAGTGAACAACAGTCAAAGTTGGCTGCGCGCAAGGTACCTTATCCCTTATGGCAAGCACTTGGTCCTGCACAATCATTTCTGAGCTCTAGATTCTTTTTACAGAGAAAATGAAGAAGGGCATGATGAACTCCTATCATGTCATTACACCTGTGATTGTTACCATATTTCTTTGTAAATCTGAAACTGCATTCATCTTTTTCTTTTCTTATGTATCTTTCTGCTTTTCAGTATGCACGAATTATTCAAAAGCTTGGTTTTCCAGCTAAGTTTAAGGTAATCATTCTCTGCAGCATGTTCTTTTCACTTTTCATTTCTCGTCCGACACATACCATAAATACTGGTCACATGAAAGAATATACTGTAAGTATTCATTCTATTTTTATTTCCTGTTGTGGCTTGTAGGATTTCAAGATTCAGAATATAGTTGGCTCCTGCGATGTCAAATTTCCCATTAGACTGGAAGGCCTCGCATACTCCCATGGTGCTTTCTCAAGTGTGAGTGATGATAGTGTCTCCTCTCCTTCTTTTTGGGGTTGATATCTTCTGTGTCTGCTATTGGACTAGAAACGGGGAGTTCTGTTCATTTTTTCCTTTTTGCTTTTTATGATTATGCTGCTATCTGGGTAATAAAAAATGTTTCAGGACACTGACTCTTCCTTGGAAAATTGTCTGTTTTAACTCCAAATGTTTAAGCACAAAATCACTTCGGTGTCGGGAGTAATTGCGTTTTGTGTAGTTGGTACATTGCATCATGAGCAATTCCAGTAAATTTTCATGTGGAAGTTTACGGTCCTTTATGTGTTAGAGTTTAATAATAGAATAGGCAAATGCAAGTTACCATCGAGCTACGGCTCCCTTTTTCGTTCTGGGAAATTGGCCATACGGATCTTGGACTGTTAAATCAACCAAGATTCTTCTGCAAACTTAGTTGTTTGATATGCAAGCAATCAAGTCCATTTTTCATGCTTTTCTTAGAGTTATATGGGCACAAGTCGTTTGGTGCACTACCATCTCATGACATTTCCAAAGGCATACATTATGTACAAACCATCTCAAGCAATTTTCAATTGTCGTCTCCTTGATTTGTGCCACCCATCTTCATGCAAAGTCCTCATCTCTTATCGCATCCTTCCCTGTATTCCAACCTTACTCATCCTCTCTCCTAACTTGATCAGTCTCTCGCCCTCTTTATGTAGTAGAGGATGATATTTATGACTTCTATCACCAAAAGAACCCATTTCATAGCAGGCATACAAAGATGCTAACCTAGTGCATTCACCCTGTGAGACAGCTAATTACTATCAATCAAACAAGAGCACTATACGGTTTCTATGCGTTCCCCTCCAGATAATTGATACCGCGAAAGGCATGTGGAACTTGCGCAACATTGTTAAATACTGATTGCTATGAAATTCAAGTGAGGTGAATGCCCGTCCTCCCTCATCTACACGAGTGTTCCCTTTTGCAGCAAATTCGATAGAAATATTTTGCCTCGCCTCTTAAGACCAACCATGCCATCCTTCCTAGGCCCTTTATCCATCCATCTTTACTTCATGCCAGTCCCCTAGCTGTACTAAAGTTGCACTCCATGTATGCTTCCTTTATCCTACTTGATTAGATTCTGAACTACCTTGCCCAAATCTGAAGTACTTCTCTGTCGCTCACAAATTATCTAATCATATTCTAGTCTCATTAACTTCCTCTATACGGACTCTCCTGCATAGACACCTCATGGTATGCTGTCTAAACTTACATATAACCAACACAAAGTCCGATGACCATCTTTCTTCCTTAAGCCTTTCATATCTGGAGAGAAGCTCCTCATTTCTAAAGAAACCGAGCTCTTCCATCCCCCGTTGATCTGTCACAGGATCTACCTTAATCCGCCTGTGCCGCAACTATGTCTGTCTTCCTTAACCATGTAAACTCCATCTACCCAACACACAAACACATGTATCTGTATTACTTTCTTGAACAAAATTGTCTACAAATTCAGGCCCACTTCACCCTAAACTATCCAAAATATTTGATCTGCTTTTTTAGGATTCATAGTTTGCTTGATGTGGATCACATATGATGCCATTGAATCCTTTGGTGTCAATGGTCTGACTTTCCATTCTAGAGTAGGCAGGAAACATTCCTGATGACCTTTCTTATTGAATTCGTGGTGTTTTATGTGTTGGTGGGATTTATTGCACTCGTCTTTACTCATGTACGCGTTGGTACAGTATGAACCAGAACTGTTCCCCGGATTGATCTATCGCATGAAACAACCAAAGATTGTTCTGCTTATCTTTGTTTCTGGGAAGATCGTCCTCACAGGAGCTAAGGTGATGACATAGTATTTGTCATTCTTGATTTAATCGGTTTATTTTGTTTGTTTATCTTGTGTTTCTGGTCTTCTCAGGTTAGAGATGAGACGTATACCGCCTTTGAGAATATATATCCAGTGCTAACAGAGTTCAGGAAAAATCAGCAGTGGTATGAAACTTGATGCTTGTACTTCTATTGTAATCCATTAAATTGCCCATTAGATTCTCTTCTGCCTTTTCCCCTAGCTAGAAAAGTCACCTTAGTTGTACCTCGCTTCCAAGGAAAGACAACTATCCAACTATTCGAGCAACAAGAAATTAGAAGAATCAACTGAAAAGTTCACTCTTGCCATCCTTTTATAAAAACCTCATAAAGATCTGGGGATGATGGGAACAGATTCCAACCTCCATAGCTTACTTGTGGCCCAGGGACATTTGAATGGTTTGTGCGTGGGACATAGATGGCAGTGGAAATTGTTTAGCACTTTTGCAAGTTCTGCTGTTGGAATTTGTTGCAACTGTGTATTAATATGCAGATGGTATTCTTACACGTAAGTAATAAGTGAATATAAGCGCTTTTTTGGAAAACAGAAATCAACTTACAGCAAAAACTTCTTGTCTTGAGATGTCCTACTCTTGTAGTTTTGATCACGATGCATTCTAAATGTTTCTACTAAATAGGTGGTTTCTTGTTTATTGCAGACTTTATGGGAACAATATCCAAGTTGACATCGCTGAAAGAGGTGGTTTGAGTTTGAAATATCAGGAATTGGGATTGCCGTACTGAAATATCAGAAATTGGGATTGCTGTACTTGGGGCTAACTGTAAATACTTGAAAGGAGAGTAGGCATTGGCTCTTGTGGGTGATGGGTTTTCCATGTTCAGTCATAGGAACCATCCGATAGAAAAATATGTAACAAGCTTGAGAGGAAAATAAATGAACAGTTTTTGCTTGTAACTTGGACATAAAACCCTCGTGTTAGTATGTTTTGGTCAAGTATTTTTAAATTGCTTCTTGATAATTGATCTACTGTTAATGTCAGGACTTGAACTAAAAGGCTCCACGAAAAGACGCTATGATGGAAGAGGAAATCGCTATTGAACAGATGTACCATTACGTAATAGAACGTACGGGATGGGTTATACTATGTAGTGTATTCTAAAACATAAAAAAGAGCAGCCGGACGGCATTTCCATCTGGTAGGCGTCTAGTATTAACATGACACCAAGTAACTACAGAAGCAAAACACAGCTGAGGAAGAACTAGCAAGGCACCGGATCGATTCAAGCAGAAGGTACTGCAACGTGTATACGATCAAACAATTCCTGCGAAACACCATCGCTATATCGAGACGCAAAAAAAGAAGGTACTGCACTGCAATGTATATATGATCAAACAATTTCTGCGAAACACATCCTAGATCGAGACGCAAAAAAAGAAGGTACTGCAATGTGTATATGATCAAACAATTTCTACGAGATACACTCTCCTTGGGCAACATGCACAGAGTGCCATTTGTCAGTCAAGTATGTACATAAGATCACGCCATCTACGACACTCGTTATCCTAGTAGTCTACATTTGTCAGTCAAGTATGTACATAAGATCACACCATCTACGACACTCGTTATCCTAGTAGTCATCTGTTGACCGGAAAACAGAGTGATAAAAAAGGAAAACAATATACAAATCTAAACATCTGTAAATTGTATATCTATTAATGAAAAAATTGGAAACATTTGCTTTGCTTGGAATGATTGATACGAATATGGTGAACTTCTTCTTCTTCTTCTTCTTTTTTAAATAAAAATTTATACTACTTATTAACCCAAAACTTGATTTGGTGTAACACCTTTTTAGTGTTACATAACTACTAACCTACAACAATGACAAGTAACAGTCTAACAAAATTTTTAAAAAGTAACACAATAAAAATCATAATTAATTAGTAACTACCTATAAAATTATGTTTAGTTTTTAAATAATAAAATTCATCAAAAAATCGAGTTAAAGTAAAATTTAAAGGACAAGTTTGATATGATAATAATATTTTACTAACTTATGTTTTGACATGTATGACTAATTTATTTTTTTGTAATTTAGAATTTACTTTATTGAATGTGATAATAAATACATATACAATATTATTTTATAACAAAATTTATTTATTAATTTTATTTTTACACACGCATCGCATACTCTTACTTGATAATAGTCTCAATAAGATAAATTTTACATGGTTATAATATATACACACACACGTTACTACGGGCTAAACGGTGGTCGGGGCTGGCCCTGATTTCTCTCTTCCAAAAGCTCCCCTCTTTCCACAATCAACGATTCCGCCACCACCGTCGGTTTGCACCAGCGGATGGTGGCGTGGTACCCCATTAACTTGCTTTCTAAGGTTTGTTTGCTTGGTTTTTCCCATGGTTGGATTTCTCATTTGATGGCTTAGTGAAGCTTCATGGATACGGTCATGGGTTGGTGGTTGGCTTGAAGGGTTGATCTACGATCCACCCATCTCAGGAGTCTAGAGTTGGTTTGATATGTGGGTAACAGGTTCGGGTGTGGTTGGTGGGCGCGGTGGCTACGGTAGGTGGTGGGTTAGGTGGTCGAGGTGTTTCTTCTCACAGGTGTTTTGGAGTGTGGTGGGTGGGCGTGGCTACGGCGGCGACAACGGCTGCGTTTAAGGGTTGTTTGGTACTTGGGGAGGCAGTGAGGAGAGGGTGTAGTTTTTGGCAAGGGTACCATACTACCATCTATGTATCGGCCTCTACAATCAAGTCCTTCTACGATGATGCACCACGATGAAAAAATCTCAACAGTTCAAACTCTTCACTCTTCTGAGTGAAGCCTAATCCACCACCAAGTTAGATAGAAGAATTATTCGACCCGTTCGACAGGGTGATTAGTACATGCTCACTGGTACTTGGATTATATACTCTTTCCGTCTCTTAATAATTGATCGCTTTTAAATTAAGAAAGATTCTGTAAGTATATTTACATATTTATCCTTTTTATATTTTTTTATTCTATTTCTCTCTCCACATTTAACTGTCTACCAACTCATTTTCTCTCTCCTGCCCACCACTTTGCACTTTTTTATTCTATTTCTCTATTTACGTTTAACACTCTACCAACCAATTTTCTCTTTCATGGTCCACTCTCTTCTCCCCTCTCTTTAAAGGGTAAAATGGAAATAATACACAATACATAATCAAAATTCTTCATATGCGTGTAAAGTAAAAGTGATCGATATTTTAGGGACAGAGGGAGTATATGATAAGGATTCAAGCATGCCACAACACCAACTACAAATTGGTTGGTACTCAGAGAGGCAATCGAGTCCGCTTCCCCTACAGCAACTACTATTGTTATGATAGAAGTGGCCACGAATCACCACTTGTTTAAAATTGGAAATAGATACTCAAACAATTGGTTGCTAGTGATCGTTTTGACCTAAATTTGATAAGCAAAAGCATGGCATTCGTTAAATAATACGACCCGTACTCGCATGCACGTAAACCAACATTCTGCTCTGTTACTCAACCACAATACAATCATATCTAACGGATTGAAGTGTGCAAAAGGTACAATTGGAACATCTATTGACAACGAACATGGTGCGACAAATAGCATTACTGCAAAGTTCGAATAAGCATGAATTACCTGAAATTTCGAACGATTTTAGCGACTTAATAATATGCATCTGGAATTTGCTCTCTGTGGATTCTAGGAAATAATATTACCATCACCTCATAGAACCAAAATTTCCACGATGTTCGTAATTGATGTTAAAAAAGTGAGTTTGCTATACAGGTGGAGGAACCACAAAGAGTTTAGTCCGAATCAGATATCAAGTACAATAATATAGGACAGAGCAACGATATGAGAAAGTTTACGGACCAAAGAAATCTAGACCGAGTATGAGGAGTGACAGTTCTATTTTGCGAGGGCAAAGGCACAGAGTGAGCACGAAGCAATAGCCAAAGTCCAGTACTTGCTCACATCTAAGTGTCAAGATATAGTGTGTCCAATGCTTAGTTCCTTTTGTCTATAGGTTCTTTAGCTATGAGATAACCTGAGTGAGAAAGTGAAAGTATGTAAATGGAATTAGTTTTTAACTGTTTTGAAAAAATTTCACATGTCCATAATTTATAAGCTGTTGAAAATGCCTAGTCATCAAGTGATACATCACGTCCATGGGAGTGACAACTTGCGAGGGTGCATCATATATTGGCATTCTATGGACCGTCAGATTGCTATACTGACGCAGCCTACCGCTTGCACAACTTCCGTTTGCTTGTCTAGGAAAATTTGACTCACATAATGCAAATGTGGCCGGGGAACGCCACTGATCTAACCACCGGTTCAATACCTTTACTGAGTCCCACTGGAGCGTCAAGAATAGTAGTGAACCTGATAGTCATGGGGAAGGCGCGACTCCCGACTGCTGGCTGCACAGAGTGTGATGTCCTTCGGCGACCAACTCCAAATCTCGGAGTAACCCGATCCTGGGGCCATCGATGATCACTGCTAACGAGAGTGTGATGGGTCACAGCTCAGGCATGCTTAATGCGAAGGTAGATAGTGTCTCAAAGAGCGAATGTATGCCAATGTAATGCTGAAGCAGTACAAACGAAGCCTTTCAAAATGTTGCATGCTCCAAAGATCAAGTAAAAGCGTGTATCACATCAGAGGCAAGGGGCAGATAGTGTCGTGAAGAGACGACCCAACGCTAGGGACGTCGTAGTAGGATGGTATGCTAGTGGCATGTCTGCGTAATTGGTGTGGTGTTTGGGCACGATAATACATATGTGGTGTCGAGGGCACGTTATTCTGGAGAAGGCACATGGGAGCGGTCAATGGGTGTTACGCAAGGGCGAATAACAAGGAGGCGGCGCATGGACGCAAGTGGTGCTGGGGGCACAGAGCGCGGAGATGACGGTCACATGCAGTCAGGCATTGCGGCGTAGGGGTGGGGTGTGGAGACAATTGTCACGGAGCATAAAGAGCCCAGGAGTCGATGGTATGAAGACCCTTTATTTATTGAGGAAGTTTATTTGAGTGTCGATCTTTTAATACGTTTTTACTGTGATCTCCTAATTTAAGTGTAATTTGTTAAAGTGTCGTATTTTTTTAGGCAGTTTAGCAAGTGTCAGATTTTAGGAGCATCTTTTCCGTAAAATGTCCATATTTTGTGTATATTCATCATAACATTAAATAGTAGCGCTATTATTAAAACACATGGAACTCCTTATAATATCACGACCGTAAATTTCATCCATGCTTAAAATTTATTCAAGCATTTCAGTCCCTTAAAACCCAACCTTCCAACATCAAACTATCACCTTAAAAACCACCTGCCACACATGTTCTCTCTCTCTCTCTCTCTCTCTCTCTCTCCCGTCCCCTCATGTGGACATCACCATCTAGTCATCTACCACCATTTGTGAAGGGATAAAGTATGATGGATGAACCAGGACCTTGTTAGTCGTTAAATGGCAAGGCCCAGTGCTTTTGGAATTACTTGCCCCTGCTAAAGATTGATTGGTGTCTGTGTTGGGTGATAGTCGTGTATGAAACACGTCACCGCAGCAGCCTGATCTTTAGATGTTAACGAAGGGGAAGCACCCACGCCACCTGGTTGGGGGAGAGGACACTACTCCCACTCTATTCTCTAAACGAGAGAGGAGGAGGCAGCAGTGGGCACGTGTCAAAATGTGCTAAATATCATTAGACGTCGGAATTTTGTTATCAATAATAAATTGGTTATTCGAAGATTCCTTGATACCGTACTCATTGATCACCATAAGGTTAAGACCAGAATCCAACGAATAGTCAAAGCACAAAGCGAGACAACCAGCCAACGCCCCGAGATGCAACTTGCAACAGAGGTCTAGCGGAGGTGGAACAGGTCGGACCATCTCTTTATCAAAGTCAAAAGAAAGTATCATTCGATCTTCTTTACTAACTCAATGAACAGCAACATTCAACCAAAGCGCAGATGGGTAATATCGGGTTTCTATCACTCTGTTGGCCTTACATGGAGTAATAGAACATGAGAACCTTACCAACCTATATTCATCGGTCTTTGATGGAACCCTATGGCGCAAGAAACCGCTCTTATTTGCTTAACTTTACGAGCTGACCTGCCACATACGTAGTTGTGACTTTGATTTTGTCACCAACGCAGGTCTGTCAGGAGCAAGAAACTTGGTGAATTTTCTGCTTCTGATCAGGCGTTAGAAACATTTACTTCTTCTAATGGCACACTCTTGTTTCGTTTAGAAGAATGCCACTCAAGGCTGTGGCCCTGGAACCCTTGATCCATATATAATCCCGTAATGGGCGAGTGTTTGACTGCAGAGAGGAATGGTTAGCGATTTTTTGAAACCCGTCAAAACATGTTCTCCAAAAAGTATTTAGCGGGTGGAGTACTTAAATTACTCGCCTGGAGGATCCAGTCTGGCTGCAATACACAGCAAAGGCTTTACTCAGCAGAAAGTCTTATTTGTACCACGCAGAACAATACCAAATGCATGTCCAAGCAGGGCTAGAATGAAGGAAACTTCTAACTGAGTATGACTGGCCATCAAATTCTATTTTCAGGTGTCACAATATACAGAGTAGAGTAACGTTAGATGACGGGGACATGGAATCAGAAGCCTTTTCCCCAGCTCCTTCCATCAAACGAAATCACACAACATTATGCTGATGAAGCCTACGATAACAGAGTGACTCAACAAACACCTGCACTAATAGCTTACTGTTGCCTTGATTGCATCTAATATCTGCACATGGGAGAGAAGCAACGTCCGTGTTAGCAACTATCTAGTTATACTAGTACGTAAACCAGAAAAGAAACCTCTCAACCTTATTTTTGGTCGGCATATAAAAAGGTTCGAAAACAAGTGGAAAAGGAGTGTCCAGTCCGCAAACTCTGGCCACAGGTGCTTCCAACTGCAAACATATTCAAATTGAGAAGTTGAGATTGGAGTAGACAACAAACAAGCACCATCGTTACAGGGGGACTGCAGCGAAACCATCCTTTTACCCTCTATTTTTTTGCAAATTAGAAAGATGCCACAAATACATTCAAAGCCATCAGGCCATCACATTTGCCCAATAAAAAAGGGCAACTTCACCCCGTGTGTAATTTTCTCAAAAGTGGTGGTGATGATGATTTTCAGAAGAACCATACAACGGCCTGGTAACCAGGAGACCCATCGGAAATTTTTTTATTTTCTCTTATCTTAGTAAAAAGCTTTACGCTCAACTTTTTCCTAGGTAAACAAGCGTGCACCTACTGGTCCACCTAGGCGATGAGAATGCCACATGTCTAGCTCTGGCTAAAAATCTGACAAAAGCATCTCTTTGCCCACCTCGTCCAATGGCCAATCAAATTAAATCATACCTTGTTATGATTTAAATCATACCTTGTTATGCTATCACGCAGAAGGAGAAATCAGTGCAACTCTTCCACGCTCTAGTCATTATCTCGAAAGACAAGATACGATATACCACGGTTCTGTCAGATAAAAGTGCAAAATGCAACTGCTCTCAATACACCAAAGTTTAAAAATCTATCTGAATAATTGTTTCAACACTCCTCCATATTTCATGTTTACATATATCCTAACATAAGAGGGGCAGTAAGCAATCACGAGTACGGCCAGCTGAAACAAAAGCCCCCGAATACGTGGTTTTTGAGATAGTGAGGCAATCTTGAGTATCTTGGCTGGTCAAGGCTATATTCTATAATATCAGTCAGTTTTTACTTATTGGGTTAAGATCATTGCTTTTAATAAGTCCCAACTGTAGAACAAGGAGCAGACAGTATCTTCTCTCCTTAAATGCCTACTAGGTCTTGCAGTTTGGTGACGTTCCGAAAAAGCTACCCTCCAGCCCTCATAAGCCAATAGCTTGACACACTATTCTGAAATATTTGCGACGATAAGCACCATCTAGATAAGCTATGTCGAGCGTCAGTTATATATGAAACAACACCTGCTTTGATTGCGTGGCAAAGTATCTGCACTCACGTTAAGCACACGAGACTAAATCTTGGGGATTTTCATTTAGGCATTAATATTTATTATTTTCTTAATTGTAGCAACTTGACTACTTATCTGCACCTTAGTTGCACAAAGCGGGGGCGGAAGCGGGAACGGGAGTGGGGGAGCGTAAGCACCAAGAAGAATCTGAGGTTGAGAGCGGCTTGAATAAATAAATGCGTAAAGAGTATTATCATTTGTTTAGTATAGTTTACATAGCTAGCAACAACAGACAAGGAGGCTTTAAGGACTTGAAGGAGGAGAGAAACAAGGAATTGAGTTGAAAAGGGCTTAATAGGAAACTAGAGTTGTGCCAAATTATATTTACCCTTAAGAAGCAACGTTCAACAATAGAAGCAGAAATCTCAGCTCCAAATCCACCAGTTACTGGAGCTTCATGGCTAATCTACATATATAAAGATCAGAATGATAATCATCACCAGAAAACTTCTTTCAGAGATCATACATTACATAGAAGGGTAATACTTACCAGAAGTCTGCCAGTCTTTTTAACAGAGGCTTCTACTGTTTCCTTGTCCCAAGGTATAAGAGTTCTCAGATCTATCAGTTCACAAGAAATTCCGTCCTGCAAATTTCAAGTTCACTTGACCATCCATAAAAATTCAAGAAAGGACAATCTGGACCAGGCATCTAAAGATTTTAAGTAAGAGGCATACCATACATAACTATAATCCACAATAAGGCAAACTTAAACCAAACAGGCGACGACTGCACTTTTACGCAGAGGTATAACCGTAACTTGCAAAGTTAAATGAAATTGCTTATTGATATTCTAACAGACGAGTACAAATTTGAAAGGTGAAGAAGCCATATTCTTCTAAATAAAGGGAAACACGCAGGCTATTTCGTCTTCAAAATATGAGAACTTCTATGATCCATTTATATCAGACTAAGCAAGAAGTGTGGCATATTTGGAACTAATCAAACAGCTATACGGAAAGGACTACTTACCTTTTCAGCCTCAACACAAGCCTCAGCCATTATAGATAGCTGAGCTCCCCACCCAACAAGTGTGATGTCGCTTCCTTCTCGAATCAACTGAATTTTTGACTTTCAAGTATAAAATATCTTCAGATTTAGAATCGTTAATCAACAGATCGAACTAGCATACCTCTGCTTCTGACAGAGGCAACATGTAATCATTCTCTGGAACTTCCTCGACAGCCAAACGGTAAAGCCACTGAAATCCACCATATAATAGAAAAAACTTTTAAAAATAAATCGTCATCGTTATGCGGTTATTTTAGTGACTAGAAATTGATTACAAGAGTGCCAATACCTTCGGTTCGAAAAAGACAACAGGGTTTGGGTCACGTATTCATGACAATAACAGCCCTTTTGCTTGCCGTGGACTCCGAGGAATCACCACCTAAGAAAGAAGTTTATTTGAAGAATAAGAAGCTATGCATGTATGCACTTCCCAGACAAGTAGGAAAAAGCCCATTTGGCATTTTGGAAAGCATAGAGACAGTAAAATCCAACTCCCGACTGTTAATCAAAAAATAATGCTTTAATGTCGTGTGCTTTGAGAACATTGTTTGTTGACCTGATACAGCTGGATTTACTACAAACAAATTATTTCAGCAAAAATTTTTCATTAAGATCAGGTATAATTTGCAATGGGCTACGGATTACACATCTGACGAGGCTATGTGAAGTGGGCAGCTAGGGCTACTCACTGGACCCCTGGTGGGAGGGGAAAAATGGATAAGAAGCTGTTATAAATTAAGAGAAGTAGAAAAGGGCAGGTTACTTGCTGGAGTTCTGGTCCGGCTACAAGAACAAGGCTCTGAGGGGCTGCTTAAAGTTGCTCCAAGGAGCTACTTTAACCACTGCCACCGCAGGTGTGAGGAATACCAACAGTCTAAAGGCTCGTCTGTTATCTGATTGCAATTAGTGACTCCTAAAAGTGCACTTTTATTTGGAAATCAATGCACCTTTTACGCATCGTTGCCTTGTGCACAGGCTGCTGATTTAATTCAGGTCCACGAAGAAGCATAATGACAATCGCCCATAAAATCGTTTATGCTTGTTTTCATAACCATTGCTGTGCATCAATTGTTCAAAATATAAAGAGATCAAGAAACATAGTATTGCTCAAGATGCTTGGAAGCTAGTAAAATAAGTTAAGGCTAGTGTTGTTGTGCACTGCCCTGTACACAAGTTACTGGTTTAACTCAGCCTCAGGAACAATGCCAAAAGAAAAATATTGTCCATAAAATATAGTAAGTGCTTCATTTAATTCAATTTATGGTTCATTCAAAGGGCTAGCTATGTTACATGGACTCTTCAGTTTGGGTGAAGTACCCATGTCGGACAATCGAGACTTGGACATGGGTATGGGATATGTGTCCGACACATATCATAGGATATGACATTATCAATACTATATATAGTTATTTGTTTAATTGGTTATTGCTTTGACAGGAGACAAGTTATCAATTAAAACCAAATGCATCACACAAAACACCTTTTTATCTTCGAAATAACTAAAAAGCAATAATAAATATGAATATTTTGCCGTGTCCCCGTGTCTTGCGTTTTCAAAATTAGACGAGTCTGACACTTGGACACGTATCCGATCCAAACACTCGTACCGAGTCCGTGTAACATAGAGGGCTAGTACTCAAAGATCCTCTTAAGGTGGTCCTAACTTGTATTTGTGGTTTGCATCAAGCACTGAAAGAAATATAGATGTGATGTTGTCCCCGAGGACTTGTGTGTAGCTTTCTTGATCTTGTTGTGTTAATACACATATTTTATAGTTTTATATCTCTTGCACAGTTTAGCTTTCTCTTCTGACTTTGTTTTTATGTGTAACTTCAGGCGACGCCCCTGTTTATCTCGTTTGTTCTTTGTCACGTAATGTTCGGATGCCAACTCATTTGCATTTTAAGTAAATTTATCTCATGAAGTTCCTCTCAAGGAAGGGATCCACAGATTGCATCCTCAGTTGTGACCTTAGGGCATTCTTTTTTTCCGAAGTGAATCAACAAACTGGAGCTTCACAAGCAACCTAACTAAGACATAAATGTACCTTGATACCAGGAACATGACAGAAAAAAGCTTCAGGGGATTGCGAGTGATAGTGCCAGCCATGGCCCACAGCTCCATAAGGCGCTCTTATTGTTAAACCTGGGAGCGACACGAAAACTCAAATTGGAGAAAAACATAAAGTAAAGAAGGACAGCACTTCTTGCCTTCTTGTTGACAAAATTTACATGATCTTACCTCCACAGTTGAACTGATTACTACTCCGGTACCTGAATTTAGCAGCTTCATTTACAATCTACAAAGCACATATTCTATTAAAGAAATGTCAACTATGTGTGACCCCGAACAAAGCACTGGAATGTCACCTGCCTGATCAAAAGCTGGATATATATAATCTACAAACTGGATTTCTGCTATAGCTCGATTATCCTGTCATGTATAGGAATATATAACTCATAGCTTGCACTCGGAGAAATTGTTGGATAGCGAGAAGGAAGAAGAGAGAATACTACGGAAGGTTTGCTCTATAATCCAAGACACGGATCTACAAGCTCACCATTGCAGCCAGACCGATAGCAAATCCAACGATGCCCTGTTTTTCGAATATGTTAGAATAAACTTCTTATATGTACTGTACCTATCTCGGGCAACACAAACTTTAGCAGAACATAAAAAAATTTCAAGAGAAGGTGCATCAAGAGTAGTAACAACCCAAAGTAGAGGACCCATAAGTTTTGACCACATTGTTTGACTAGTTGCTTGTTCTAAATAATATATCTGTTTCTCAACCAAGATACTCTCGGTAATGCTTTGAATTTTGGTTCTAGAACAACTTCTAACATGTATCCCATGGGTAGCAAGTGCATTACAGTTACCTGCTCGCAAAGAGGGGTGTTGAAAACCCTTTGTTTACCAAATCGATCAGCTAATCCAGTTGTGCAGCGAAAGACCCCGCCAAATCCCACATCTTCTCCAAATACATATGACCTGAAAAGTTATTTTAGTTATACTAATCCTGGGGTCAATACCCATTACAAGGGGAGGAAAGGAAATACAAGAGAAAACACACACTTCTGCTCTAAGCCTAAAGTTGATAGATTTCTCAGTCTGCAAGATTTTTTCAAGGCATAGCTGCTCAGGACTACAAAACAGGAGGTTCCAGAAAACTAAGTTTTCAGCTCATCAAGCAGATGTCAAATTGAATGGGAAAATCGATATTCTCCAGGCTTTAAGAAAGAAGTGCCAAATGCAAAATTGTCACAAATCTAGGCATTGTTTGGGAAAGACCAGTTTGTTTCTTGTTGTTTTGCTCTCTCTAAGATTTTGAGGCTACAAACTGTGTGACATCATTTGACATCCCAAGACCAATGCCTACCTTCTCTTGGAAGAAATAAATTGTTTGCACCGTCAACTAAATCTTCAAGGAGCGCAAAAAGACGGTTTTGAACTTCATGTGTTCGACTATAAAAGCCAGATTATGGAAGCAAGAAATTTTGAGAAGCTCATCTAACAAACCTAACAAGTGGTAACTTTTGAGCCAACGCTTGACGATATTGTACACATTTCACTAAGTGATCAAATTTGGATCGTGAAGAATATTGCAACAAAAAAAGAAGAGGAGAAAAACTGTCAATCCACAAATATGTGAAACTATGTTGTGCAAGCTTCTACGAAGTACCCAAAGCAAAAATGCCAATTGAAATCGGCACGATATGTTTTCAGCATTTGTCTCAAGAGATACCCATTTACAAGTCAACCGCTTTATCTCCTGGAAATCCAACACGTTTATGAGTAACGACAACATGAAAGTGTTACGTTTCTCGTTCACAGATGCTCATCAATTTATGCCATAAGCTAGCAAGAGCAAAATGCGATTCAGACCCAGATGGAATCAGCATCACAGCAGCCCCAAATCTTGGGATTTTTGGTACACGTGACAGGGATAAAGGGCAGGGGCAGTTTGAAGATACACCGGGGATCAGAATCTAAGGCGACGTGAAGGGCTTGATTGACTGCAGTGAAGAGGTTGATGGACTTGGTGGAGCTGGTGTTATCATCAGAGACTGGGGACACCGACGCCGTTGAATAAAGCTCCTTGTTGCCATTCTTAGCCTTGGAAATCAGACCCAACCTTCCAAATCTCCTCAAACAATTCGCCATTTTTCTTCTATATATATCAGTGTGCTCCCAGAAAGATCAAATGGGTAGGACAGATGGGAGCAGACCGGAAGTAGAAATCAGTGCAAAGCTTTGGTTGGGATGATCGAATTCAACCGTACAACATGCAGTAGTCACCAAGAAGTAGTAGATGATGTGGAGTCTGACTTTTGTGTTCTTAATTTGGGCAACTAATTAGAAGATGGGCATGATCCTCTCGAGGAGAAACTCTTGGGTGCACAGGGTGTGTGTAGCACGTCACTCCTACAGTCCTAGTTAAAGAGTTTATGTCACAGCTGATTAGTAGATTGTTGGACTAATTACACCCAATATCTTCGACAGAATCATCGATCTGTTCTAAGTAAAATGACTTAAAATATCCTTACTACAGAAAAAAATTGGTCTTCGAAACTGATGAAATTAATTTTCAAAAGATTAAGGAAGAATATAAAGTAATTACAAACAACTTGCTCACATTTTATGTTATCTAAGCAATCAAATAGCGTAATAAAGTAGAGGACAGTGAAGTAAACATATTAGAATTTAGAAGCCTTAAAAAAAGTCTTCTTTTTTTGGTCAAGGTTTTTTAAAAATTTTGACCATTTCTTGATTTGTGCGTGTCATGTATCGTTCAAATTTTATGGGATGTCCCCGAGGGGACCTTCAAGAAAGTCTTCTTGAAAGAACCCTAGAATCTACCTAAATTGTGTCCTCCTTTTGGGTAAAAACATTATCACTTCACAACCTTTGATACAACCCACATCAAGAAACAAGTTTTGAATTCACAAAACTCACTCAAGACTAAATAACCCCAAATATTGACCACAATCATTTTACGAGAGGAATTGTGTACAAGAAATTCTCTTGAACTGTGATGAGTATAAATGAAACTCTAATACAATAAAGATGTTAAGATAATTCATGACTTGAAATATTTTCAATCTTAATACTAAGGGTTAAGAAATGGTTTTCATGGTGTATGATCAAGTTCCAAATTCAAATTACAGATAAGAGGTCAACCATGACCTTATAGGTGTTAAAAGATGTGATTTTCTGAAAAGATTAAGCGCTTTTTTTTTCTCTCTCAAATCTATAACTTAGAGAAGTTTATGTGAGTTTAACTTTCTTGTAACTATAAGCTAACTTACACATTCTTTACAGACAATTATTAAGTTAACTTACGAGGGTCTGCAAAAGCTTAAGACAATGTTCTCTTACTGGCGTATGTAAAATGACTTATAGGCAACTATAAGGTATATCCGTGTAATTTTTTGAGTTAAATACGTAGTTAACCATTGTACTATAATACAAATTCAACTTTAGTTATTGAACTTTGATTTTGATTTGTGTCAAAGTGACAATTAGATTCATCAATTTGTCCAATAAGTCATTCAATTAACCAAAGCCCCATTAAGTTCCCATGTGCCTAGCACATGGTGCTTAAGTTGGGGGTAAAATTGTCAAAATACATAACTTTGAGTTTTTAAAATTTTTGGTCTATTTTTAATTTTATTCTCCTTTTTCCCCTTTTGCTTTTCTTTTTCCTCCACCCCCCACCCACTACTACCACCAACCATTACCACTGTTGCCTAAGGCTAATGACCAAAATTACGTAATTTTGAGATACTTAATTATTATCCTTTTTAATTCCCTACTAGTTCAAGTCCTTCGATTTTTTTCTCACATACCAAACTTTCCACCGCCGGTCTCCAAACGTGACTAAAGTCATGATTCATGAAATAACCAAGTCCATCAGTCACACACACACACACACATATATATATATATATATATATATATATATATATATTGCTGATATTATGAGTACATATTTGAAAATATCAATATTGCCCTTATTCCCTTTAAATGTATGTATGTATGTACAATATAGAATTACAGTTTGAAACTACAATTCCTTCTCTCTACAAATCTCATCGTCACAACTATTGTTCTCAGTGCCTTTGCCTGCACCCCCCCCCCCCCCCCCCCGCCGCGGGCCACTCGTCAATACCTCCTTTCTGTCTTTTCCTACAACCATCACCTCCCCCCTCATTCTCGTAGTCTCCCATCATCGATCCCTTTTCCATCAATCCTCGTCCCCCCTCACCTTCATCTTCCCCTTTCTCGTCAATTAAACCCCCCACTCTATTAGGGGCCCATTAAACTCGATTTCCATGTAGTTATCGAAGGAAACAAAGAAATATAGTGACGAAATGCATATAGTGACGAAACGTGCGGCGTGCGCGCACGCTTTCTATGTATATTTGTCTAAGGAAGCAAAGAAATATGATGGAGATGAGTGTGCGCGCGCGCGCGTGTAAGGTAGAGTTAGGAGTGCTTGGTAGTAGTTAAGGCATAGTAGTGGTGACGACGTGGTGGGTGGTTGTCAATTGTGGTTTCAAGCTCAGATACGTTAATGGTTTCCACCTTAAGGCACAATGGGAGTACTGAGAGGCAGCGAAAGCAGACATCCCATGTATTGATGCTACAGATGACTGGGTGCGGTCGATAATGGCGGCTGGTGATGTATTGATGCTACAGATGACTGGGTGCGGTCGATAATGGCGGCACCAGCCGCAGCGTCCGGAAGAAAAAGGATAGAGACGAAGGAATGGTATTCCAAGCAGACATCCCACGTATTGACGCTACAGATGACTGGGTGCGGTCTATAGTGGCGGCACCTGCCGCAGCGTCCGGAAGAAAAAGGATAGAGACGAAGGAATGGTATTCCAAGAGTTCACCATGAAGTTAGGGGCAATATAACCATTTAGTGCAGATATTTCTTGATTTAATTTGATTTGATTAACGGACATTACTGTTAATAGTGCACACCATAATTTGACCCCAAAACCTCGGAAACCTAGATGTCATTACACCTCTTCTGCATGTTTCTTTCAACAAAACATCAACTCTAATGGGACAACACAAGTAGAATAAGAGGCTCGGAGCCCTTACACTACGAAGAGCTACTTAGAAAGACTATATTGCAGTACTTTCCCATCTTGCAACTTCTAGCTCTCTTACAAGTACACAGAGCAATCCTCCTCAAGAAAAGTAGATCTAGATTTACAAGATAGGATCATCCCAAACTAAAGGAAAATCAACAATAAGAAAGATATAAAAGCCACAGGACGTAACGAAAAACACAAAAAAAGAAGGGGGGAAAATAAAAAAAGAAGTAAAGTGAAGAGGAAAAACCTAAAACCCAAAGCCCCCAGGGTGTGAACTGTTAGAAGCTAACTACTACAGAGACCGACCCATGGTGAGAAAAAATGAGCCTTCGCCACTATGGATCCACAGAGAAACAAGAGCCTGCGCTGCTGCAACAGAATCTCTCACTAAAAGCCCTCCCTGTCTTCACTAAATCTTAGAAGCAGTAAAGACGTCCAAAAGGGCGGTCCAGTTCTTGAGAAGATTAAGTCAGAAATTTGCGTCTATGTATACTAAACCTACAGACCAGCAAACTGTCTGACCTAACGCTCACTGTAATGGGCCCGGGACCACCCTTGCGCAAGGCTCAAGCTTAGCAACCATTTGCAACTCCGTTCGCCACAACCTTCTTCTCTGAGACTACAACCGGTTTAGATACCTTTGGTGCCTCTAAAGATTTCACTACTGATCCATTCTCCGGAAGTTTAATATCCCCATTAGTCTGAACAGTCGGGGTAGGTTCCTTAACCAATTCTGATGCGACTTCGGTTGACTTCTGGGAATTGACTTCCACATATGTGCCTTCTTTGTTCTTTTCATCAATGGGCTTCCCCTCCCATACCTGAAAAACAAGGTAAACCAGCGTTACAAGAATGATAACAGAGAATTAAGACAGGCATCTAACCACTATTTTGAACTGCGATGTAGCCTTGCCTGTTTCTGAAACTGCTGTTGCTTAGCTTTTTTATCCTGAATTCTCTTTTGACGATCCTCGTAAAAATCAAAATCATCAAGTATACACTGCTTGCTGGCATGATCTTTAAAAATTTTAAGCAATTGAAGTCCTTGCTCCAACTTGACCTGTACCAACAAATAAATTTTCAAGCATGAACATGGTATGAAGCATGGAAAAAGAAGTAACCACACAAGAACCTGCATGGAATGCACATACCTCTTGAGTGTCCCGGCTATTAGTGACAGGTTTGTTCTCATTGTTTTCAAGGGTGATGTGCTTCAACAAACTGTTGGGCACGTCTTTCACAATGTGCCACTTCACAGGGAAACAGCCAATCCACTTGTCTTGTTGCCAGTATTCCACGTTCTTGTTAAAATCAACACATCCAACCATTTCCGCAATACCAACAAATTGCCCACTTGTATTGACCTGGACAAAATATAAATGCTGAAGTGCATGGCAAAAAACAGAAGTAATAATATGCAAACAACCAAGCCGCACCCAGCTGCTCACCGAGAATAGAAGAAAAACTGGACAGCCACCAGACTTTCGTTGTGCCTCCTGGTATGTTGCATCAAGCTTCTTGTTACCATTTGGGGTGCTGGCCCACACATTATACTTGATGCTCTTGTGAACATCATCCTCACTGTACGACTTAATGATAAAGAATTTAGCATCAGCATAATCCTCTTGAAAATCTGCTCGGTTGTATTGTTCTCGGTCTGGAGTAACAATCGGCCTATCTTTCTCCCCATCATTGGTACTAGTCAAGGGGATGTTCTGTCCCTTGACTGCCAATGCAACAGGCGAAAAACCTTTCTGGCTCTTAGAGCTCTTCGCTCTCGGTCCCCTATTGAGCTCATTCAAACCATCCATATTTTCATTGCCATAACCGTAAAAACCATTGCCACGGCCCCTGGGTTTGTACTTGTTGTCAACAGCCAACCACCCACGTCCGTTTGTGCGTGAATCGTAAGCATTAGATCCAAAGCCCACACCAGACCTATATGTGTTTCCATACTGGCCATATAACTTGTTTGGATACATCCTGTTCATGTAACCATTGGTTGGGTTCAAGCCAGACAATGGCCTCGGGTGGTGCAAACCCTGTAGTTAAAAAGGGGAAAAAGGCATTTAAGGAAGGCAGCTCCAAACAGAAATCAACTTTAAGATAAAGCACAACAAAATAAACATCTCAACAAACCAGTAAGATACATGTATGAATCATCGTTACAAGATGACAGAAATTTGCACCTACCATATGGTTAGAATAAGGACGATAGTTCTGACTCTTTGACGATGGTACACTATGCCCATTTTGCATTGATGAAGAATTGGTCACCAGCCTAGAGTGCCCATTAGAGTACACTGGACCTTCTAACCACGGGATGGGAGACCGTAACCCATCAAAACCATAGCCCAGATCCTGATAACCAGTTGCAGTAATTCCACCCTGCAAGGAACCCCTCCCATAGGAGCCATTTGCGTTGTATGAAGAGTTCTGATACATTGGTCTCACAGGTGCTGAACCACTATTGCCCTTTAAACTCCCAGCATTAGTATTGCCATTAGTTGTATCCACGGACAAAGGCACTGGGTCAGCTGCTGTAGTGGCAGCAATTTCACCTTTAGGGGGCACAGCTGGACTAGGGTAAGAACCACTGGTCGGGGTTAATGGTTGAAAATACGGAGAAGGATACTGGTAGTGTTGAGCTCCATAGAGCTGCCCATCATGTCCTACCGTTGGAACTGGCGAACCAGCGGGCGAATATGGTCCATAAGGAGCATAACCATAACCATGATACATAACCGACCCATTGTCCCCGTACACTCCCTGCGTTTTTTGACAAGTCCTTTAGATATATCATAAATTTCATAAATAACGCACTAAACATGAACTTCATCGTGGATCAGACAATCAACAGGTTCTTACTGTTGGCATCTCAACTCCCTCCGGGTTCATATATCTCGAGTACTCATCCCACTCTTGCGTACCAGTCGCATCATAGCCTGCTGTAAAAGAGTATAAAGAAACCATAAGAAAAAGCTCAGCATAGTTCCCATACAGACAACCGAGTATAAAGTTGGCAAGTACTAAATCCAGCACACAGTTATGACTAATAGCAAATCATGCAGACAATTATAACTTCTGATAGTATAGTGAATCCATGGGATCCTTCATCCCATTATGCGTACATAGATGAGTGGACGAAAATGAATAATACCGTAGATCACAACTACCAGTACCAGCTTACCTCCATAATAGTAGGCAGTTGACGGATAAGCATTGGGAAGGTAGCACATGGATGGATCCATGAAGTCTGGCAGCAAAGGGGTCACAGACCGATCAAACGACTGGATCTGACCATTTGCTGCATCCCCTGAATCAGCCGAAGGCTGCAAGAAAGTCAACATACGAAATCAGTAACCAGACACTGCTGGTAAGAGATCAACTCGGAAGTCCCAACAGAGGAACAACACGTCACCTTCTTGGTGGGCTCTGGAATTTCCAGCGCTTTGGTCTGAGATTCCAAAGACAGCTTCTGCAGCAAATCTGCAGCTTCTGTGGAATTAAGAGTAAAGGCATACAAATTCTTTGACAAGTCCACCAAGCATCTCATAAGATTTGTAACAAATAAATCATTTAATTACCCCAAAAAACCAGTCTCCACCTTCAAAGTCCTAAATCTAACATAAAAGTGAACCACCCAACGAAAAGGCAACCTATCGATTGATAAAATAACCCATCTAAGAGGAACCAAAAAAAACCTATAACAAAAAGCAACCAAATCCGAAAATTCCAGGAAATTTAAAGAAACCCCATATAAATAACCCCCCAAAATATGTTCAATTCAGACATCAGCACGTATAAAGAAGAGCAAACAAAGATGTACCAATCTTCAGAAGAACTTTCTCGAAAAATAAGGAAAACAAATATATACCCATACCCAAATTAATCTCAAATAAAAAAATTCTGCAAAAGGAAAAAAAACCGCCAAATCAAGCACAAATATTACATATAACAACAGGTCCAACAGATTCAAAGACCGTTACGTGCCTCAAACACACAGATCTCCAACACCAATAACACAAAACACTCAACGGCGGCAAATAGATCAGCGTTGGCGACGAATAAATCATCCCACGGAGAAAAACTAACGAAACAAACAGTACCCAGAGCGGGAGTAGATTTAAGGATACGATCTGCTGGGGGAGCAACGGCAGCCATGACCAGATCTTCAAGATGAGCGACCGGACGGAGAGTAACCCTTGGAGAGAGAAGGAGAAACCCTAGGAGAGAGAGAGAGAGGAGCTGGAGGCGCAGAGATGTAGGGAGGGGGTGGGGAGGGGTGGAGAGTATCAGCCGCCACAAAGAGCGAGGGTTTGTGGGTTTTGAAGAAAAGAGGGTTTTGATCCATCGAAAAGTGGTGATTCAAATAGCACCACGCCTGCCTGCCTTCCCCCTTTTGCCCCTCCACTCCTCCCGTATTACGCATCTTGCCCCCGCTGCTTTTCTTACCCGCGGGTGACGTTACCGTGCTGCGCTGGCGCTGTCCTATTGGCACTTCTGTCGTCATTGTTGGTTGTGCTTGGCGTGAGCAGTGGTTGGTGATGCGGGTTTTGTGACCGGCAAGTGATGCTTGAGTGGCGCTGTTGACAGCCTCAAGGACAGATCTGTCCTTGTCGGGCGACTAGAGTGAGTTTCGGACTACTTTTCAAATTGGACTTTTTTTATAGTTATTATTGGAAAATAAATGCCACCATTACTTGCAAGCGAAGCGATCACGGCCTCCTCCTCATTCTTTTTCATTCTCATACAATATCATGCTTTAGAGTTACTATTACTATAAATAATAACAGTAAAATATTTAAAATTATGATAAAATTACAGTCAGGGACATTAATTTTTAAAATGTAATATATCCTAACCAAAAATGTTTAAAAGGTAATACTTGTGTCCACCTGCCAGGATTTCGTCCAAAAAATATATTTTTTCCTGATGTCATACTTACGTATTTTTAAAATGACAATAATATCCTTGTACTGTATATACTAAATAATTTTTAAAAATTTTAAATTAGCATTTTAAGTCCCAATTTGAAAATTAGGATTTTGAAACCCTAATATTTAAATTGGGGTTTGTAAATTAGGGTTTTTAAACCTTAATTTGCAAATTAGGATTTTCAAAAACACACACTATCACACACACACACCCTACCCTGCCCCCCTCCCCTCCCTCCCCCCAACCCATCGCAGCCCCTACCTTGCCCAACCCCGTTGGTGTCGAGGCCCGACGAAGCTGTCATCATGGTTGAGCGAGTCACGGTTGTATCACCGTCGTGAAGTTGACGTCCTCTAAGGCTCGGCGATAAATTGAAGAAGCATAACAGGCTTGCCTTCCAGTTTGGGCAAGTCACTGGCGATCTGCTTCTTCCAATAAAATACCAGGTACGCCTTCGAGGTGAAAGGGTTCACTCCAGCCGAAGGGCTGTGAGAATGTTGGTGGGTTTTGTGGGTAGGGTGAGGCAGGGGGTTAGGCGAGAGAGGGGGCTGCGGAGGGGTTGGGTGAGGGAGGGGGTTGCAACGAGGTTGGGCAAAAAAGGGGGTTGCTGATAAGGTAGATTTGACAGAGGTGGTAGAAATGGGGTGGCTCACAAAGCCTGATTTTTTCTTTTAGATGAAGTAATGACATTTAGAAAAAATATATGCAGCTAACTTAAGGGCAATAAAGTCATTTTTTTAAAAACCGTGAGATTTCTTAAGATTTCATCTGGTCAACGGATATAAGTGTGATTTGTCTAAACTAATGGACACGCCAGTAATTTCAACATAACCTCAGAGATGTTACTGTAATTATCCATTATCATTATTATATATATTATTTCTTTCAGTAAGATGGTGGTATTAAAGATCAGGCTGTGAGTACTATACCGAGTCTGTCTCTGTGGACAGGTCAAAGACGACCATCCACATGGTAGTGTTTGACAAAGTTTTTGTTTTCAATTTTGTAAACCGGAGAAAAAATACACGTTTGACATATAATATTTGTTTTTTTCCCCTTCAGTTTTGAAACCAGTTTTTAAAACGGGACTGTTTTTAATAAACTTCATTTTGGAGTTTTGAATTTTCAGTTTTGATTTTTGTTTTAAGATTCAACCTTTAAACTTTGTTAGAAGCAAAAAAAAAAAAAAAGAGCATCATTTAATAAAACCCTCATCACCACACAAAGCACCACCACGGACCACCAGACTTGGCATCACATTACCACCACAGCCAGCAATCATCTTTTCCCTCCCCCTACCTCTACCATCACAGTCCCCACCATGGCCACCATCATTTCTTCCTATTTGCCACCGCCGTCGTCACCTATTACACCTCCACAAATACCATCAATCTGCCCCATCACCACTGCCATTTTCAACATCACCACACACCAACTCCGACCACAATATCTGGACAACCATAACCACTGCCAACGTCCTACCACTATTGCCAACATTGCGACTTAGCACTGCCGGCCACAAAATTGCAACCCACAACCACAGACCCAGGATGAATTGCCGACTGCATACAACCATGACCACCAACTACAGATCCACGACACTGCCTCCAACGATTTGCCAATGAATAGCCCACCCACAACCACCAATCGCACACCACGATGTTGACTTGCTGGCGTTGCTTGCATCTTGCAACCCACTGCCACGACATGCACCTTTATTCCATGCTAAAGGTCCATAATGTTAGATCTGACTGCGGAGGCCAGATTGCATTGGCTGAGGTGAAGGCCAAGATGTATGCAGAGGGCGGTAAAGGTCAGGTCCTTATCGCCGGCGATAAATCAATTTATAGTGGCAATGGGCGGCGGTGTTATGAGTTTGACAGTTAAAAGGAGGTGATGTTTTGAAGACATTAGGTTCAAAAAGGAATATGAGAAGGAGAAAATAAGATAAGAAAAGAAAAGAGTAAAAAAAAAAACTTTAAACAAAAAACTATCAATCAAACACTTGCCTCTTTTTGTAAAAACTGAAAACAAAAAACAGGTTTTGGTTTTCCATTTTTTGAAAACTACAAACAAAGTCCACAAGGTTTCAAACACACCCTTAATTTAAGTATTCAGAATGTAAAGTTTGCAACAATCACCAACAAAGATATGGGAGTTCTTATGTTTACGAAGTGAAGTTATGTAATGGCTGTGCTTGCTTAACCGTACTAAGTCCACCTGTACTGGCCAAAGACGATCCGTACTAAGTCCACCTGTACTTGAGAATAATTTCGAATACGTAAAACTGCTTCGTTCATTACAACTTAAAAAATTTCCTCACTGCTAACGCGCAGTATTGTCTATTATGTGGACACATCCAACTTTTACTTTTTCGATTTTCGTTTTTTCAAAACTAGGATAGCAACTATATATTTCTTTGCACATTCCCTAGCTTTGCACTTGCTGAACTCTTCAAGGGAGACTTTGTCGGTCAAGAGTCTTACATAATGTTTGCCCAGAAGCTACTAATGCAAATGGTTGCTTTAGTAAATTGGTTTTCCGTTTCTCGTGAGAGATCCAGGCTATAAGCCAACTTCTAAACAGGGTGCCTATGTCATCGATTCTTAATCCGAGTGGTAAAGGGGCATTTAAGGAAGAGCAGGTCTGTGACTTCCGGCTATATCGTAGATACGGGGGGGTATACATCAAAATATGTCACCTTTACTTTCTTAAGTTTGACAAAATTTGGGTAGCGATCCCCAAAGCCACCTGGCCAAGCAGATGAATTACTTTAAAAGGGATTGATAAGGCCCGCGGCTAGCTTACAGTAAAATATCGAGTTGGTCTTTAAATTTTTTACCTCCACGCTTTAAACAGCTCTTACAGACTTCTTTTATTCCATATATTAAAGGTTATTCGAGCCTGAACTAGGCAAGAAAGATAACTCATTTACGGTGTTAAAAAAACTTTTATCAACTAGAACTAGAATAGAATCTCTTCCACATAATCAACTCCCATGCACCACTCTCACTCCTCTATTCTATGGATTTGTTGCTAGAGATACCCATATACCAAGTTTTTTGGGTATGAAGTAGTAATGGAACTATCTCGATGCTCACGGAGGGGCATTCCACGTCACTAAGAAGCTTGTCATGACGACCTATAATTGATTTGAGGGAAGCAAAGCAAGTGATGTTGGAGAAAGACAAGGACCCAAAACACACAGTTGTTGCTTTGTA
The DNA here is from genome assembly GCA_033070095.1 of Escallonia herrerae. NCBI lineage: Eukaryota > Viridiplantae > Streptophyta > Magnoliopsida > Escalloniales > Escalloniaceae > Escallonia > Escallonia herrerae. The sequence continues at coordinate 460,873 of JAVXUP010000337.1, read as the reverse complement.
CAGTAGAGCGGTGCACACGCACAAACTCGTACATCCACACCACTGTTTGTGGCGAAGATTCCCAAAGCTCGCTCTTTGTCTACAAGTGTCCACCTACGCATCGCTTTCCTCCTCCTCCTTCACTCCTTTTAGCAAGCAGTGCCCCCCCCCCCCCCCCCCCCCAAAGAAAGGTGCCACGACACGCTACTAGGTGTACAACGTAGAACAAAACGACCATAAATATGGCAAGTTTTATATTTACCGATGACCACACCATATTCAGCCACCACACGGCTTCTGCTGTTTCTTTCACCTGGCAAAATTCAAAACGGCTTTTGCTTCCTGCTGACGTGGCCTATAAAATTGCCACCCAAACAACAAATAGAAAATAATGCCCATTATCAGAGTTCAACATTAGAAAGATTTACTAAGCAGGAATATGCAACTGTTGCAGCAAAAGAGTACAAGGGTTAGCAATGACTACTTACATATACTGCTCCGGCATTGATACTGTCGAGTCTCGTATCGACCCTACATGAGATTCATGATTGGTTCTTATATTTGGTAGGCTTCTCCATACTCTTAGGTTGGATACCGGGCTTCAATAAACACCACTTGCTTGGCCAGCTTGTATGATTTGATCGCAGGATAGATAATCAAACTACGAACTCACGTAGTTCATTCTTCTGATATAAACTCGCGTTCTGAATCACCACCTTCGGAGTTTTCAGAAACTTCCATCATCCTTTATCATACTGTCTTCAGTGTCTTGTGTTGTATCCCTTGTTTGAGCTGCAGAAAGAAAGTGTGAAGAAGAGAGTGGATATAATGAGTCAGTAAAAACATAATACTGAAATCCAAAAGGCTTTTAACCCCTCCAAGAGTCCCATCCTTCCGATACTATGAAACTAGGATAAATTCAAGTTCCTTGATGAAATTCGTAAAATTTCCCTGAGATAACAGAAGCATGGCCACCAAACAATTTCAGAAAGTAATTCAACGTTTTTGTTTTCTACTGATGTCACATCTAGCAAATATAATTTCCATGTACACTTGTTTTCTTCCTACGGCATTTATCAGGTCATGTTTTCAAGTTTAAATATCTCTTCTATTTTGTGTCCCATATTCTGACATTGAAAGCAAAGAACTTACTTTGTCTCCTTTCCTCCTCATTTCTCATCTAGAAATCTCCAGTTGGTTTTTAGCTGTACTTCAACAACAGTCTACTTTCAAAATACTTATAGTCTCTTAGGATCTTCCTCCCGAAGGTCTAACTAGCAGTGCGCTTGGGCCATGCCAGGGTCCCAAAAACCGAAGGGGAAATAGAAAACAAATCGATCGATGAAACTATAAAGAGGGACACCAAAGTTCTCGTGACTTGCAATGAGTTTGCCACACGGCACAGTTACTGAGCATCAAGAGGAACCAAGCACCCCCTGCCCTAACCACATCATATTCAAGGTTCCAACTTTTAGAAGGAAGTGGAAGGATTTGGCGAATGCATTTATGTCAGTAACAGCAGCATTGGACTAGCAATCGTTTGCTACTCATGATGTAGCAAAAAAAGGCTTTTTTTTGGACAAAATTCTACCTGTGGATTGTCTACAGCAGATTTAAAGACCGTGGATAGCATCCTTGGCAGGATACTTGTCTCTAATTGAAACTCCAACTCTTTCGTCTGGCTGTTCCAAAATGACCTGAAACAAATTCAACAAATATCTGTAACCAATTGACCGCGCATGACATATTGCAGACTTCTTATGGTATATCGAGGATGTGAAATCTGAAGAAGCAGGTGGTTAATCCTCGTGAGTTCTCATCGGAAAGTAACACACACACACTCAAACTTTGAGCAGCCAAGCATCCATCTTCTCATGGCTAACATGACAGTTAATTAAGGATGATCCAGTGGTCTTCATCTTATTATTATATCGGCATCAAGACGTCTTTGGAAACTTAAGTATCTGGTAACGAGTTCCATGGTAATGATATGAGACTCCAGTTGACTCCTTGTGCTGAAACATATGATAGATGCTCGACAAGAACTTGCTAGGAGAAGCCCCACAGTTTCGGCTCTGTAGGAAACATATCTAGGAATAAAACAATGACAGTGAGTTTAAGACTGAATAACATTCTTCTAGTCGGAGTTCCATTTCAGTTTGGAAAATACATCTAGACAGTAAAGCAAGGGTGGCCTCCCATCATCCCCGAGACTTGGGAAGGTTGATTTGCTAAAAATTAACTGGAGAACTTTATCCAAAATTAAATCAAGTTGATTGGGTTCTTTTGCAATGTGTATGCTGATCTTTCACTTCCATTTTCTTTTATTTGTCGACAAAGAGCAAAGAAACAAGTACAAATAATGTATAAGGAAAGATGAAAATTTTGCAAAGATAAAGTCGGCATAACAGATTTTGCTTATGATTTGTTCCGTGACGATTAGAAAGGTGGAAAAAGAAAGCGTACAACTCTCTCTCTAGTAAAGGTTACATATACTTCTAAGAAACCCTTTTCTGTAAATGAAAAATTTGATATCCTCAGCAGCTCTCAGTACCTTCAACTGATTGACTATATGGCTTAAAACAAAATGAATATATAATTAGATGTAGTTTTTCAACATATCTAACTAGAAACAACTCCACAAAGTTCAAAAGACATGCATGTAACAATTGGCATGTTACGTAGAATGAATTACTTCCTTGCATTGCAAATGTGTACAAAGTGAGCTAAGTGCTCATACCTCGAATTGCCAGTTGAGAACTCTTCTGCCGTTTGTAAATTGAGTGAAGAATTGAAGCAGCAGAAAATGTCCTCCCACAATGATCACGAGTCTTCACAGCACTCCACAATTATGATGACGGTCTGCAGCGTTAAACGCCTTGCAAGAAATCTTCTTTTTCTGCAGCATTCGTTCTATGATCTTAGGAGAGCTGACCGCCATGGCCCATATGCCTTCAGTTATTTTGTTATTCTTTCCACTCTACAGAGAAATTCAAATCATAGTACACTAGATAAATCTCTGATAAGTGGTTGTGCTAAGGAAATATAGTGACACTCCCTTGGGCATCTTCCAGCCAAAGATGAGCGATTGCGTTAAAGGAAATTAGTGACTCACCTTGGGCATCTTCCGGCCAATTAATACGTTTCTCTTATTAAGTTTCTTCACGAGATGTATGCATAATGCTGGATACTAGAAGAAGATGTAACTTCAATGTTTCATTCGAGGAATGCTTCATCAGATGATTGTCTCATCTCAGCCTCCAACAGTTCCAATTTGGCATATATATCCCTACTTTCAGGGTGGTCTTTGCTGCTGGCAGAAGACTGACGTGTCTTGTTATCAATCTCTATCCAGCTGCAACCTACTTCTTTACTCACCTTCAAGTCATTCATTCTAGTTCTTACCCTAGAAGCCTCATCTAACATCCCTCCTCCAGAAAACATATTGGTAGCAAGTATGTAAGATCCGGCTTCTTCGGGTGCCAAATCAAGCAAATGAGTTGAAGCTATCTTACCAAATCTCAGATCCCCTTGTAGCTTACACACATGAACCAATGTCCTCCAAAGAAGAGGTGAATCAGAGAATGGGCTTCTGTTGATAAACTCCAAAGCTTCGCGAAAGAAGCCGGATCGACCTAGAAGATTAACCATGCGAGTATAGTGCTCAATCACTGGCCTGATCCCCAATTTCACCTCCATTGCACTGAATAAGCTAAACCCATACTCCCATAGACCGCAGTATACGCAAGCTTGAAGAACACCCAATATCATGATCCCATCAGGAGCAAATCCTTGCTTCATCATTCCTTCAAAGAGCGTAATTGCTTTTCTACCTTGCCCGTTAAGGGCATATGCAGAAACCATGGCATTCCAAGATACTGAATCATGGCCATTCATCCCATTAAACACATAACAAGCATCTTCAATGCTACCACATTTTCCATACATGGTGATTAAAGCATTAGCTACCATTATATCGTCTACGAAACCCATTTTAATGGCTACAACATGAAGACCTTCCCTTTATCCAAACTAGCTTGATCAGCAGACAAACTTAACAACCGTGCAAAGGTTATTGGATCTGGTACCATACCAGCAACTCTATGTTCAATAAACAAAGCCATGGCATCTTCTCCATTATCTCCTTGAACCTCCATAAATCTAATTAAAATTGCATTGAAGGAAGCAGTGTTTAGTGTATTGAGAATGTTAAGTAAGAGTCTTGCAGACCTCAACTTCCCGCATTTGGCATATAAATCTACCAATGCGGTCCCAACCCTGACATTAAGGAGTAAACCAAGCTTTACAATCATTCCGTGAATTTGCAGTCCCAATTCCAGATTCTTGGTCTCCAAACAACCATCAAGTACGGTAGCTAAACAACCCGAATCAGGGTAAATTCCAAACATCATCATTTCTAAAAACCCACGTAGAGCTTTCTCACCACTGCCATTTTGCATATATACTGACATAAGAGCAGTCCACGAGACCAAGTTTCGCTCTTCCATCTCACGAAACATACTTTTCTGCCTCTTCAACCAGCCCATAATAGCCATACATTGTAATCATCACATTTCCAACTGAGCTTTTAGCCACGAAACCATGCTTAATGGCAAGTCCATGCAACTGCCTGCCCTCCTCCACATCTCTATCTCCATTGCAAGTACTTAACACATTTGTTAACGTGTAATCATTTGGCTCCAGCCCCAAATTCAGCAACTCAATCATGACCCGAATCGCCTTCTCGTTACAACCCGCCCTTCCATATTCCGAAATCATGAGATTCAAACATTGAACATCTCTGTAAGTCATATCAATGAACAATCTCTCCGCGTTCTCAAAGTACCCGCTTTTTGAATACATGGAAATCAATGAAGTACCTACAACAACATCTTCACAAACCCCGCTTTTTATGAGCAAACCATGAATCAGTTCCCCATTAATCTGATCATTTCGCGACTCACATGCCTTCAAGATCACGGACCAAGTATGCTCATTAAACTCTTTTCCTAACTTATGCATTTGATAGGCAATACGATAAACAGACTCTGCATCATTGGTCAATGAATAACCATTAATTAGAGAAGTCCATGTGATGGTATTCCGATCAAGCATTTCATCAAAACCTGGTGTGCACGATCCTGTCTCTTAAACTTTGCATACATGTTGATGAGGTTATTGCCCTGAAAGGCGTCATTTTGATAACCCAGTTTGACTAAGAACCCATGAATGGACAGACCCAGGTTGACATCTCCAGACCCAATTGAGATTTGGAGGAGCGCAGGCCAGTCCCTGTGTAAAAGGGTTTTGTCATGAGTTGAAGCATTGGAAGGGACAGATAATTGGGTTGCATTGCAATTAGGGTTTCTTCTACTAACTAAGAGCTCAGAGGAAGAACTCAAAATCTTATTGGGGGGTTTTGTTTTCCATTGGAGACAGACCTGTTGCGGCTTTGGAGGGTAAGGGGACGAGGTTGGTGGGGGAGGGGCAAGCATGGAAACTATCAACCATCAGAAAAATTTTGGCATTGCCGATTTATACCTATAACGTTTGGGCAATGAAACCTTCTAATGGCAAAAGAAAGATTATCTTGGCAAACACCATATTTATTGTCTCTGAGAAATTTTGGTGTTAAAGGTAGGATTGACGAAACAAGTTACTAATTTTTTTTTTCCATCAAACCTTGTAACCGTTTGTCTTCATTTAGTCAAATTTGATGAATTGATGTCCTAAAAGAAGTCATAATGTCTTGTCATTATGTTACTACTATTATTGTAATTACAGTTATAGTGAAAAATTTTATCAACTATTACGGTGAAAAAATTTACCACTCTCTCTCTTTTATAAAGACGCTAATGAGGACGAAGTCTTAGCCATTAAGACTCAGAGTGTGAGGCATCAAGAGTTTGCTATTGTATCTTAAATGTTATATTATTAAGAGTTAACTAAGCAGTGACTAGTGACTGTGAAAAACTAAGAAGTTTTTATTCATTGGCAGGAAATCTAATTAGAATTGAATTTGAATGATTGAGCAAAAGTTCGTTTGCAATTTCTCTACTTTATAGCATAATATATCGTTGTCTTCCCTAGATATAGCGGTGTATCGCGATCTACTCAAATAACTATTAGACTCATGTACTTGATGAATGGCACCAAAAATATGGCATAACTTTAATAGAGACACACATAATCTTGGTGAAGTTTGTTTGATTGCTTTATGCAGGGTGCTTAAATATTTGAAAGACACCATGGATTACTCTTTTTGCTCTCATGAATTTCTTGCAGTATTACAAGGTTATTGTGATGCTAATGAGATGTTTGACGTAGAAGAGACAAAATCCACAAGTGGTGAAATATTTACTCTTGGAGGAGGAGCAATCTCTTGAAAATCTTCCAACTAAACTTCCACAGCTCGATCTATGATGGAGTCTGAGATCATTGCCTACAAAAGGTTAAGTATCGAAGCAAAGTGACTCATAACCTACTTGTAAACATCCCTCTATAGATGCAACCAGTTCCATTAGCCCCGATTCTTTATCATAACCAGGCTACAATCGACCTCGCTCGAACAAAGCCTATTCCTATAGGATTACGCAAATTCACCTAAGACATAACATTGTGCAGCAAGGGATATAATCCCATGATGGCATCGCAGCCAGGCGGAGACGACGTTGTAGATGGCGTCAAAGCCATGATGTGCATGCGTGGAGAGGGGGAGAAAGAGAGAGAGGCGGGGTGGAGAGGGTATGCGCGATCTGTGAGGTGTGTTTGTGTTTGTGTGTGTGTGTGACGGGAAATGGATGGAGAGTAGACGGCTGCAGCAGTGGCCTGTGTGTGCTTTGTATGTGTTTAGGTTAGATTTTAGTTTATATACTTAGGGTTTCTTAGATGTTGGGCTAATCCCATGGGCTTGGGGTTTTGGGTTAATTAACTTTAGGACCTCAGTTTAAAGTATTAAGTTGTATGATTATGAAAATGCTAATTTTTTAAATGTATTATAATTGATTTATTATTTAGAGGAATTGTTCGCGAACACGTTTGCGAACATTTTGGAGTGTTCATGTTCGACTCGTTTAATAAACGAGCTCTATAAACTTGTTCGTGTTCGGTTTGTATTTTATATAAACGAACACAAACGAGTTTTAAGGAAAACGAACCACGAGCCGTTCGTGAACGGCTTGGTTCATTTACGGCCTTATTAGTTCTTAATGAAATCCATACCAAGTTGGGTTACGTGTTGGATTGCAGTGCACACGTAATGAATTCACTTATAAGTGTGTCAAGCTGGGGTGCACTCGGCCCAAAAGCCCTCATGGGCTTTCTCCGTGGGACTCTTTTGCTACTCAACATATCATGGGATTTTTGTTAACTAAACTACCAACACATTTTTACATGAGGTTTTATGAACAAACAAATCTCAATATTAGTCCCGTGATTTAATCTGTCAATTAGTCCCCCTTTTTTTAATTGTATTAACACGCGTGACTTTTACTCCTTTCTTCACTATAAAAAAGACAACTTCCCCTTTGGCTTCAACTCACAATAATTCTGGAAATCTCTAGCTCTCTGTCTAAATTTCTATCTAAGTTTCGGTGATAAAAGATGGCAGAAAGTGTTCTCGTAGCCTTCCTTTCTGGAGTACTTTTTATCTAGCAAGAAACTGTTGAATCCGAGACATTGAACACTGAGATATTAATTTCAAGAGGGCAAAACCACTTTTAAGGACAACGCATCATCACATGTCTCAGTTTGTTGCTTAGTTTTCGATAAGTTTTGCTATGCTACTTTCCATTTTTACTACGGTAATTTCCTGTTATTTGTTACACATGGTGGTCACAGGCAAAACCTGGATACATGGTAAAAAAAACATAGTCGATCTTTTATTCGAACATATCTGGTACAGAAACTATAAAAACACTGCTTTCTCTCTTTCTAGCTGCCAAAAAGGCACCAAAGAGTGGTCCTAGACACTTGCATGCGGTACGGAACCACCAGCATTAAGAGTAGTCGCAGAAGGAGGAGGAGGAGTCGTAATGGTGTTGACACACACAACCAAAGGACTTCTAACGTGATGAGATCCATCTGACCAAACTATCTCACCAAAATCATATCTCCCTTGAGAGATCTTGACTGGTTTCAGTGTCACAAAATAGAAAGCTTCCTCTTTAAAGCAAGAGTAAAACAATACCCTAGGCCAGACTACAACCTCCACTCCATCAGGATTCACGATGCGCGCAAAATATATCGCAGTCTTCCTATGCCCAACGTTACGGACAGTCCTCTTGATGGTCATGGTGGACTGGAGACTCGAGACGGTGATTGACGGATAGTTAATATTGGTGTTGGTCTTGTGACCTTTTGGGCAGGCTGTGGAGGTGCCAGGAGAGAGAATAACCATGCGTTGGATTTGGTCCTGGGTGTATCCAATATTGCACAGGTAGAGAATATAGTCGTGCGTCTTCATGTCATATACTAGTCCTGGATCCATTGCCTTCAAGGGATTTATGTGGCCAGCACCAATGTCGAAGGGATCAGAAGCTTTCATTGATCCGGCTAAAATTATGTCATCAGTTGTGTCCTTGGTGTAGGCTGCAATGCAGAGTTGGAAAAAGAATTGGCAAGAAATAAGGTATTATGTAGGGACTGATCTTATACGTACGCCATATGCTTGTCTCAACAGAAATGGTTTCTGCATTGCATTTTATCATGCACGTTAAAGAAATGCAGCGATTATATAAACTCAGAACTCTTGTCCTTCCTACCTGTAGTCATCAGGGCAGATTTGATGGCAGCAGGAGACCAGTCAGGGTGCACAGATTTGACAAGGGCAACTACACCAGACACGTGAGGGCATGACATTGATGTTCCTGACTGAAAATTCCATTCCACTGAGCGAGTATCAGTCGGTAAAAAAGTTGGAGGAGTTTGGGGAGGCCATGCTGCTAAAATATTGATTCCTGGGGCAGTGACATCTGGCTGTTGTGAAAAGAGATTTTTACCGCAGTTTAGTACAAATATCAGACGAACTGCAGAGGTGATCCTTGAGTAGCAGCAGTCTGGCGATCCGAATTCATCGCGAACAAATCATTTTGGTTCGAAATGTCCTTCATGTCACAAATCTGCTGGCTGGGGAAGGAAAACTAACAAAAGGAGAACTAGTCTTTTGCAATTGTTCAAAGCCACAATACACCCTACTTGAAGGACAATATTAAGGTTACAATTTTTTCCAGAAGGTGGTGTCATAAGTGGCGTGCCTCATTTGGTTTCAAGCATTGCAAAGTACTAGTCCTGAGTCCCGACATTTGCACTAGTTCGAGCCATATCATTTGAAAGCAAGTTCTTTTTCAGCTAACTTGGGGACACTTATCTTTAATCAAAAGGACCAAAAAGTTGACGTAGTCATCGACTCAATCTTTCACAAGAGAACAAGGATAACTCAAGTAGTAAACTGTGCAAAAAAAGCATATTCTTAAAAGTACCAGGAATTGAAACATCAACTTTGGCAGGCCCTACGTACGTACCTTGAGAATATCAGGTGAGAGTGAACTCGGCCCTCTAGAAGAAAAGTATGCAACTTTAGGAGCTGGTGACTTCTTGATAACTGCCTTGCTTGGTAATATTTGCACTTTAGGAAGGCTTCATTTTGCATTAAATTTATGTTAGAATGTCCGTAATTTGGCAAAAATTAAAGAAAAGTACTCCAGTTAGACCTTAGTAGCAGGATTAGAATGAATATGATTCACTTGACGAAAATTTGAATATAACTTGATTTGAGTACAAAATTTCAATAGGAATCACTTGACATCTTTACGAGAACCGAAGAGAATAAATAGAAGATACTTCTTTATAAAAGATAGTTGAAAGTCAAAGAGTAATCAAATTTAAGATGCAAGTAGAACATAACATTCTTATTCGTATGTGTTTGGTGGCAGTGTTTGGTACACTTATGGTTGTAATCTAGTCATGTTGGAAAATATATTTATACGTACAGGTAAGTCCGAACCGTTTCACAACGATAACAATGTGGGTTTCATTGTGTTACTATTGAGAGAGGGAGAAGGGATAGGCTGAATAGAGTGTACTGGACACTAGTGTTTGGCACGCTGCAGAGCATACTGGACACAAGTATTTCCCTTTTGTTACATACTCAATAGCTAGAATCACCTCCGAGATTGAGCAAGATAATGACGGATTTTAGTGCCTTGAATGATATCAATGCGGACAGTTGGGATGGCATCAACATCAGCAATCTGCCTAGAAAGAGGCTCGACAAAGATCAAGCCAGATGCCTTGGCCTTACTCACTGCTTCTACTGCCTCACCACCCTCTACGGATCCTATAGTGGAGAAGCATAGCACTACGTCTCGCCTTGTAGCTGTTCTGTTGTTCCATCTATCCAACTTACATATCCTGCACACGCATGTTTCAAGTTATAACATGATATCGTGTATTGACCAGATCTGCTACTGCTCCCATGCACGCAAGCAAATTTTCATAACAGTCTGAAAAGAAAATACCTGTGATAATCGTTACAAACTACATGTTAACACGCTCCAGTCGGTTGGCTAACATAGCTGAGACTAGAAAATTGAAATTTCTCACCAGGTTATAGCATTGGACCCATTACCTTTTACTCCACGAAAACTATGATCATATTTTTCATGTCTTCCTTACCTTACAAAAACAAATAACCAATTTCAATGTTTCCTACCAGTCACCTCGGTGCACAGCATGCTGTGCTAGTAATTTTGTGCACACTCGTAATAAGATGTTTTAGTGTAATGGTTAGAAGTTAGAACAGATATTTTTCTAGTCAAGAGAAGATAGAGAGAGACGTCACCCTTGGTCAAAATATCTTCTAGCTCCAACTAATCTCGCGTCTGATATTGCCTCGCCAATTAGACTTTCCCCCTGCACACGACTCCATAAAGTTCAGGCATATATAAGATAATTTAATCAATCATTGATAGGGATGGAGGTGGAGACCTGATCCGAGTTTTTGCCTAATTACCAATCTATTTCATTTTGAAATTTATTTACCTGCATACCACACTTTTAGAAATCGCTGATTGAAACAACGACTTCAAGGTAGAAATCACGGTCTCAAACAACGATTTTTACCTTTTTTCTACTTTAAAGTAGAAACAACGATTTCTACCTTAAAGTCGTGGTTTCAAACAGTAATTTTTAAAAATGTGATATGTGGGTAAATAAGTTTCAAAATGGGATAGATTAGTAATTAAGTTTTAAAACAGTATTATTTAGGGAAAAAAACTCGACCTAATTCTAGTAGTTCAACATTAGTACACATGATATGTGAAGGTAAATCAATTAAATTACCGTGAAAGAGATGTTGTTATCGAGTATTATTTGGGCTGGAAAGGCTCGATCTAGCGAAGAAGCAGCCACGCAAATGCTCCAAGGAGCAACATTTGTCACTAAAGATGGATCCGGCCCGTCATTGCCGGCCGAGAACACAACACTCACGCCCTTTTGCATGGCATGAAAGGAACCAATATCTGCACTAAAGTTCCAAAATGGAGCCGTGGGAGGTGTCGAACCAAACGAGGCTGATATCACGTGAACTCCGTCATGCAAGGCATCATCAAAAGCTTTAATTACATCGGCATCCGTGCATTTATCATCAGGCGCCGTATTGTTATCTACCATTAAGCTCCAACACACTTTGTATACTGCTAGTCTAGCCCTAGGGGCTCCACCCCTAGCAACGCCCTGCCCTAAATTCAGAAAGCTTGCATTTTTTACTATAGATCCCACTGCGGTTGAAGCCGTATGAGTGCCATGGCCGAGATAGCCCCGAGCCGATTTATATTCCAAGTTGCCACTTGCCCCTTCGAGTGGCCCAAATGCTTCCTCAAAACCTTTGTAGTAGAATCGTGCACCAATTAGCTTTTGATTACATGCCTTTGCTGGATCAAACTTCTCTCCTTGGACACATTCGCCTTTCCAACTTCTTGAAACATGCCCCAAGTCAGGCTCTTCCTGGAAGCTCTCGGATTCTGGCCAGATACCTTCCATGCCATTCATAGATAGACACATAAATACATCAGTGACATGCCACCTTTTCCCATACCTATATAAATTGTAAATAAAGCCATAGAAACATGAAGTGAACTTCGTACTCTATCTGTTCTAATTTCATCTGTGAGGATCACATTCCAAAGTTTTGCCCGTCTTTGTATCTATCCTCTCCTCTTGAACTCGGCATATCGTTTGTGCATTTTGTTATGTTTAGTATCACTCTTACCTTTCTCGCCGGTCTTGTTATATTTTAGCGACAAATAAAACACAATACTAGATAAAATTTTGCAGAAATTCCTGCTCCAAATAACGAAATTATTCTTTTGATAAATGATATGAAAAAGCTGAAGAAGGTCCTACATCCGAAGCTGTATATGCAGGATTCTGGCATGTCAATAAGGTAATGAGAACAAGGCACTAATGAGCAAAAGAAAAGGGAATAAAAAAGGGAAGAAAAAGAATGTTAGTGAAATTAGGGTTACAGGATAGAATAATCATAAGAAAAACTGTATTCAATCACAAGCAGAAAAAGAAGGTATCGAGACCTGTATCAAAGATCCCAACTACTATGTCATCACCATAAGCTAGCTGCAATGGAGTCACTTCAGAACTGAAGTCCAAGGTAAGACCCATGAAATCCCAGCTTCTCGTCGTGTGCAGCTGCATTGTCTTGCTTTCAAACACTGATATCACTTCTTTCATTTCTGCAATAGTTTCCCCCATGTTGGTAATTTCGTCATTAAAAATGTATTTAGCTAGTAAGAGAAGTTCCTGCAAATTAGCTAGTAAATGCAAAATGAAGGTCATTACTCGCTAAGGTGGCTGCTTGGGCAGGATCAAGCTTTGCCGAGAAACCTGAGAAACTATGCTTGTAACTGTACAGCATGGATTGCTTTGCAGCTTCATTGCTATGAGCAGATAGAAAGAAACAAAGGTAAGAGATTGCATGATAATATCAGTAACCATCCACTCCAGACTTGGCATAGATTTCACAAGAAGAGTCTATAATATTAAAACCTTTCAAAGACATTAGCAAGGAGTTGAAGATGATGCTTTGAAGTGAGAAGAGGATCATGGAAATGGTTGAGCCCTAGATAGACTATGTAGACCTGTTTGAAGAAAGAATCACAGAGACAGTGAGATGAAATGAGATTATTACAAGAGACTAGGAAAAAAAAAAACCAAAAACATTTAGGACTTATAGCTTGCAGTGAAGGTACATGTGAAGTGCATGTTGAGAGAATAAAATAAAGTGGAAGTGAGAGGGACAGGCCCCAGAAATAGTGGAAGGCATTTCCCATTGTCTCCAATGTGAGAACCAAATGGTGGGTTGGGATTAAATAGGGAAGAAAAGGTTGACCATTTTTCTTACCCAAAGAAGGTGGCAAAGGAGAGGATGGTTGAGGAGTGCGTGTATTCGAAGGATTTCAAAGCTGCAAAGAACTCTGACAAACTTCCCATGGGAACAGTAATGGTATTTTTCCTTCTCACTACGGTTGATAGTGATATGTAGTTCCCCTTTTTCTCTAACTCAATCCGTTTATGTAGTATAATACCAGGTGATTCACAACCAAAAGGTCACCTTCATAAAGCTCCATATAGATACTACGAAAACCTCCAAGGAGAACTACATGTGGATTTCATCATTCTCTGAAAATAGAGTCCTACATTTTTTAGCGTCACTTGCTAGATTGTAAACCTGATTAGCTGACTAAGTTAAAATCATTGCATTCTTAGTTTCCTAGAACAGAGTGGCGAGTTTGACAAAACTATTTTAATAATCTGGCATGAACTCTTCCCATTTTGTATGACCACGGACATGATAAGTATTACAAATTCTTCTTGAGGCAATAAGGGCTTCACTCTGATCTTCTTATGCGCTTTCTCTATTTAACTATAAACAAAAGGAACGTAACTTCGCCAATAACATATAAACCAGAATCTACTAAAGGGTGACTATAGTGCAATCATACTTTAATAGCTCATAAGCATGCCTACTAAGCATGCAGTTGATTGAGGTCATTTGGATCTTTTCTCTACTTCTTTCCATGGTAATTAGTGGTAGCAATTGAGATAGGCTGCATTATTGAGAATTATACGATACTAGGGCAAATAACCACACCTAGCAATTCATGTATACCTAGTGCAGGTGCAAGCTACAAATCCTTTCCCCGCAGGAGTAGAAAATAAGGGACCGTCTTATAAAGTGTTACGTTTCTATGTACTCTACCAGCTACTTTTTCATCGAAATTATCTTGCAAACAATTTCATCTGAGAGTACCCTATACATTGGCCAGCATAGGTAGCCAATATATCTAGTAGAAAAATACTATCTACACATATAACTAGAATGACTTGAGAAGTTTATCTGTCAACAATTGAATCATTGCTTGGCTAGATTTCTGCTCAGAACCTTGCGTAAATTAAGCTCAAACGTGTTGCGTAATTGCAAGATTATGATGAAGGACCTCAAGCTTGCGAAATACGTAAATTTTCACCTTCCAAGATGAACTCCACATCATGAACCTTGAGAGACATGCTTCGACAGAAGGTTTCTGGTGATACCTGTCACAGCAATCTATACATCTATAATTGCATCTTCAATGCATCATAACTTTGATTGAAGTAAAGCAACTAGTTTGCTTTCATAAGGAGAAATTTAAGTGCAACATTAAGGTTTATATCTCCTAGGTTATTGTAAAGTTAAATACGTTGATTATACAATCATATGTTATTTACCTTCTAAAACAATATCATATACTACAAGAGCAGAGTTTATACTCTTCAATATGCATGCAGCTCATGGTTATGAATAGAATAAGAAACAGAGCATCTCTCAGCTCATATGTACGAGGGCATAGAAAAGCAATCTGCCCCTTCTCAATACATAGTCCATACATAGATAGCTTGCTTCTAATACACTTGGAATTGGTTATGTGGCCTGCGGTTTAGTATGCGTGTGTCATTATTGGGCTATCTGGCTAATTTGCTAGTAGATTGCGGTGCAGTGATTCTGAATTATAACTGTATCATCTGTTTTTAGGAAGTGAAGAGAAAAGGGTTGTAGTAAAGTTGAAAGATGAGTCTTCTAAGATTCCATAGTGTATCCTCAGGCATGGTTTGACATGCAGAAGTCCATGTAACATTAGTTCTTAACTGGGTAATAAAAGTGCAGCGGAGAAAAAAAATGAACAACATCAAAGGCATATACATACAAGAGAGCCTCTCATTTTACCATGCCAAATAAAGGAAGTTTAATCATATATGACGATCATAAGAATGCACGAAGGTAATGCCAACCTTCTTGTTGAGGTCTTACAGAAGTGAGAAATAGTGACAAAGCTCTCAAGGGTCAACGACACAAAATTTCAGTGACTGTCAAAAATTACTTGCCATGTTCCTAGTTAATGTATATATTTGTGGGACCAATCAAGTTTGAAGCTTCCATATCAGATCTTATTACTGATTAATGGTAGCCACTGGATATGCAGGCAACGAAGTTGATATTATGATTAGTCTTGCAGATTTGCATGTAGTTATTCCACTGATTGGTGAAAAGTGCTTTATTATTGTAGTTTGCCACTTCCCCGTGTTATCATGTATTTTAGAGAAAATTGCGTAAAATATCCCTGTGGTTTGAGATTATTGCAAAAAAATCATTTGCGTTACAAAAATTGCAAAAGAACACTTAGGATTATAAAAGTGTTGCACCGTAAAAATTCCGTAACAGAATGGTGAAAAAGGCTAAATTGCCCTTCTATATAAATGAGAATTGCACCCTTTCTTCTCCAGAATGGCTAATTTTCCTCTTCCTTCTTCACGAGATCGCTTAGCGAATCGATGGCGGGCTAGTGGCGGCGCAAGTGGGAATCGCAGATTGCGGTGCAAGTGGCGGAGCAAACAATGGCACTAGCGGAGTAATGGTCACGAGTATCTTGTTTACCCGAATTGCACAATCTTAGTATAGGGTTTCAATCGCAGATTGCGATTTGAAACCCTAGATCTGAGATTGTGCGATTAGGGTTTGAATTATTGTGGCCGCAGAGGGATTAGGGTTCGATTTAAGTTTTGGGGTTCAATTAGGGTTCGATCTAAGTTTGGGGGTTCGATTAGGGTTTGAGTTGTTGTACGATTGGTTTGGGTTTGATGGCTATAGCAGCGATTAGGGTTCGATTGGTTTGCTTTGGGTTTGATGGTTCGATCGGCGATTGGTTTGGGTTAGATTTAAGTTTGGGGATTCAGCAGGATTAGGGTTCAATTGGTTTGGTTTGGGTTTGATGGTTCGATCGGCTGCTAGGCGCACAAGACTAGGGTGGTGGCGACGGAGCCGGCGCCAGTTGTGGGTGGCACAGGTGGTAGATGGATGGTGGTTCAGCTCCTCCTCCCCTCCCCTTCCCTGGTCCCCTACCTTTCCCCCTTCCCTTCTCCTACCTTTCCCCGTTTTCCCGTTGTTTTCTTGCGCCGGCCCTAATTAGGGCTTGGCTGCAAAAGAGGTATTTAGGGGCAAAAACGAGTTTCTAACAATTATTTAGCAGTGACACTTGCTCTCCAGGCGCGTTTACCACAACGCGGTTAAAACAAACGATTTTATTGACGGTTGTAACACTTTTACAATCCTAGGTGTTCTTTTATAATTTTTGTAACGCGAGAAGTTTTTTTGCAACAACCCCAAACTACATGGATATTTTACGCAATTTTCCGTATTTTACTGCCATTTATTATGACTAGACGATCATATTATGATTGCTTACACTTCAAAACTTCACATATATCTGTTTGTTAAGAATCTATTAGTACGAATAGAGGATGTTGACTCAGGGATGGTGCAGCAGAGAGAGAGAGAGAGAGAGAGAGAGAGAGAGAGAGTCATTTTGCTTTTCTGTTACATCTTTCAGAAGTGATGTCTCCAGATCATTTCAGTCGCAGAATGTCAAATACGGGGTACCATACCTATACTTTCTACAGAATTCTGAAATGATATCTTGAAGTGCTTCAGAAGAATAAGAATGAGAATATGCAACTTGGTCCTAATGTTGGATCTTGAGCTCAGCTTTCCACTACTGTTCTAGTTTTGTTGCTATCTTTGAGATAACCCACAACTTTAACTCAGGAAACGAGTGAGTGTGGTGTCTGTATGGTGCGCTGAGAGAGAGAGAGAGAGACAGAGAGAGAAGGCATATATTTGTACAATAAGTCAACGATTTGATTAGGACGTTGCCCGGCTAACGCGCCCTAGAAGAATGAGGCCATGCTTCGTTCGAGCTTGTTTCATATGTTGGCCATTAATAACAGATGCAACAACATAATACATATTACCATTAGGCAGCTTCTAATTTAAAGAGCAGTCTAATAGCCAAAGATTCTAAAAGAGCACTAGAATTTGACGCGCACACTAGCCGAATAATGTTACCTGATTTGTGTATCTGCTCATTCTCTCTGTGCTACAAAATTATTTTAATTACAAGGATACGAATTAGTTCTAAGAGATAAAAAAAGTCGGTGAACCACTTTTACTTTATATAGTTCCTCACGTGCAATTTGCATGTCAGCACTTCTGAAGATAACTAAGCCAATTCCATTGCTGTCACTGGCCCTGCTTCTAAAAAGTTGAGCTGAAAACCGGAAAAGGGTTTCCTTAAGCTTTACTCCAAACAAGCAAAGTTGATGATAACATGGCGGTTCCCACTAAAACAATTATAAATACACAACATCATCCTATTTTGCCACAGTGCACACACTACACCGACATAGAACACTCGTCTAAGCTGCCGTTCATGATACTTGTAGGACACGAGTGTTTGGTTCTTCTTGCCAAACAGTAGTATGAAGGCGATCTCTTTCTCTATAGCGCCATTTATCAAGATTATTGGCCTATTATTACGGACAAGACTGCCTAGCCAGTCTACAGTCTAGGTTATTCTATTTATCTTGTTTAAATTGATTGGCCGTTGAAGCACATTCTTGAAGCAAAATATTTCTAATGTGATACTTCGATTGGTAGAGTAATACTAACTTGTATCATGACGGTCTAAACCCTGTTTACCAACAACGTGATTATTTCTTGCTTCTCAAATGTAGTCGATGGGAAGTCACTTCGAATGTATCATTGCTTTGTAGAGCGCTCCTTTAAAGGCCTTCCTCTTCCACATTTTGATGCAACCTCCGATTGCCAATGCGCAAGCGTGCATTTTTTTTGCTTCATCTCGGCTCCTAATCAAATAGATCACCCGCAGGCTGTTGGGAGCTGAATCAGACAAGGATTGAGCATCTTAGGCATATCGCTGACATACTATCGAACAGTTGCTAGGCAACTTGTCCTACCAACAACGGAGCTGTATACATATACAGTTTAGATGTCGCTGGTACAATCTAAAATGGTGGGTAAAGTAGTTGCAATGTCTACAAAATTGGTCTACCCTAAAGCCGTGGAGGCGCGCGCGAGAAAGTATTCAGTAGTGGAGCATTGCGACGGTTCACCTAAGACTACGGCATACGATGCACAAAAATCTTTTGTCCTCTAATCCGGCGGTCTATAATACACCGCACTGATGCGATCGTAGGCCATTGAATATTTCTCTCAAACCACATGTGAAAGGGAAGTTCTTGAGGGGATGGAAAAGGATCGGTGGAGTTCAAAATGCGCAGGGGCGCACTACAAAATAAGAAAAAGAAAGCGCACAAACACACATTTGAATCAGAACAAAATACTCCTTCCATTCCATGCACAAGAAACAGAGCCCGCATGCCAACACTCAAAACCCATCATTGCCATCAAGAAAACAAAGAAAATAAGCACCACAAACAATAGCACCCACCATTCCTTCACTATCCCTCACTAATCTCTCAAAACCCATTTCACTATTCTTCGAGGGTTTTTCGTTTTCTTGATCTATCAGTTGAATTTTCGGTGGTCAGGGAATTATAGTATGATGATTCGTTGGTTTAATTCTTCAAAGTGCTGGATTTTGTTTAATTAGGCTTCTATTTTGATTCTTTGTACAATATGGGGAATTGCTGGTGCGGGTGGGAACCTTCAATATACAGAGTATCATCGAATGCTAAATCAGGTTGGTTTTCCTCTGGAGTCTTTAATCTATAAACTCAGGACTGGAACATGTGATTTTTTTTTGATGTGGGTTTGTGTTGTTATGGCTTTTTGAATCCTCTGTTTTTTGCTTGTTAATTAGGTTAACCGTTCACGTTCTCTGCTTTCGAGGTTCCATTGTTGAGTTAATTTCTCGTTTTCTGTTTTTCTTTGAAGGTATTGCTTTTAAATGATGTCTTCTTTCTTCAATCCTACTACTATGAGTCTTCTTGTTTTCCTTTTGTTTCCGTATCCTTTCGAGTTTCGATCTTAGTAGGATTTTTGTCCCGGGTTGGGTACACTTTTACAAATGAAACATGACTGGAAAAGTTAAAGAATAAACAAAAGAAACTTCTTTTCATTCTCTCCTTTGTGTCCACTTCATACATTTCCCTTTCTTCACCTAAAATTGCTAAAACCCTTAGGCAGCAGAGGCATTTTACTTTTAGTATAGAGGTAAAAAATGCAGTCCCATGACAAGTATGCAGAAACTACCTATTGTCTGAAACTGGAATCCATTTCCGTTTACGTTATTCTTTTGTACACAAACTCTTTGCTTAGTTGACATGGTTAATTTCCCTTTTCGATTGGTTGGTATAGTATGCTTTCCGGAGAGAGTTAATTTTCCATCCAATGAGTGTATAGGATGTTGACCTCATTGCTCTCGAGTTTGATTCACGATATCATGAGGTGATTTTACACTAGGAATTCGTTTAATGTCATACATACTTCTGAAGTTGCAAATACTAGACTTGCTTCAATGCTTCTTCCCTCTTTTTTATGGCACAAAAAGAAAGAAAAACAAAATCACATCTTACCTTTGGTATCTAAGTAAAAATTTTGTACATTCTTTCTTCCCCACCCCTTCTTCTCAAACGTTTCAGCAGAAGTCAAGGAACACAATATGAATTATGTTCGATGCTGTGTTTGGTATGTGATGGGCTGTTTGTTTCTAATTTTAGAGTCTCCAAAAGATCAGAGCCCATCCATGATTAAAGCAAAAGAGGACAAGAGTAAGCTACCATCAAATCCTGAAGAAGTAGAACATTTGCGTCGTAGTTCAGCTGCAAATCCATTGGTTGTTTTCACGTACAATGAACTAAAGGAAATCACAGGAAACTTTAGACAAGATCACATGTTAGGTGGAGGAGGGTTTGGAAGTGTTTACAAGGGATTCATTTCTGATGATTTGAAGGAAGGGCTTCCGCATATTCCTGTAGCTGTTAAAGTTCATGATGGTATCAATAGTTATCAAGGCCATAGAGAATGGCTGGTAATATCCTAATTTATCCATATTCTTTACAGTTTGTTCTTTTAACTTTCTTTCAAATAGTAGCTTCTTCCGAAAGTTTCACTGAGAGCTTTGTGAATGTTTAGGCCGAAGTCATATTTTTGGGTCAACTTTCCCATCCAAATTTGGTGAAATTGATTGGATACTGCTGCGAAGATGAGCACCGGGTTCTGATATACGAGTATATGGCCCGGGGTAGTGTAGAAAATAATTTGTTTTCAAGTAAGTATCTCATGCCGCCCTTTTCACAGTGTAAACATTACACTATATTGAACTCTTACTAGGTATTTTCCCCTTTCCTGAACCCATGGTAGTCACGAGTTTCTCATAATTACATCGACCTCTTGAGTGTTCAATATTATTTGTGTTGGGAAAACCCCCCTCTTGTTGAATATAGGGAAACCAATACTTCTCGTAAATTCATTTTATGTAAGTTCGTGTTATCTGAAAAGTAAAAAAGAATTGATAGCAAGAACAGGATTATGCCAAGTTGTATTCTATTCCGTTATGACGGGACTATGTTATCCAAATCATGAATTGTGTGTACTTCCCACTACTAAAAAGAAAACATCATAAAATATGTTTTCAAAGGAAGATAATAGTCTTAACATATAGCTGGCTCGAAGTCATTTTCGACAACCTCCCCCCTTCCCCCCTCCCCCACGCCGCGTACGCACGTCGGTGGGGACGGGAATTGCGTGACCTAAGCCAAGTCACCATATTCTTCTAAAGTGGGCAATGCTCCCACTCTTTATTTACATCTTGTTCACACTTTCGCTCCGGCTCTCTCACACTCTCACTACCAAGTACGAGTTAAAGTCAATGAGATTGTTTCATGCTGATCTATTCCAGATGTTGGGGTCGATGACATTAAAAAACAGGATTCTTTTCTCCTTCCTTTTTAATTTGTGGACTTTAAAAGCTTGAAAGGCTATGCCTATCATTAAGTCATTGATTTGTTCTTTGTTGGATTTTTTTTTCTTTTTCCAATGTAGTTGCAACGTACTTAAGATGTGGATATTTTTCGTCATTGTTGCAGGAGTACTGCTTCCTCTTCCATGGTCTATTAGAATGAAGATTGCATTTGGAGCAGCAAAAGGACTTGCTTTCCTCCATGAAGCTGAAAAACCTGTCATCTATCGCGATTTTAAGACGTCTAACATCCTACTGGACCAGGTTAGTCGTCTTCATTGATTCTATACGTCAAGTTATGTTGTTAGTGCCATCTGAACTTCATACAGTTCTCGACTTGCAATTGCTCATTGTATTGCAATATAAGCAGGACTACAATGCCAAGCTTTCTGACTTTGGCCTCGCCAAAGATGGACCAGTTGGGGATAAATCTCATGTTTCTACTCGCATTATGGGAACTTATGGCTATGCAGCTCCCGAATATATTATGACAGGTTATTAAATTTTCTAGCACAACTCGTTACAGTTATCTGTTTACACTTTGCAGTATTCTGCTTAAGGGACATTTGCGAATATATTCATAAAATGCTGTTCCTCATTAGCAACTGCATAACAAATTTAGGTTTTCTGCGTTGGATTGGAGTTCGTATTGAACCAAATGGCAATACTTTAAGCTGAATAACGAAAAATTAGCCACTGCTACACCAAGCAGGTCTTGTAATCTAGTCTAGTTATTTCTTAATTTGCCTTTGTTTTTCTTCATGATCTTCAGATACAAAAATGCGACAGTTTGTGAGTAGTTAAAACACGTACAAGTGAGTCCCATTAAAGATCATTTTAATGACAAAATCAACTAAAAGTCATTCCAGAAAGTTGCTTTACAGTATTAATGTGACATCTCCAATGTGTAGGTCATTTGACTCCCAGAAGCGACGTGTACAGCTATGGTGTTGTTCTTCTTGAACTTCTTACAGGGAGAAAATCGTTAGACAAATCCAGACCAGCCCGAGAACAAAACCTTACAGATTGGGCTCTCCCTTTGCTGAGGGAGAAGAAAAAACTGATCAACATTGTGGATCCAAGGTTAGGAGACGATTATCCAATTAAAGGATTTCAGAAGGCGGCTATGCTTTCGTACCATTGCTTAAACCGTAACCCAAAAGCTAGGCCTCTAATGCGAGATATTGTAGATTCCTTGGAGCCTCTGCAGGTTTCTTGCGAGGTCTCAATCGATAAGTCTACTTTGATGATCATTAGCGAAAATCAGGGTGCAGAATTCCTTAAAAAGGATGCCGAGTCTTGAATTACAGGAGTCCTTATTTTTGGTTTTCTTTTTTCTTAGTTCATCTTTTTTCTGATGCCTTTTCATTCCAGTTTCTACACAACTATGTATAACTTTTGGTGTGTTTCTGTGAAGCAAAGTATATTTCTCTTTAGCTTCCAAGGTTTTGGCTCTCCAGCAAATCTCTGTTTACTGACTGACCAACATGAGCTAATCTATGTTTGTAACGAGCTACCATGGCCTCCCATTACTTAATGTAGAAACCCATATATCCTGTTTCTCCTTTCTTAGTTAATTTGTAGGATCCTAATTCTCCTATTGGCATGGGGATGGAGTGCAAGATAAGTGTGATAGTGTTGTTTTGACTTCATATGCGCATAGACATACTAACCAACATATGATGCCTATGTAAACAATTCATAATTTTGTTGCAGAGGGTCTTAAAAAGTTGACAAAATATGTCTTTTTTTTTTCCCCGTTAAGAGTGAGAACTGCATTTCATCAAATAAAGTTAAGAGTGAGAACTGCATTTCATCAAATAAAATTAGACGGAGTTACATACTGAGACTCAAATATTTAGAACAGTCGAAATACCTCAGTCGCAGAGTAGACCCCATCATGTCTTCCTTGCTGCGGCACATGATTATTGCTATAGGTTGCGGGCAATCAAAACACCTAGGCAGAGTGGTTCTCCGTGAGCATATTACCCTATATATACAGTCAAATCCATAGAAAGGGACACTGGCTATATGTGCAAAAGGTTGGGTAACGGTGGAAAAGGCGGTCAACTGGTGATAATGTAGCACATGTGAAGCAAATCACATGTCTGATAGATATAAAAAAAGATGGGTAGCATCCTAACTGACATAACCTCATGTCCTGCGATCTAAATATAGAGAAAATCGAGTTAGAATGTAATGTAATGTCGATAAAGTCTTGTTGTAATGCCCATTGACATGTATAAAGTAAAGAGAGAATTTATGCTTCTCTTGGATCAGTGGTGAGAAAAGAGTTCATGCTGAGACCCATTAAGACCCCTTCTTCCGTTTTGGCTAGAATCTCCAAATCTGCTTTCTGTGTCTCTTTGTGGGATGTCATACAAAGGTGAATAAGTATGTTACTAAAACACTGAGGAAGAAGTTGCGGTGGTTCTTCTTCTATTGTTCCTTTTTGCGTAGAAATAATTGGGGGGAAGGTGGCAAAGAATTGATGGAGTGATACAGGGCTAGGTTGTGTACTAGCTGATGGAGAGAGTTGGGGGCGTGGCAAAACTCTTTCCTTTCCTTTAGACATGTTTTTGAGAATTTGAGTTGTTAGGTTGGCTGATTGAGGGATGATATCACTAGGATTTTGGAATCCGAATACGACCCCGTAGCGATGTAGCCGCATATACCAAAGAATAAAAAAGAATAATAAGATTAAGATGTCGGGTTGTTAGCTGCAGAAGTGGGGGGTCGGTTGAATCCAGACTATTAGTCAGTCCTTAAAAGAGGGGATAGGAATGGACGTGAGAATCCATAGTCCGCTGCCAAACCAAATTACTTGAAGATCTGGGCAGGAATAGAAGAGTTGTTCCGCAGTTTTGGATTCTGTATGGCAGAGCTGGCAATTGGCATCTAAAGAAAGACCTTTTCGAGTCAAAGAACTTAGTAGCGGTAGGCGATTCCATAGAGTTATCCATATAGAGAATTGTAGTTTCAAAATAATAAGCAGTTCCCATCTATGAAGCCATATCGAGGAGTTTGTCATTGTAGCGGAGGCTGATGGCTCGGTCTTAGAAGAAATACCATATTGCATATAGTAAGCAGAGCCAGAATGTAAGTTACCATCCTCCGTGGTTTTCCATATAGTTCTGTCATAGAGTCCTCCTTGTGATATGTAAATGTGCCTAATAAGGGTGCATTCTATTTTCTTTCTTAGATAAGATCTGATACATAATGCACCGAGACGGAATTGTCTACATATTTTGAGATGAGAGGCGGACTAACGGAGGGGAGCCAATTGCCGGTCCAAATGTGAATATGATTCCCTACTTGCCCATAGTAGTGTTGTAAGATGACATTCCTAGTTGCCAGTATACCCTCTATACCCATGAGGCTCTTGAAGTGAGTTTGATTGAGAGAAAAGGTTTTGATTGAAAATACGTATCTCAAAAAATGGTTGAAAGGAGACTTGTGGTTTCCTCCATCATACGCCAACTTGTTTTGGCGAGTAGAGATTTGTTTAAAAGGTGCGTAGACATGAACCCAACTCTTCCTTGGGAAAGTGGACCTTAGTGTGTCTGCTAGTTGATCCAATGAATCCTACGAATGTGTTGGTCACTTGACCACCAAATCGCGAGAAAATAGAATCGATCTTTTTGCACACTTTAATTGGGAAGAAGAAGACTTGCATCTGGTAAGTGACAAGGGAGCTAAGAACGGATTTGACAAGAGTCACCCGCCCTGCTTTGTTTAGAAGAAGACTGTTCCATCCATCACAACGTTGTTGAATTCGAGCTATCAACTAATGAAAAAATTGTGCGCGATGTGCAACAACATCCAGAGTTGTCCCCAAGTAAGTACCAAATGAGAGATTTAGGGGAATACCTAGTCTACGTGATAAATACTCCGCAAGATAAGATGCTGTATTGGGACTAAAAAAGAGAGCAGATTAGGAGGTGTTGATTTGTTGTCCAGAGTCTTGGAAGTAAGTTTCAAGCAATAATTTGAGCAGTTTGCAGCATAGCGGGGTAAGAGTGAAGAAAAGTATAGAGTCATCAGTGAAAAAAAGATGATTTATTCCTTGAGATTGCCTCGATACTTTGAGCCCTAGGACTCCCCCGCAGTCCAATGCTCAAAGAAGAGTCTGTGATAGTACTTTGGTGCAAAGAATGAAGAGAAAAGAGGAAAGGGGATCTCCCTGGCGCAGTCCACAAGCAGGTTTGAAGAATTCTGTAGGGAACCATCAACTAAAATGGAAAATGAAATTGTAGTGATGCATTGCATAAGTAACCTTACCCATGTCGGAGAAAATCCTACTTGGTATGAGACTGCTTCTACAAAGTCCGATTTAATGTGATCAAAAGCCTTACTTATGTCGATCTTGATAGACCCAAATGCCATCTTTCCCTGTTTCTTGAGATTGATTTGATTTGCGAGTTCTTGAGCTATCAAGATATTGTCTATGATGCGATGTCCTTTTGTGAAGGCATTTTGAAAGGGAGAGATGAGAGAGGGAATAACTTCTTTGAGGCGGTTGCTGAGGACTTTAGCTATGACTTTATATAAGGAGTTGCGTAAGCTGGTCGGATAAAAATCTTCAAGACTAATAATTGTGCACCTTACACATTGCTTCTACGATCGTCCTCATAAATTCTATAAAATAAAAATGTTCCCACTAATTTATTCCAATGCCATACCTCAACTGAATTTTCTTTTGAACTAATTTATTGTAATATTTACGGAGACGCTTAATAAACGTGCTACTCACTATTTAAACACATTAACGTCAAATTTAGACGGATCAGACCAATTTACATACAAATTTAAGTCGCAAAAAGTTTAAGCAACAACACACACAATATGCAGGAAAAATGGTGTATAAAATGTCACTTGTGCTTGGATTAATGCCAAATATTTTCCTCAACATATTTTTGACTTCAAATCTAACTTGTGTACTCCATGTTAAACGTGCCACATAAGTACTACCAACTATTTTTTTGACCCAACCTAATTCACTAGTGAACAGAAATGAAGGGATGTTTAATTCTATTAAGGCCAAATATGTCAATAATAGAAAAATACATTTTATAGGACAGTGACACTACTATCACGGCCATGCGAGTTACATTCTTTCTTACGATGATCATCTTACATTAATGACTGAACGACAAACTAAGATAACAAGGTAAAACTAGTTTTAATTTTCTTCTCTAATGATTCACCACAAATCTTGCTTTTTCCATTGTCTTAAACATCATACCCAATAACCACAATGCCCATCATCACCGACAACTAGATCTACTCCTTTTGCTTGTCAGGTTAACGACCCATCACCTTCACCAGATTCTTCATCCACTGACCGTCACCACAACCAGTCACCAGGCATCGTCAACATGCCCTTGGCTTAAATAATACTCTGCCACCATATCCACAACCACAATTACCACATCCACCTAAGTGATAACCACCACCTTCTCGTCCTCCACCCACTAGCCAATACATCTACCTTTGACCAGCCAGGGCCATTACTGTCTCGTCCTCCGTCGTTAGTCCACCTGACCACCATGATTTGGCCTCTAATTCAACCACAGTTGTGGTAGGTGGCGATTAGCTGGTCACGAATATATGGTGCCTAGATTCAAGGCGTGGTTAGTTATGTAATTACCCTCTTTCTTTAGGATAAAATTATGTACAATACATCTATGCTATAATAGTTTTAATGATAAAAAGATTGTCACTAAACATATTTAATCGTTGTTATTACAAATACAGTGACAAACTTTCGTCGTTAATATACATTTAAATACTTTTTTCAAGTTACAGAAGAATTCTTGTACAATAGAGGATCTTAATCTCTTCATCTGCCTCAATTCTCTTTATTCTCTTCCACCCCGCCTCCGTCATATTCAGCATAGCACCGCCTCCGTCTGCCATAACCACATTCACGTTAAACATCATCACCTCTTCCCACCACCATAGAAATCAACTACCACCACCATAAGTTGCCAGTAGAGATGTCTTTCACTATTGAATCTTGTTTAGGAGTTTCAAGTCTGGGACAAAATCAAAGTTATCATATTCAGCATAGCACCACCTCCGTCTGCCATAACCACATTCACGTTAAACATCATCACCTCTTCCCACCACCATAGAAATCAACTACCACCACCATAAGTTGCCAGTAGAGATGTCTTTCACTATTGAATCTTGTTTAGGAGTTTCAAGTCTGGGACAAAATCAAAGTTATTTTTATGAAATCTTACTATTTCTTTTTCGGCTTTAAGTAATTTTTATAGAAGATGCTTGTTTCAAAAATTGAATATTGGAGATTGAATGATACCCGATGAGTGCACATTTGGGGAAGGAAAAAAAATTAATGAATTCAAGAACAATTTGGAATAATTTAGGGGTTTTTGTGTACGGGTCTTGTGCCGGTGTGAGCGGTGGTGGGTGTTGTGTGATTCTGGTGGTGAAGTTGATGAATGCACTTTGAAAAGAAAAAAAAAGAAAAAGAAAAACGAAGGGAAGCGAACAGCAAATGATTAGGCCCACGTGAATCTGTTTAAGATTATTTTTTTCCTAAAGACAATCTTATAATTTGATGGTTTAATGTCCGTCGGTTATTAGACTTACTTGGTTCAAAAATAAATATTTAAGTATTAATTTGGCACATTGTAGACATTGGGTACTTAAGCTAGATTTTGGTAATATTTTAAGGTACAAATTTGACATAAACTCTTTTATTCTTTCATATTAATTTACAAGTTCTTGGTTTCTGATAATAGCAAAGAAAGATCTCGACTCCTCACCAGCCTCGAATGTGTAACCCAACACATTAAACAAATATTACCTTTAAGACTGAACTCTCACCTTAATCTCAAACTTTCGATGACAACTTGGATATCGATAAATGAAACAAAACTCAAAAAGAGGAATACAACTCAAGTGCTGGTTCAACCTAAAGCAATTAAATAAATAACAGTCGGTGAGGGATAGTTCCAATTTCGCTGGTTCCAATCCCTACACTTAGATGCCTTAAATTACAGTTCTATAAATAAGCAAGAAGAAGAAATATAATAATAGTAATTAATATATATATATACACACTATATATAATAGGATTTGGTTGGCCCCTTGATTGCCTTCCAAATGCCAAATCCCTTTTTCTAACAATTTTCTATTTATAAATACAATCTAATGCAAGTGTCAGCATTTGGTCGGCTATACAATTAGTTTTTCTATTTTCCAAATACAGTAAATAGTTGATAATTATAAATAAGTTATACCTCTAACCATACCACCCATGATCCCTGTACCACCATTTTTTCAGTAACCACTTCATCACCCTTCGTCACTTTTGGTAACCACTTCATCACCTTTGGTAAAATTACAAACCGTAACAAAGCAAAAGAAACGGAAGCAACAAAGAGAGCCGGCAAAAAACAAACAACCTTCACTCCAACTAAGGTACATGCATTCTGTTGCAGCTAAAAATTAGATCGGGAACCACACCAAAAAATAGGCCTGCAAAACAGAACACGGAGTGACCGCTGGGTGGGGTTCGGCGGGGGAACGCTCCGATAATTAAGTCAGAGATGGCTAACAATGTAGAACTTTGAGAAGCAATAAAAACACAATGTATATGTGTGTGTGAGCCTGTCCATGCTTAAGGGGTTGGACCCCTTTATATAGTAGTAGGAAGGAGAGCCCTAGTAGAATTAGGCTATAAACAGATCTAATCAGGATTGAATTAGGATCCTAGAAGATCATATCGCTATCTCAGATGATAGATTTAGAGTCCTTTTAGGATTCTGCCTGATGATCAATATGGCAAGTGCCAAATCAGCAATGATCTAGTGTAGGGATACGTGTTGTAAATGCCACGTGTCATCCGTAGATTGTAGGCGTATTTTTAGCTATATCATATGCCCCTTACTTCTACCAGCATTAAAGAAGCGGGTGAAAGCACACTTTTTCCACTGGCGATAGCGAAATATGCCAAAACAGAACGAAGACTAATTTTTGATATTTCAAGTATCTAAAGATAGTTCTGCTCGGATAGAATTTTGGCAGAAATCTCCTGGCCAAAGAGCATTCTGCTCGGGTAGAGCTCTTGAACAGAATTCTCCTCGGGCAGATTTGTTCGGCCAAAGAGCATTCTGCTCGGGCAGAATTCTGCTCGGGTAGAGTTCTGTTCGAGTAAAGTCACTCTGTTTTGACAGAGTGTTCGAACAGAATTCTGCTCGGGCGAAATTCTGTTCGGCCAAAGCCACTCTACTCGGGCAGAGTGCTCGGGCAGAATTCTGTTCTACAAAAGTCACTCTGTTCAGAAAGAGTGCTCTGACAGGATTCTGCTCGGGCAGAATTTTGTTCGGCCAAAGTCACTTTGCTTGGGCAGAGTGTTCGGACAGGATTCTGCTCGGGCATAATTCTGTTAGGCCAAAGTCACTCCGTTTTGGCAGAGTGTTCGGACAAGATTTTGCTTGGGCAAAATTTTGTTCGTCCAAATAGCATTCTTCTCGGGCAGAGTGCTCGGACAGAATTCTGCTTGTTCAGCCAAAGTCACTCTCGAACAGGATTCTGCTCGGGCAGAATTCTGTTCGGCCAAAATCATTCTGTTCGGGTAGAGTGCTCGGACAGAATTCTGCTCGTGCAGAATTCTGTTCTGCCAAAGTCACTCTGTTTTGGCAGAGTGTTCGAACAGCTCGGGCATAATTTTGTTCGGCCAAAGTCATTCTGTTCGGGTAGAGTGCTCGGACAGGATTCTGCTCGGGCATAATTCTGTTCAGTTCATTTCTACGTGTCTCTTTTGCCATTAATGCCTTTGAGTGGGAAATATTCAAATTTCAAACTCCTCTTCTCTTAGCTTGTGACACGTAGGGGTGTAGATGAACCGTTGGGTTCCCCAAGAGACGTTTACTTGGAGTTTTCCTATAAAAGAAGATCTTCACTTCATTTTTACCTCATTCGAATCATTTGGAAGCATTCTTCTTTTCAAGTAAGTCTCTTTTCTATCCTCTTTTTGTTCAGCACTTTTAGTTTCGTAGTTTCGAATTTAGTAGTTGCAAACATGTCCGAAACTTCAGAGAGTCTTTCTTCTTTCGAAGAAAATATAATTATCAATAATAGTTCATCTTCAAGTTCAGAACGAGTTCTAACTTCAGGAAGTGAAGTTGGAACTTTAATTCCTCAACCTCCGCAGCCTTTAACTTCATAACTAGCAGAACCTTTGGCTTCGCAACCTTCACATTCTTTACCTGCCAAGAACGCCTTATGAGATGTGAAGGACCAAGCTGAGGATAAGTCTAATCCTAAGCCTTGGTATACTGCTGATGAGAAGTCGAATAAGATGTCCACCGAAGATCTGTTGGAGTTGATTCGGGAATATTCTCTTCCCAAAGGTTGGTATGCTCGAGTTCCAGGTTTGCAAGAACCAGCTAATTATGGAATAAAGTTTGAAACGGGGATATACGAAGAGCAGGTGAAGTCTGGGTATAGGCTTCCTCTTCACCCTTTTGCTCCAAGTTTTTTCAAGATTACCATATGGCTCCCGGGCAACTTGTTCCGAATGGTTAGAGGAAGTTGGTTGGGCTTATATATTTGGTCCAGACTTTAGGCTATAAACCAGATCCAATAGATTTTATGAGAGTCTTCTTTGAAATCTGTTTTGTCAAAGAAGTTGTCAACTGCCCGGGATGGTATCATATTCATAGTAGGCAACGACTTCTGAAGGGAGGACCAAAATCCAACAAGGGTTGACATTCCAGATACTTCTTTGTTGGCCGTCTAGATAAATAGGAATTACCCTTCGATAGAGACTGGAACCCTTACTGTAAGGATTTTGAGAACCTAGGCAAGCCTTCTCCTAACAACCTTACTAAGCATATTCTTAGCCACATCAAACTTCGAGGAGGGCTTTCCATTGATGAGCCCCTTTCAGAGCAGCAATTAGAGTGGGCGAGGATTATCCCCCACAAGCCTATTCCAGCGCGTCCTTCGATTCCTCTTCCTCCTCCTGCTATCCCTAGCATGTCATCTGCTGAGACTGTTCCTCGAGGTGTGCTTTATTTAGGTTCTTGGTTTTAATTTTTGTTTCAATGTTTATTCCTGTATTGATTCCTTTCTCCATGTAGAAATGGCTAGCGAAAGTGGGAAATCACCATAAGGAGGCTTTCTTAGCATTCTTAAAAAAGCCAAGGGAAAGAGAAAGGAAAAACAGCCATGTGTGGAGCTGCCCCCTGTTCCAAAGAAGGCAAGGGTTACTCCTCCTGACCGCTCTCCGTAAATTGTTGAAGGAGTGTCCATTGATGAAGACCCTATCTTCCAACCCAGATGGACCCTCAGGCGTGACGACATCGGGATGCCAAATAGCCAAATCTCGGAGTAGAATCTTGTTCATGGAGTTCTTCCTTGGGACAAGGAGGTTTACCAGGACCAGACTCATGAGACCTTTGCATGTTCTTTTGCTCAAGCTGTATACACGGTGATATTCTTTCTTCTAACTAATTTTCATTTTCGCATTCATCATTCATTTAGCTGATCGCTCCAATCTTTATTTTAGATGTGTAAGTCTACGATGTTGTCTCGCTTTGAGATGGCGAGGCAGGTGGCAACCGACGAAGCTTAACAGAAGAAGGATGCCATCAAAGAGGCAGAAGAGGCCACTCGTCGTGCCGAAGAGTTGAGCAAGCAAGAGGCTGACTATCTTGCTCAGATTGAGACTCTGGAGAGGAGATTGGAATGGGCAAAGATGAGGCTAGCAGAAGAGGCGAAGAAGGTGGAAGAGGCTCGAGACCAAGGCATCTGCGACTTCCTTGATGGAAATGCTGGGGATGAATGGCTGAAGAAGTGAACGGATGATGGCCTGGAGATTTACGAGCTGGGCCTCGCGAAGGCCAAGGAGATGTTTGTTGAGCGCTTTCCTGACATCCTTTTGGATGATTTTGTTTAGCCCGCGGTGATGTCTCCATCTGGAGAGATTGTTATGCCATCGGAGGCAGGAGACGCTGCAGCTTCCTATCCTCCAGGGGAAGGTCCTTCTGGTGATGCCCCCAAGCCTTAGATTTGGCCTTTGTATCTAGGCCCTCTATGTTTAGACTGAGTATTTTGGTGCCCTTTCAAGGGTTTTTTTTTTTGTAAAACTCTATCTTTTCATTACATGGCACTTTGTTTTAATATGTGTTTTTCGTGGTTTATATTACCATTCACACAGCATTATTTACTTTTTCTTTAACTCAAACTCTTTATTCGTCACTTAAAGAGTTGGCAAAGAAGTCGAGCACCCTCGTTCGGCTAAGTTTCGAAAAGACAAAAGTAGAATTGGAGTGACGATGCCCCCATTAACCTTTGTCTTTCCACGGTTTAGATCTATAGCTAATCCGTTTGGCCTATTCTTACTTGTGTTTTTTGTAAAGAAGCAAGAGTTTGACACTCTGCTCGGGCAGAGTGTTCGGCCATCATTCTGTTTTGACAGAATGTTTTGTCTAAGTTCAGCACTCTGCTCGGGCAGAGTGTTCAGTGGATATTCTGCTCGAGCAGAATACTTGGCTAAATTTGTACCACATTACAACAATGCTTAGAAAAAATAACTTTATTGCTCGAGCAAAAGATAAAGTTTACACTGGATTGCTTAACAACCTATTTATTTGAAAAATATGCTAAAGACTATTTCTAGAAAATTGGGGTTTTGATAAGATCTGGGGCCCTTATCCCCCTAAAAAGAAGTGTCTTGTTTCGGGGCAAGATGCTACTGGTAGTACCTGCGCAAGTTCTCAGCATTCTAAGTATGAGGGATGGGATCTCCCGAAAGTGTTCCTAGTGTATAAGCACCTGGTTTGAAGTACCTTTATAACTTTGTAAGGTCCTTCCCAATTCAGAGATAACTTTCCCATTGCTGTCTGGTTGGATACTTCTAACTTACGAAGAACCAAATCTCCCTCTTTGAACTGCTTGGACCGAACTCTCTGATTGTAATACCACGCGACTCGTTGTTTTATGACAACGGATCGTTCATGGGCTTGAGTTCGAGCTTCTTCTACTAAATCAAGATTTGCTCGGAGTCCAACTTCATTATGTTCTTCGTTGAAGTGTGAAGCCCGTATTGTTGGAACTCCTATCTCAACAGGCAACATTGCTTCTGTTCCATAGCCGAGTAAGAAAGACGTTTCTCCCATGACCGAATGCGGAGTTGTTCGGCAAGCCCACAACACCTTAGGGAGTTCGTCAACCCAAGCGCCTTTAGCCTCATCCAATTTCTTCTTCAATCCTTGTAAAATGCTTCGATTCATGTTTTCAGTCTGACCATTGGATTGCGGATGAGCTATAGAAATGAATCTTAAATCGATCGAAAGATTCGCATAAAAGGTTCAGAAGTTGTTGTTATCGAACTGCTTTCCGTTGTCAACAATCAAAGCTCTTGGAACTCCAAAATGGCAGACTATATTCTTCCAAAAGAAATCTTTAAATTTAGCTGAAGTAATGGTCGCTAGAGATTCTGCCTCAGTCCCTTTCGTGAAGTAGTCTATCGCCATGATCACAATCGTCGTTGACCAGATACTAATGGAAACGGGCCTAGCAAATCCATTCCCCATATGGCAAAAAGAACCAGAGAAACGATCGATGTCAAAGGAGCGATTGGTGTATGAGATACTGAAGCAAACTTCTGACACTTGTCATATTTTCGTGTGAATTCGATGGCGTCCTTCTGCATCGTAGACCAATAATATTTTTGCCTTAAGATTTTTTGAGCTAATGTTCTCCCTCCAAGATGCTGACCACATATCCCTTCATGCACTTCTTGTAACGCGTATAAGGAATCTGATGGGCGTAAGCATCTGAGGTAATGAAGGCTAAAGGATTTCTTGTATAGTATTCCTTCTAATAATACATATCGAGCAGCTTTGACACGAAGATTTCATGTCTCATGTCTTTCATTAGGTAATTCGACTGTAGACAAATATTTGACTATCAAGTCCATCCAACAAGGTTCTTGATCCACGACTCCAATATCAGTCTTAAAGCCAAAAAGATAACCCTATAGGGGGGTGAATAGGATTTTAAGACTACTTTAAAAAATTAACAAGTAATCACTACAAACTTAGAGAAGCTATGAATAACACTTGAAAAGCTTCAAACAACAAACCTCAAACACAACATCTCAAATAAGCAAACTAACCAATCTCAACACAAGTATAAAACCATAATGTAAAGAGAGAAGGGTTTAGAGATACTTGACGCTTGAGATTTAGATGGTTCGGCTTGAATTACCCTCAAGCCTACGTCCACCCATTCAAGGAAGTCCTTTGAAAGGTCCTAGAATCCACTAGTATGATCTTTCTTACGGGTCAAGATCGAACCGCTTACAATCAACTATATTCCCAAAAGTAGCCGTTGGAAATTTAAAATTTCCAAATACAGTCGACTGTAATCCAATGCAGTCGACTGTAATAGGCTACTGGAAGTGTTGCAGTCGACTGCATTGGAATACAGTCGACTGTAATACCTCACTGCCCAACATGCAGTCGACTGTATTCCTGAAAATGTAGTTTTCCTTGTTTTCAAAGAATGAAAAAGTTTTATGCATGCAAGGGAAACCTATGGGCAAATTCTAGGTCACAGTCATTAGTACGATCAACTCTCTATGTCTAGTTATAAAGAACGGAATAAACGCAATAATAATAATCTATCGAAGTATTCCATCTTGATGCGTTCCGTTGAGTGTCTTTGATTGATTAGCTTGTCTAATTGTCCGTTTGCATGAGTATGAGAATGTACCTATTGCTTCATCAACTCAATGCATGTTAGACAACATAATCGTCAATGCTAGTTATCATCGAAATCAAATATAATCCTAGGTTAAATAACCGTAGGGTTAACAATCTCCCCCTTTTTGATGATGACAAACATTGATTCAAAACAAATGAGATATTTAAGATGATAAACGCAATGAAGCATAACAATCTCAATTATAAACCATAAGGGGTCAAAAGAAGAAATAATACAATAAGCTCCCTCTAACTTAAGCAATATAGGCTCCCCCTATCACAAGTAAGATATGCTCATTAAATTCACACAAGTATGAATCAATATTTTTCTCCCCTTTTTGGCATCATGAAAAAGATCAAGGGTGTGCGTGGTGTGAAAGTGATCAAAATATGTGTCCATCCATGGATAATCAATATATCCAACAAAGGCATTCAAACAAAAAAACATAAGTACTTGAATAACCATCTAAAGGTGTATCAAGCACATGTAATAAAATATAAGTGTGTGCAAGTCAATTTAAACACATGAGACTAAGTGAATATCAACAAAATCAATAATTTTGAAAAGAGAAAAAATCAACCAAAGCATGCTATAAGCATATGAGATAATGTTCAAGCATGTGAAGTGCAACTTGCATGTTTAAGCACAAGATATATAACAATTTTAGTCACATAGGTGAAGACATGCCAAGTTCTCTTCTAAGAGCGGTAAATCTCTTCGAATCTAAAGGGTTGGTGAAGATATCCGCTAGTTGATGATTTGTGTCCACAAAATCTAGAACAATATCTCCTTTTTTGCACATGATCACGGATAAAATGGTGTTTGATTTCTATGTGCTTAGTCCGTGAATGTTGGATGGGATTTTTGGTCAAGTCAATGGCACTAGAATTATCGCATAAGATAGGTATGTGATCAAACTGGAGTAAAAAATCCAAAAAAGTTTGTTTCATCCAAAGAATTTGTGCACAACAAGCACCAACCGCCACATATTCGACTTCGGTGGTAGAGAGTGCAACCGAGTTTTGCTTTTTGGAACTCCAAGAAACAAGTGAGTGTCCTAGGAATTGGCAACCTCCACTAGTGCTTTTCTGCTCGGTTTTACAACCGGCATAGTCGGCGTTGGAGTAACCAACTAGGTCAAAATAAGATGTGTTTCTAGGAAACCATAACCTTAAATCGTGAGTGCCCTTAAGATATCTAAGGATTCTCTTAACGGTAACCAAATGAGATTCCTTAGGACAAACTTGAAATCGAGCACAAAGACAAACACTAAACATTATATCGGGTCTACTTGCGGTAAGGTAAATGAGTGATCCGATCATACCTCGATAGCACTTAATATCAACATCCTTACCCTTTTCATCTTTATCAAGCTTTAATGATGAGCTCATTGGAGAGTCAAAAGCATTTGATTCTTCCATATCAAATCTCTTGAGTAGCTCTTTGGTGTATTTCGCTTGGTTGATAAAGATTTCATCCTTGCTTTGTTTGATTTGCAATCCAAGGAAGAAGTTAAGTTCTCTCATCTTGCTCATTTCGAACTCCTTACTTATACAAGAAGCAAACTCTCGCACAAGGATCCATTAGTAGCACCAAATATAATATCATCAACATAAATTTGCACCAACAATAAGCCCTTGCCCTTAGATTTTATAAAAAGAGTGGTGTCAAGTTTTCCTCTTGAAAACCCATTTTCTAAAAGAAAACTACTTAGCCTTTCATATCAAGCTCTAGGAGATTGTTTTAAACCATAAAGAGCTTTGCTAAGCTTGAAAACATGGTTTGAAAATTTTTCATGTTCAAAGCAGGGAGGTTGAGCCACATAAACCTCCTCCAAGATAAAACCATTTAGAAAAGCACTCTTAATATCCATTTGATAGAGTTTAAAATCTATATAGCAAGCAAAAGCTAATAGCATTCTAATAGATCCAAGTCTAGCTACCGATGCATAAGTCTCATCAAAATCAATTCCTTCCTCTTGGTTATAACCTTGGGCCACTAATCTAGCCTTGTTTCTAACCACGACTCCGGATTCATCAAGTTTGTTTCTAAAAATCCATTTTGTGCCTATAATCCTAAAGTTTTGAGGTTTAGGCACAAGGGTCCAAACTTGATTTCTTTCAAATTGAACTAGCTCTTCTTGCATAGCAAGCATCCAAGATTCATGATGTAGAGCTTCAGAGAAGTTCTTGGGTTCAATTTGAGAAAGAAAAGAGAAAAGCTAAATTAACATGTTATTGAAGAGAATGTCGAGTTCTTACCTCACTCGAAGGATTACCTAAGATTTGATCGCTTGGATGATCCTTTTTTTAAGTCCAATCTTTTGGTAATGCTTGAGAGTTGTCCGAGTTTGAAACATCATTGCTTGCTTCCTTGTCTCCTTCTTGAGAGCTTGATTGTTGCTCCCTTAGATCAATTTCTTTGGGAATGTCTTGTAGCATTTCACTTATGTCCAAAGTTCTCTCATGTCATTGTTCATATCATCTACATTGACAATGTTAGTCCTCCGAAGAAAAGGATCAGTCTCATCAAAAGTAACATTTATGGATTGTTCTACAACCAAATTACTTTTATTATAAACTCTATATACCATACTATTATTAGAGTAACCAAGAAAAATTCCCTCATAAGTTTTGGAGTCAAATTTGCTAAGGTGATCTTTAGTATTTAAAAAAAAGCACTTGCATCCAAAAATTCTAAAAAAAGCTCACATTAGGTTTCTTATCATTAAAAAGCTCATAAGGAATTTTTAACAAAAATTTTCTCAAGATAACTCTATTAAGAACAAAACATGCACAATTGACCGCCTTCGCCCAAAAGTACTTAGGTAAACCATATTCGTTAAGCATTGTTCTTGCCGCTTCTTGCAATGACATATTCTTTCTTTTGGCAACACCATTTTGTTAAGGAGTTCTAGGAGCCGAAAAATTATGTGATATACCAAAGTCATCACACAAAGCTCCTATTTTTGAATTTTCAAATTCTCTACCATGATCACTTCAAATGTTAGTTATCAAATATCCTTTTTGATTTTGAACACGTTTTGCAAATGAAGTGAACACATCTAGAGATTCATCTTTGGTAGCCAAAAAGAAAGTCCAAATATAGCGAGAATAGTCATCAACAATAACAAAACAATATGATTTACCAACAAGACTAGTAGTAGGGATTGGTCCAAACAAATCCATTTGAAGTAATTGCAATGGTCTAGAAGTAGATACCATTTTCTTCGGTTTGTGAGAGACTTTCTTTTGCTTACCCATTTGACAAGCATCACATACTTTGTCTTTCTCAAACTAGATCTTCGGGAGTCCTCTCACAAGTTCTTTGCTCGAAATATCTTTCAAATGCTCCATGTGCATGTGTCCAAGTCTTCGAAGCCAAAGCCAAGATGTCTCACTAATAGCACTAAGACACTTAACATCTTGGTTAGCTAAATCATTTAATTGTATAGAGTAAACATTGTCATCTCTACTTCCTACCAAAATAGTTTCATTTTTCTTCAAGGATTGTATAGTGCAATGAGAATCCTCAAAGATTACTCTAAAACCTTTATCACTAAATTGACTAATACTTAGCAAATTATGCTTCAAACCTTCAACATATAACACATTCTCAATTGAATGTGGTTCCCTACCAATAGTTTCTTTACCTTTGATTTTTCCTTGAGCATTGTCACTAAAGGTCACCGTTCTTCCTTCTTTAAGATCAATTAAGGTGAAAAGAGATATGTTGCCGGTCATGTGTCTTGAGCATCCACTATCAAGAATCCACTTCTTACTACTAGATTTTGCTTTGAGACATACCTATAAACACAAATCAAGTAGTGACTTTTGGTACCCAAATTTTCTTGGGTCCTTAGGTGTTAGTCTTGCATTTGTATTCTTGACCTTTTACAATCCACATTTTTTTTTCTACCTCTAACATAAACAATTTTACTAGGACCATAATTAGTCGTATGTCCTTTCTTGTTGCACCAACCGCAATGTGTAAATGTTGTGCAATAGTTCTTTGGTTGTTTTGTATGAATATTCAACCTAATTTGTTGTTGCAAAATTTTAGGAGGCACGGCCATGGGATCTAATCCAAGACCACCTTTGTTTAGGCCAATTCTGTGGCGTCCAAGCATGACATCCAAATTGTTTTGACTATCAACAAATTTTTCAAGACATTTTTTCAAATCACAAATCTTAAGTTTTAAAACTTCATTTTGTTTTTCTAGAGCAAAAGTTTTGCAAGAGATTTGTTTTGAGCTAGGAGTGTTAACAATTAATTCAACCAAGTCATTATTCACATGTTTCACATATAAATGGTTAGAAATGCATTCATTCTTGGCATGCAACTCATTATTTTGCATTCTCAACTTTTATATTTGCTTATTAGCTTCAAGAAATTTCTTAGACAAAATAATGTTTTCTTGAAAATTTTCTTGGATTCCTCGTGTAAGCTATCATAAGCATCTTCAAAGTTTTCACCATCACTGTCACTACCGGAAGAAGAACTTATCTCATCATTTGCCATGAAGCACACATTTGCTTGATCATTCTTCTCATTGTCTTCATCACTTGAATCGAAGTCACTCCATGTTGGAGTATGTTCGGCATTCATTGCTTTGTCTTTCTCTTTGTTCTTTTTCTTGGAGAGTTGTCTCTTTTAACACTTTCCCATAAATCTCTTCTTTCCTTCTTTTCCTTTTTGTATATGGGACAATCCATCTTCATGTGTCCCGACTTGTGACATTTGTAGCAAAGCTTCTCTTCATTGCTAGCATTTCGTTGTCTTCTCCCACCATTCCTTCTAAACCTTAAGAATTTTTTGAAGTTCCTTGCAACCATTGCAACATCTTCTTCATCAAATTATTCTTCATCATCACTTGACTTAAGGATTGAAGATGAAGCTTTATGAGCAATTGATGCAGGCTTCTTCTTGACGTCTTCTTGATCAAAGGTCTTGAGTTACATTTCGTACGTCGTACGTCATAAGTGAGCACATCAATTCATCGAGAGGAAAGATATTAAGCTTCTTCGATTCTTGGATGACGGTGATCTTTGCATTCCAAGCTCTTGGTAATGACCTAATCACCTTTCTTACAAGATCACCATTAGTGAATTCTTGACCCAATTGCTTCAAAGGGTTTACAATGTTAGTAAAACAAGTATTCATATCCGTAACGGATTCATTTGGAAGCATATGGAATAGCTCATAATCTCTAAACAATAAGTTCATCTTGGAATATCTAAGAAGTGAAGTTCCTTCATGCGTAACTTGTAGAGTATCCCAAATACTCTTAGCAGAATTATACATAATGACTCCATTGAGTTCATTAGTGTCTAAAGCACAAACAAGACAATTTCTCGCTCTAGCATTCATACAAATCATCTTCTTATCATGATCACTATACTCTAATTTGGATTTAGGCTCCTCAACCTTGTCAACCACCTTTATCGGAACGAATGGGTCATTCTCAACAATATCCTACATCTCATAGTCTTGAGACTCTAAGTAGATTTTCATCTTAACTTTTCACAAACTATAATTGGTCCCATTAAACAATAGAGGCCTAGTGGTAGAACTACCCTCCATTCTCCCAATGTAAGCCATGATCGATTAACTCTCTTGGCATTACCCAAAATATCAAGAGCCGAGGCTCTAATATCACTTGAAACCAAAAAGATAACCCTAGAGGGGGGTGAATAGGGTTTTAAGACTACTTTAAAAAATTAACAAGTAGACACTACAAACTTAGAGAAGATATGAATAACACTTGAAAAGCTTCAAACAACAAACCTCAAACACAATATCTTAAATAAGCAAACTAATCAATCTCAACACAAGTACAAAACAATAATATAAAGAGAGAAGGGTATAGAGATACTTGATGCTTGAGATTTAGATGGTTCGGCTTGAATTACCCTCAAGCCTACGTCCACCCCTTCAAGGAAGTCCCTTGAAAGGCCCTAGAATCTACTAGTATGATCTTTCTTACGGGTCAAGATCGAACCGCTTACAATCCCTTGATGTTATACCCACATCAAGAACAAGCTTTGACAATCCCAAAGCTCCAAAGCTTGACAATCCCAAGCTTTGATACAAGAAACTTTAGATAAAGAATTGTGTACAAGAATTCACTCTCAAGAAGTAGATGAGTACAAGTTTAAGCTCTGGAACAAGAGAGATGAGTGTATGATGACTTATTAAAGTGTATATCTCTCAAATGTAAGCTCACAATAAATGCTCTCTTAAAATGGATGATAAAACAATGAAAACCAAGAGAGACTAAACAATTGCTTTGATCTTTGAGTATATGAAAGATAAGAAAGCTTTGAATGCAATTGATGAATAAAAACCATGCCCAAGATGAGTATATATAGGTGTTCGAATAAATATGACCGTTTGGAATTAGGTAAGGCATTAAATGCGCCAAATGGTAAACGTAGTTGACTGCATTGCACCATTGCAGTCGACTGTATTCCCAAAAGTAACCGCAGGAAATTCAAAATTTCCAAATGCAGTCGACTGTAATCCAATGCAATCGATTGTAATAGGCTACTAGAAGTGTTGTAGTTGATTGTAATACCTCACTGCCCAACATGCAGTCGACTACATTTCAATGCAGTCAACTGTATTCCTGAAAATGCAGTTTTCCTTGTTTTCAAAGAATGAAAAAGTTTTATGCATGCAAGGGAAACCTATGAGCAAATTCTAGGTCATAGTCATCAATACGATCAACTTTCAATGTCTAGTTACAAAAAATGGAATAAACACAATAATAATAGTCTATCAAAGTATTTCTTCTTGATGCGTTCCGTTGAGTGTCTTTGATTGATTAGCTTGTCTAATTGTCCATCTGCATGAGTATGAGATTTTACCTATTGCTTCATTAACTCAATGCATGTTAGACAATATAATCGTCAATGTTAGTTATCATCAAAATCAAATATAATCCTAGGTTAAGTAACCGTAGGGTTAACAAGTCTAGGTACTGATACTACGCTCCTTGAGGAATTCAAGATAGACCGAGCACCAAACGTCTGTGGCTTCGGCTGAAGCGAGCCTTGACTATGTATCGGCTTGAGTATTCTGATCTCATGGAATTTGACGAATGGTGAATTCTTTAAATTTTTATGCCAAACCCTTGACTAACTGAAGATATTGAGCCATTCGTTCGTCTCTAGCCTCATAATATCCTAAAACATGGTTGACCACCAACTGGGAATCACTGTGTACGGACAGTGAATCTACTTTTAAAGCATGTGCTAGCCTTATCCCCGTGAGAAGAGCTTCATATTCTGCTTCGTTATTTGAGGCTTGAAATCCAAAGCGAAGTGCATATTCAATAATAAAACCTTCTGGACTAATAAGAATGATTTTGGCTCCACTGCTATCGACAATTGAAGAACCATCTACATAAAGATTCCAAGGATCAAGAACCTCAGAAATCACCAACTGAGGGGGGGTCTTCAGGTAATGTACACTCGACAATAAAGTCTGCTAAGGCTTAAGCCTTAATTGCAGTGCGAGGTTTATATTGGATATCAAACTCCCCCAACTTGACGGACCAATTTACTAATCTTCCTGATGCCTCGGGACTCAGTAAAACCTTTCTAAATGGTTGGTTCGTCAGAATGACAATGGTATGAGACTGGAAATATGGTCGAAGACGCCTAGCTAATATGATAAGCAATCTTGTCGATCTTTGGATATCTTATCTCTACATCTTGTAAGACTTTGCTGACATAGTAAATGGGTTTCTGGACTCCATCCTCCTCTCTGACCAAAACATCGCTAACTGCAACCTCGATGACCGAGAGGTACAGAAACAAGTTTTCTCCGGGAAGTGGTTTCGAAAGTAAAGGCAGAGAGCTCAAGTACGTTTTGAGTTCTTCAAATGATTTCTGAAAATCGTCTATCCGAACAAAATCTTTCGCTTTCCTTATGACTTTGAAGAATGGCAGACATCGTTCAGCTGATTGAGCCATGAATCTTCCCAAGGTTGTGACTCTTCCTGTTAACTCTTGCACTTGTTTGATGGTTTTTGGCGACGTCATGGTTTGGATGGCCTTGATCTTCTCTGGTTTTGCCTCAATTCCCCGTTGAGAAACCATAAACCCCAAAAATTTTCTTGATACAACTCTGAAAGCGCACTTGAGTGGGTTCAGCTTCATCTTATACTTTCAAGGTCTATCAAAAGTTTCCTTCAAGTCCTTGACATGGAATTCACACTTTATACTCTTGACGAGCATATTGTCAACGTAGACCTCCATGTTCTTTCCGATCAAGTCTCGAAAGATCATGTTCACTTGGCGTTGGTAAGTTGCCCCGGCGTTCTTGAGTCCAAATGGAATTACTTTATAACAGTATAACCCTCTCTCCGTAATGAACAAAGTTTTGGAGACATCGTCTTCATGCATCATGATATGGTTATAACCAAAATATGCATCCATAAAATTGAGCAGTTCGTGGCCCGAAGTAGCATCAATAAGAAGGTCGATCCTTGGGTGTGGGTAACTATCCTTCGGGCATGCCTTGTTGAGATCTGTGTAATCAATGCATATCCACCACCTGCCGCCTGGTTTAGGATGACAACATTGGCGATCCAATCAGGGTAATAGATCTCTTCAATGAAGTTGTCGGTTAAGAGTTTATCCACTTCTTCTTCAATTTTCTCTTGCCTCTCTGGTGCAAAGGTTCTCTTCTTCTGCTTGACAGGTTTCTTGGATGGATTGACATTGAGCCTATGTGTGATGACCTCGGGGTCAATTTCGAGCATGTCTGTGGCAGTCCATGCAAAGATATTGACATAGGTTCTCAATAGGTTCACCAGCTCGAGCTTAGTGTTTTCCTTAAGATTTGAACCTATCCGAATTGTCTTGTTTTCCTCTCCGGGATATACTTCGATGCTCACGAGATCTTCGACTGGCTCACCCTTTTGCATCTTCGTATCTTCGTATCTTCCTGGAGGTCTTTGATGATAAGTGCTTCTTTGTTCTTCAATCGGCATGAAGCCATGTAACACTGACAAGCTATAGTCTAGTCTCCTTTCACCTCTCAAATACCGTGTTTCGTGGGGAACTTCATCTTGAGGTGGTAAGTCGACACCACAGCCTGTAACTGATTGAGTGCTGGTAGTCCCAATATGGCGTTGTATGCAGAGGGGACCTTTACCACCACAAAATTAAGCATCAAGTTGGCTTGTGTCGGAGGTGTACCGATCTCAACTAGGAGTGCAATAATACATTCGACTGTAACTGGATGGTTCGAGAATCCATACAATGGTGTATCCATCTTTCAAATACGGTCCATCGGAATATTCATCTTCTTGAACGCATCATAAAATAAAACTTCTGCGGAACTCCCGTTATCAATTAAAACACGTTTCACATCAAAGTTTCCCGCTTTGATGGTGATGACTAATTGTAACGCCCTGAAAATTCCGAACTCCCTTGCTCCGGACCCCTGGGACGTTAACCTATAACATCACAGAGATCAGAGCATCTGTCATAATTCTAGATCCTTTAAAATCGCATAACGCGAGGTTCTTCTAATAGCATAAAGTTCCACAAAAGGAATTTCAAACTTAAGCTGTTATAAATTTGTACATAAGCTTTTAACAAGTATACTAACTGTACATGCCCACGCAGGGGTCCTATTTACACAGACTAGGGTAGTTGCCTTAAGGTCTTACCCGACGCTAGCTCTTCCTCACGCGATCTATAGGTAGTTGCCTTAAGGTCTTACCCGACGCTAGC
Organism: Escallonia herrerae; assembly: GCA_033070095.1. Taxonomy (NCBI): domain Eukaryota; kingdom Viridiplantae; phylum Streptophyta; class Magnoliopsida; order Escalloniales; family Escalloniaceae; genus Escallonia; species Escallonia herrerae. The sequence goes on along the minus strand of JAVXUP010000337.1, from coordinate 416,067 downwards.
TCTTCCTCACGCGATCTATAGGTGTGAGCTACCTGCAGAACGGAACAATTAAGGGTGAGCTTTTGAGAGCTCAACAAGGTCGTTCAAAGAAACCCCGGATAGAGTTACAATGATTCAACGACAAATAATCAAGGAATTTCAAATCATCACAATCAACTAACAAGAACAGGGAAGAGTTTTACTCAGTCCCTTTCGATAATGTGTTCAGACAAGTATTCTCAATCATTCTGGAAACAATCAATTCAGATACAATGCACATAAATTTCGGAGATACTGATCATGGGTGGTAGCAATGCCATACAGGCAAGGCTCAGAATAATGTACACATGCATGATGTACTAGAATACTAGTCCATTTAGGTACTATATTGCATTCCATGCAGGATTCAGACCAGCCTTATAATGCCCGCCTCAGAACAGAACAGAACAAATTCCCATGTCAGTATACGGAAAGCAATTATTATAGAATCAATACCCAGATCAATGCTCAATTCACAATAAAAGGTGAGCACCGATAGGAGTTCAATAATTGAATCAGGCTCAACGTCAGGATTTACTTGGCAATAACATATCGAAATCAATGTACATTTAGAGTTCAACAACGGCCATAAGCAAACAAAAGAATAATTGCAGAAGCAACTTGATGGCTCGAGGTTCGGATAGAAACCCTTACCTGGTTCACAGCTACGGTATTGTAACCGAAAAATCTTTTGCTTTAACCTAAACGGAATAGTCCAAAGATTAGGAGACAACTTACATCACTGTATTATAACTGAATATTAACTCACGTACATTCCCAGAAATTACCAAAACACCCATAGGGTAAAATTTATCAAAGCACCCCTCGCATCCCTAATCACCAAAATAGCGTTCCCATGATTAAACTTGCTAAAATATCCTTAACATATGTGAATTTACTCAAAAACACCTTTTATAGGTAAAATTACCAAAATACCCCATCGAGGTGGTAAATTACCAAAATACCCCTGGGGGTTCCGGCATCGAAAAATTTCCAAAAATATCTTAAAATATTATTTTAAGCATCATAGAGTCATTTTTGGGCTGAAAAGTATTTTAAAAAAATTTTGCCCGAAATCCTGAACCGGTGTCCGAACCGAGCGCTTAAAATCTGGTTCGGCTAAAAATACTTATCGGGCTTGGAATGGTATGAAATCTTAGATACTGCATCATATCAATAAATTAAGGTTCTCCTAAAATTCTCAGATTAAAATAAATTAATCTGCTATGCCAAATAATTTGCTAATTTTAGATAGCCGGTACCCTAATTTAGTGCCCTTTGCGGGTACCGAAATTTCCTGAAAAATTCCAGGGCATACGTCTCGTAAAAATATCTAGGGTCATAGTTTTGTACTTTGTCTAATATGGATCTTAGCTATTTATAAAAATTCGTTGAAAACACTGCCTAATTAATTCTTACCTTTAATGACAATAACAATTACTATTCACGTCAACACCCATACTATTTCACCTAAACACACACACACACACACACACACACACACACACACACACTTCATCTTCTTCACTCTTCTGGTCGAAGCTCACTCGTCTGCACACTCCCATACACACACTGTTATAATTTACACACCTACACACCTTAATTTCACACCCTTACACACATGTAAACACACTTAACACCCACCCATATACACGAATCATCATATATACCCACCTGAACACACCCTCTCAAGAACACACACACACACACACTGCGATACATAAACGGCCCTTGCACACACCCACGACCACCCTGCACTTCACACCCCTCACTCCATACACCCCCACCTTCACACTAACACCACTATCACACCTTGTACCATCTCTCCCTCATCAAACCCACCCTACCCGAAGCTTCCAACCCAGAACCACACACAGTACACACACTAACACACAGTCGCACTGAACACACTTCAAACTACGCACAACCTCCCCTCACCTCTACATGCCCATAAAGACATTAATCATGTACAAATTCACCCATCCATTTCATACTAGATCATACCCGAAGCCCTTAAATTCCAAGCAAACAGCTCCTCTCACGCTGCTTCAAGGCCATGTTCATGGCCCGAATCACGTACCATACCGTGATTGAACTCACACACATATTCCATTAATACAACTAGAGCATGCATATTAGGGGTTTTGGTGGTTCACCTACTGGAAAAATGGCAGGAATCAGTCTTTTTTTTCCCTTCGGTTTCCCCCTCCCCGGAGCTCTGTTCAATCTCTTTTCTTCTCTGTTTCTGTTCTTGTTTTGCTTCTCTCTCTCTCTCTCTCTCCTAAAAATCATTTATCTTCAACCATTATTAAATAGTTTAATTAGCTTAGTCACCACAAGCCCATAAGTGTCAACCTAATAGTTAAGCCCCTAAATTTTATATTTTATAAAATTACACAATTGACCCCAACTTTACATATTTACAAAAAGAACCCCCAAACTTCTTTTTCTTTTTTTTACACGCTCGAAACTATGCGGATATTACACTAATGGATCATCATGAGGAGTCTTCACATCTTTTAAATCTTCATCGGAAAAAGAGATCATAGCTGCAGGCACAATCTTCCTTTTCTTACTTGGGGGTTGGCTCGTTATACATACTTCCCTGGCATTCGCTTTTCGAGCCTGTTCTGATGAACATCCTGTGGCTAATCCCCCAGATATAGTGTTGATTGTGCCTGCATTCTCTTCCTGATCTTCTCTTTCTTCCATGGCCGGAGGTGTTTGTTATCGTCCTTCCTTGTGTGCCACGAATTTTCTCAACTGGCCACGCTTGATAAGAGCTTCGATTGCTCGTTTAAGTGACCCGTAATTGTCAGTCGTATGGCCATGATCATTGTGAAAGTGACACCATAAATCTTTGTTCATTTTATTCAACCGAGATCTCATCTTTTCTGGCCACTAGAGAGCTTTATTGTCTTTGATCTCGTGAAGTATCTGTGATGGTTTGGCATTGAGGGGTGTCAGATTTTCTAAGGCAAACCGGTCTTTGGGACGTCGTTCATAACGCTTAGAAAGTTTTGTTGACTTTCCTCCTTGGGAGTTAACTCCTGAGATCGTTTCTTCTGTTCTTCCCTCCTTTCTCCACGTCGTCCTCTGTGTGTCGCCAGGTATTCTTTAGCTTGAAAATATTTGTTAGCCTTATCGAGAAGGGCCTTCATATTGCATGGAAGACTTTTGTTAACAGAGACTACGAACTTGGATGTTGGTCGGAGGCCTCAGAGTAATGTAGTATACTTCATGGACTCATCCAAGTTATCGATTTTCAGAGTGGCTGCGTTGAATCATCCGAGGTAGCACGCCAAAGACTCATTTTTCTCTTGCACAATGTTAAGCAGACTCGCCGAGTTTTTTCTTCAGGAGCGACTGCTCACAAAGTGCTTCTGAAAGAGATCCGATAATTGGCCGAAGGAGTGGATGGATCTCTGTTGTAGAGACTTGAACCATGCATGTGCAGCCTTCCTCAAGGTGGTAGGAAACGCTCTGCACATGACAGCATCTGAGATCTGGAGGAGTAGCATGTTTGTTTCAAATTGGTAAACATGTTCTCCTGGATCTCCAATTCCGTCATAGATTTCACATTGAGGCATTCGAAAATTAGGAGGTAGCTTTGCCTTCTCGATGGCTTCTAATAACGGATATCCAGATTTTTCCCTCGGGGGCGATCATTCTGGAGAATGATATTTAAGGACAACCTTCCAGGAGTCTCGATCTCGGGAACGATACTCAGGTGTCTTCTTTCTGTGGATAGATCTCCGAGGGGTCTCCGTTTTGGCATCCTGTTCGGGAGAGGAATTGGTACTGTCCTCGACTAATGGATTGCGACGGTAGCATGATCCACTCCTGGTCATGTGTTTTCTGCTCTTCTCTTTGGGATCAAAAGTAGGATCGGCCACTGACTTGTATTTGCGACCGTAGCTTGATCTGAAGGTGAGACGGAGACGAAGGTCGCTGGGGTCGAGATGAGAATGATGGGTAGATGGTGGAGCCACCGCCATGTCAAGCTTTTGTTGAAGAGTGTTCACAACATCTTTCAGCTCATGAATTTCTCTTGTGAGGTCGGCATGGGGTGTTTTGAATAGCTAATAGTTTATACGATGACGAAGGTCACCGTTCTTCAGAATAGACTTTGGAGATCAGTTTCTCCGAGATCTAGTTTTTGATTCGGGAGTAGCAGATGTTACGTTGACGTATATATCTTCAGAAGAACTGGCGCGATGGCGGCGTAAAGGGGTCGAGTGTTGGTCCTGAGAACGACCAGGTTGATGAGAGCTGCTAGTTCACGCGCGACGGTTCTGAGAATGACTGTGTGAAGAGTCACTAAAAGAAGAATGATTGGCCATGTTCCCTGAGGCCCTGAGGGTCCCACGGATGGCGCCAATCTGTTGCAGCTAAAAACTGGATTGGGAACTACACTAGAAAATAGGCCTGCAAAAGAGAACACGGAGTGACCGCCAGGTGGGGTTCCGGCTGGAGAACGCTCCGATGCTTAAGTCAGAAATGACTAACAATGTAGAACTCCGAGAAGCAATAAAAACACAATGTGTATGTGTGTGTGAGCCTGTCCATACCTGAGGGGTTGGACCCCTTTATATAGTAGTAGGAAGGAGAGCCGTAATAGAATTAGGCTGTAAACATATATATGTGGGTTAGGCTTCACACTCAAGCCTAACCCACCCACCCAATCTGCCACCTCTAGTATACATATATATGTGACGTGATCCCTTGGCTCCGCAGGCAACTTAAGCCAAGTTGTCAACACGATCTGGTCGTCCATCCATCGTGGACGGATGGACCACATCGAACTTCTTTTTTTTTAAAAAAAAAAACCGTCATCCACTACATTATGGAGTGGACGAGGATTATGAACAAAATGCCACAGGATTTTAAGGAGTCGGAGGGATTCTTAGGCAAATAGTAAACTTCACTGTCCGCTACATAATGTAGCACATAAGTAGCAGGCATATATGTAGCGGACGGTGAAGTTTGCTTTGGAAAAAGAAAAAATAGATCTGACTCATTCATCCGTGATGGAATGGAAGGAATGTCAGATATTATTGGAAACTTAACTTAAGTTGTCAGCGGTGTTAATTGATCAGCTCCCTATATAAGTATGTATACATGTTCGAGGAAAGTGAATATTTGGGCTAGCTCTAGGCAAGTTGTCTAAGGCTCATGGGGATAAACTGCCATTATATACACAGTCACCTGCTCCCATTATACTTATTAAAAACATTATAATTTATATGCTTTAGAGGAGTGCCAATTTTGCATCTTTCTGAAAATGTGATGAGAAATACACAGAAAAGTGCTCCATACATGCTATGCATGTTTTCTATTTTACACTTTTTTCCTAGACCAGAGACTAAGCGCAACCAGTATTTCTGGTTTTGGTCTGCTTATTCAAAGTTAACTTTGACAAACATAAAGTTTTGATGTCTATTAGCTTTCTATTTCTCCTTAATACGTCCTGAAACTAAGCAAGGACAAGTCTACTTGTTTAATGGCATTTTTTCCGTGCATCTATTTCCTAGATCACTGGAAAATTGTCCCTATGATGCCTTAACTGACTTTTGTCCTCTCTTGTGCAATAATACTCTTCCGTTCACTCACGCTACCAACATTGCAAACCAAACCACAATTTGCTCTCTGCTTTTGCCATTTTCAAGTTTCCACTCAACTCATTGAGGAACTTTCTTCAGAGATTCATCAAAGACCGGTAAGCTTCTCTCATGTAAGGATTTTAATTAAAGGGATCGCCCACTCATAATGATGATAGATCAACTCTTAAGGGTCTATATCTGTATGTGGGAGATCATTTCAAGTTATTTGATTTGTCAATTGTTATGCTAAACGTGATCAACATTGTTAGATCTTGCTCTAACTTCTTAAACTTACATCTTTACCATGTAATGATGGAATCTGTGGCTGTGTGCTAAAAGCATTCTACCTGTGTGTTGCTCAATCTTTTCACACCACGTTGTGTTCCATATTTCAGTTGTCATCAACCAACTTCACAGCCGGTTGTGCTCGACTTAAAGCATCCGCAAGTCCACCGGGACAAGACATACACAAAGAAAACCAGAAAAAAAGGAGGCAAGAAATTATGAATTTTCCAGTGATCGGCGATATTCTTGGGAGAGTCACAAATTGCGGCGTGGATGTTGCAGTGCGGGAAGCTGGGTACTTGTTCAAGTACAGGACAAATGTTACAGTGCTCAAAGAGAACCTTGAGAAACTTAAAGGTGTTCTGAGCAGGGTCGAAGATAGAGTTGAAGAATGCCGCAGAAACGCAAGAAACGTCTATGAACATGTCTCCAAGTGGCTGGATGACGCAAAAAAAATGAAGGAAGATTTGGAGCTATTTTTGGGTGAAGAAATGCAGAAGAGAGCCCAGGGTGTTTGCTTCAATTTGCCATTTCCCAACTTGTACTACCGTTTCAAGCTCGGTAGGGAGGCGAAAAAGAAGAGTGATGCAGTTAGTGAACTAATTAAGAATGGAGAATCTTTGGAGACGAGAATCGCGCCTCTTCCACCTCTTGTCGAAGAAACGGATCACAAGTATCAGATTTTCGAGTCGAGGGAGAAGGTTTTGAAGGATATTGTGGCTGCCTTAAAAGATGATACCGTCGCTAGAGTTGGTATATATGGCATGCCAGGAGTGGGAAAGACGACAATGATGGAACAAGTAAGAAGTCAGCTGGTTGGAGAAAGATGCTACGAAGAGGTGGCATTTGCTGTTGTTTCCGCCACTTTGGATGTAAAAAGCATTCAAAAACGGCTCGGCAAAGATTTGGGATTAACTGCTCTCGATAAAGAGGAGGACAAACTGGAGAGAGCCAGGCTACTAAAGCGGAGACTGAACAATAATGGGAAGAAGGTCCTGCTAATCCTAGATGACGTCTGGAGTAAGCTTCCCTTGGCAGACATAGGAATTGATTTTGGAGATGCCGAGTCCTTTAAGATTCTCATGACATCGCGGAAAGAAAGAGTGTGCGTCGATAATAATTGCCACCGGAGTTTCAAGATTGAACTCTTGAATGAGGACGAAGCTCGTTGTCTGTTCAAGCAGCATGCGGGAGATTGTATTGAGAAGCAAGAAATTCGTCCACTGGCAGAGAAGGTGTTAAAAGAATGCGGAGAGTTGCCACTTGTTATTAGAGCAATCGGAGAAGCACTGAAGGGCGGGGCATTGTTTGAATGGAAAAATGCACTGGAACAATTCAAGAATTTTAGCCCTCTGAATATTGACAATGTAGATGAGCAAGCTTATAAGACATTGGAACTGAGTTTCAATCTCCTGAAACCCAAAGAGACAAAGGTGTGCCTTTTGCTCTGTTCTACATTTCAAGAAGATGCTGAGATCTCAATGGATGAGTTGACCAGACTCGCAAAGGCAATGGGATATCTACCGGACATGGATTCGTTCTGGAAGGCAAGAAACAGGGTGCTTACATCGGTTAAAGGTCTCAAAAGTTCTGGTTTGTTGCTTGAAGGTCGATATGAAGACACTGTAAAAATGCATGATGTTATAAGAGATGTTGCTGTGTCCATTGCTGCTCCCAAAGAACTCAACTACGAGATTCTAGTCAAATCTGGTTACATAACGGAGTGGCCGTTGGCAGAAGAAACATGCCAACGTTACGGTGCAATCCGATTAAGATGTAATCGCACTCTTGAACTTCCAAGAATATTTGAGTGCCCGAAGCTTCAAACCTTCTCACTGATAAATGACGGTAACCTTATTGGTGATCAGATTGAGGTTCCCAACACCTTTTTTGGAGGGCTGGAGAAACTGAAAGCCTTGGAGATGAGAGGCGTATCTATCTCCACGGCACTGCTGTCCCTTCCAAATCCGACAAATCTTCGGATGTTGCGTCTACGTGTATACAAGCTCGAATTAGACATGACTACACTCAAGGGATTAGGTAAGCTTGAGGTGCTTATCCTGGGAGGTGTTACTCAAGTGCCTCTGGAGTTGGGAGAATTGAGAAATCTTCGGGTGTTGGATTTGAGTGGGTGTGACGGCCTCCGAGTGATTCAGCCAGGTGTCTTATCAAGTCTCTCATACCTAGAAGAGTTATACCTGCCACGCCCCTACATTGCAAGCACATCAATTCTTGATGAGCTGCTTTCATTGACACGTGTAACAACATTGGAAATTCACCTACCAGATCTCATGACTTTCCCGGACTACGAGTTCTGTGAAAAGTTGGATAGATACGGCGTACTTGTGGGGGATGATGGTATTTATTGTGGTGGGGGAAGCGCCACAGCAATCGGAATCCACTCAGAGACCTATGTCGACTTGAAAGGTGGGATAAAGGTTCTGGTGGAGAGAGCTGAAAGTGTACGTTTGACTGGTATTCGGCATTGTCTTGAGAGGGTTTTCTATGAGAGCAATGGAGGGGGCTTTGTAGACCTGGAGGAGCTGAGTGTCAGGTCCTTTTCTAAATTGGAGGTATTGGAAGTTTCCTCCTGTGGATTCAAATACCTCTTCAGTGTTTCGGTTGCAAGAGGCCTTAACCAACTCCAACATCTAGAAATAAAGAAATGTGATGCCATGGAAGCAATTGTTGGAAATGAATGCAACGGAGATGAAGGGGAGATTATGGATCCTGTTATTTTTCACAAGCTGAAATCCGTTTGCTTGGTTTATATGGAAAGCCTTACAAGCTTCTACTCCGAAAGAAGGAAGACAAGGGAAAATCTCAATTCCAACCCTGCTCAAAGTCTCTTTAATGAAAAGGTAATACTTTGGCAATCACTTCGTATCTTCCTATATATATGTATAGATATATATAGCGATGCTTGTTATTTGTAGTAGCCTAGTAATCCAAGATAAGCTCAGACCGATTAATAAAATGCAGTATACAATAAGGTTTTGAAAAGTATATTAATGCATTACACATATCGTGAGACAAAGCAGACATTAACATTACAAAAAAACCTTATTTGGCTATAGAGAATAACTTTAGTATCTAAATTAATCAGGACTAACCTAAGTAATTATATTGATGAACAACAATTAGAACTTTATTTAATATACAATAAAGAAAAAAGTAAACTCCACCGTAAAAATAGGCAGAGAACACACTTAGATCAATTTGCTATTGCATAAGATATTTTTTAGTATTTTCTATGTATCTCTTAAAAATAACTTGTACATTTAAATGGGTTACTCGTAACGTTAACTACATATTAGCTTAGTTTTGATAGAGAAAATTTTGGTTCATGTATATTTTCTTATAGCATGTAATTTATAAAAGTTAATCAATACAAACTAATTAAATAAGAATGATGTGGCATTTTTAGAAGCAAATAGAATTTACCAATAAAGTATAAAGAGAAACTAGTAATTATCGCATGAGGTAATTATATAAAGTTTAAGAAGTTTAACCAGCATGACTAGATATGATAGCTCAAAACCTCGTAGTAAGCAAATCGTTGGACAAAATATAACCAACATTTAACAAAGAATATAATAAGTATGCTTACTAAGTCAGATTTATCTTCAAATATAATAAGGTTTTCATTTAAGTTTTAGACTACGTTCATAACAATATAACTAATAACTTTTAAAATGTTATATGCAATCTTATTTTTTATATATCTATTTCCTCTTGTATTATGAAAGAGTCTTTAATAGTATAAAAGTTAACGTATAATCATAATGTATTGGTATATTGCTAATGCAAAATTTAGAATGCTTAAAAATTCTGTAGAAAAAAATTTGTTCAAATCTTTTCTAATATAAAATTAGTTGAATTTAACTCATGCTCACATCCTTAAGGTTTTAGATTTACACTATTTTTAATATATCTCATATTGAACTTTCATATTATGATATTTCTACATTTAACTATTGCAACGGAATAGGATATTGCAAAACCTTATAGTAAGAAAATCGTTGACCAAAATTTTTAGCCAACATATTTATCAAGTTAGATTCATATTTGAATTTACCAAGGTTGACAATCCAGCTGAAATCTAACTTAACCATGCTAACGTTGTTTCATTTTATAACGTATCTTTACAATGAAATTCTACAGTAACATCTTTATGCGCTACATCATTTCTTATCATGTATATAATATGAAATAAAACTTACAAACACTATATATTAAATACAAAAGTATCTCTAAAGGTCAATACTATCTTGAATGGATCCTTATCTCTAGATTAGTTAGTTTTTATATTAGTAAGATTTATATAATTTAAAAACTATTTCTAAACAATTTAAAACTCTTCCTAATCAATATACTAATATATCAAAACTTAATTATGACAATTATATCTCTAAAAAGCTTACTCTAATATGATGATAAATATTCATAGATCCAAAAAAATATAAATAATTTTTGATATTGTAAAGCAAAATAATGATCTAACAATTGACTTAAATTTGATAAGGTCTTTATTTTAAAATTTAATTAATTTTTACGGGAAGAATATCAGAACTTAATATGATTAGTGTGTCTATATATATAGTCGTGTGTGTGTCTATATATATATATGTGTGTGTGTGTGTGTAGGAAGGGAGGGGGAGAGAGAGAGAGAGAGAGAGTTTCTTTTAAATTTATGAAGTGTTTTTAACGAGATAATTGCAATAAAGTTTTAGTATGTTAGTATATTATTGATGTAGAACTTTGAAATACTTAAAATTAAATTAGTAATCAAAGAAGGACACTATAAAAGAAATGATTGGTTCAAGTTTTCTTCCGAACAGAGTTTATTTAATTCAGCTCATTCTTTGTCTACTATCTTGTCTAGAAACCTTTGTAAATTAATAATGTTAGATTTATGAGAGCATACGCCGAGCTGTACACTTCATGTGCTTATCTACGCTTCATATTTTACTAGTTTTGAACCCGTGCGTTGCACACATAAATATGTCTAATAATAATCGGTGAAGTGTTCATTAAGGAAGGTCATATATGACTATTACTAATAATAATAAAAATAGTATAAGCGATGTCTTGTGCAGGTTGCAACAATTGCAATCTAGCCAAACTATCAAGTTAAAGTTACAACACTTGTGTTTTAACAAATTTAAAAATCATCGAGTGAACAATCTTAAGAAGAAAATTTAAAATGCAAAATAGTTAACGAAGGTTTCCATCTGCAACATTCACTTTGATGCCTCCTACGCTGCAAATATATCACATAGTTACGTTAGAGTACTTATTCAAAACAACATTGCACCAAACAAAATAGTATAACATACCTGGCCCAAAACACATGATTGTCTAGAATTTCTAGCACATTCGATACATCCGTCGTACTACAAAGGGTATCATTGTTAGGACTAAAACATTGTCACAACGTTTTTAAGGTATTGGTCACATTCTGGGCACGTATCGGGGCCATTAATGTATTGCATAATAGACACTTCACTAATTTAAAACTGCGTGATGAAAATTTAGTAAGAAAATTGGTACAACAGGAGAAAGACACAACTAATGCAATCACAAACATATAGGATTTGAACCTCATTGTAGTTGCCAAGAATCCCAAGTACTTTGCCTTTTTAGTGTACACCTACCTAAAAAAAAAGACAGTTAATATGGATTTAAAATCTATCCAAAATACTAATTTACTTTTTATTCATTATGATTGTCGATTCTTAATTATAACATAATAAATAGAATTTGAAAGGCAATAGTTACTGTAGATTAGGTGCAAAGGACCGGTGATTAAACTAAAATACAAAATTTTCTTTTATTACGAAAAGGCCCAAAGTAACTATTTACTATAATTTAATTTGCTAGGAAAAATTCAATGGGTTATTACATAATCCGCTTCACTAATCGTCGCTAGTAAATGCATCGATACTAAGTAAAAAAAATTTGTCACAAAAAATTTTTAAAAAATATTGTTTACGCTAATTGTCACTAAGTTCCTCACTCAATGTCACTTATAATTGTCATTGTTAAAATAACTTATGGTTTACTAAAATTTGTCGCTAAAGGTTGCCGATAAAATTTCACTCAAGAAAATCGACGCTAAATCTTGCGTATGAAAGTCGTCGCTTAAAAATAAATTAACTGGCTATGCAATATCAATGTTTAGAGTGTTACATATAATAAGTCTTATATAATTTAAAAATTCTTCCTAATCAATATACTAACGTATGCAAACTCAGTGTGTGTGTGTATATATATATTGGGAAATCGGATCTGTGTGTCACCACAGGCGTGATTCCTGTGGTGCGCACCAAAACGATACTGTTTCAACAAAAAATGAAAATTTGTTTCAATATATCTCGCTTCTCTCGTCTTCGTGCCGCCTTCTCTCTCTGTTTCCACCTCTCTCTAGACAGAAGCAACTTTCTGCCCCTTCTTGCCGCTCACCGTCACTAACACAACTCTGAGCCATCACAGCAACCAACAATTCCTATATCTATCATCTAAGTGGTAAAATGTCAAATAGGTGATTACAGCACATCTAAAGTTCTTCATCTTCCTTTCCTCGGCAACATCAAATGAACCCAAGATAGGTATTTTCATGTTAGATTTACCCACATAATCAAACTTTGATTTGCTGTCACCGGATTAAGGCAGTTGAACAAGTGTTTTGAGTGACCTGTTATGGGGATTTTAATTTGAAGGGATTGGGGGAGAGATATTACGAGATTAAATGGAAAGATATATAATAGAAATGGATGAAGTGGTAATGGCCGGTGAGGTCCATGGATGGAAATTGAGGAAGAAGATGGATGCCAGAATTAAGAGTAGAAGACGAACAGTAGAGAAACCGGTTAGATGGGGACATATTTGTAATTTTTATATCAGACAGCGTCGTTTTGGTGCGCACCACAGGCATCATCACGCCTGTGGTGACACACATATTTCATTTGCCGTGTATATATACACGTAGTGGAATGGACGACTAATATGCTGTTTAAGTTCTAATTTCTCGCCTAATCTGCTGCTAGTATTTACCCTGTTCAAGTCTGTTCTCTCTCCTTTTTTTTACAACCCACGAGCACCTCCACACCCTTTACAGCACCACCCACCGAGTAAGTGAGGTTGATTGTAGACAGTGGCGACAGAGTGGGTATCAGTGGGATATGGGGACTGATGGACGGTGCAACACGATAGCCGCAACGGGGCAGCGATGACCAAATAGCGGTAATGGTGGCATAGACAAGATAGTAGCGCTGAGAGATAGCAATGACCGCTATCCAGATTCATAAACGGATCTAACTTCCAAGAGAAAAAAGAGAGAACGAGAAAGATGAGAGAGAGAGAGTAGAAGGCAGGAAGAGACAAAATGGCTGACCCAGAAGTGACAAAAAATTGGCATCTCAGTCGTTCAACCTGTGAAGTGGACGGCTAGACAAGAGTTAGATAAATAGTTATTTCTCGAAGAGGTTGATTGAACTTGAAAATTATATATATATATATATATATATATATATAGAGAGAGAGAGAGAGAGAGAGAGAGAGTTTCTTTTCAATTTATAGAGTGTTTTTAACAAATATAATTAAGATAAAGTCTTAATATACTACTGATGTACAACTTTAAAATGCTTAAAATTGAATTAGTAGTAAAATAAGGACACAATAGGAAATACATTGGTTTAAATTTTCTTCCAAACAAAATTTATTTAATTCAGCTCATACTTTATCTACTATATTGTGTAGAATCTTTGTAAATTAATAATGTTAAATTTATAAGAGCATACCGATCTCCCCCCGTGTGCTTATCTACGCTTCATAGCTTATTTCTAGGCTAGAAGATAAACAAAATTTTCCTATTGCTTTTTTATGTCAAAGTACGGTGTAAAAGAAAACCTTGCTAAATTTTTTTTAAACCGTTGTATATAAGGTTTTGATATAACTCCTATTATATCAATAATTACTAAAATCTCATATGTGGTTTTTTTTTTTTTATGTTAAGTATCCAAGTTTTTGTTTTCATGTATTCAGGTTATTATATTGGATTTTGGCTGTGCTTTAAAATGTTAAGAAATGATAAAATTAAGGTTCTTTTGAAAAAATAATTTATCTATAGCCCACATACCCCAAGGTTATAAAACTTAAGTATCAACTGAAATGGTACCTATTTTTTTTTTATTAAATCTCTTAAGTAATATTTACTTTACAAGTCACTATTTCATATTAGAGAGCTTTTTCAATATATAATATAGAAATAAAGTCATAATAGGTTTTTATATTGGTTAGAAAATTTTGGATGTTTCGAATTGGTTTCCGAGTTGCATAAGGCTTACCATTTACATGTTTACTATGTTTACATTAATTAATGGTGAGATTAGGACTCCGTTCAAAATAATGTTTAGAGATCTTTAGCGCATTAATATGTTTAGCATTAGTTTTAATAACTCCTACATTATAAACACAATGCAATGATGTGTCATGGAAAGAAGCTATCATTGCTTTTTCTCGCCTCAGTTATCAGATATCATAACTCAGGATCTCGAGCCAAGCTCGGGTGAGTTAATACAATATTTTAAAAAGCTATAAAAAGTATACCAATGCATAGTACATTTCATAAACAAAAAGAGATTAATATCTTATGAAAAAAAAATTTATATGCTTTTGCTAAAACTATAATTGTTGGTAAGAAATTTTTCATACTTTATTTGTAACAACTTCATGTAATTTATCAAGACTATAATATTATTAAGTTTTTTTAGTGGTCCAACTGGTAGCCGTTCAAAACCAAGTCTCTTTGCTTGAAAAGTTAGGTTAAAAGTTCTTTATCTTTGAAATCGTAAATGTCATGGTCCCTTCTTATCTTCGTCATCAATCATTGTTCCAAGAAATCATTAACTTATCAAGATACAAACATGATATCCAGCTGAACATCTAGTCGTCTCATACACATTTTAGACTGTCATGCAATTCTAGCGTAATATTTACATACGCAAGTTTGCTTTAATTCCTTTGAACTGTAAGTTAAAAGAACAATGAGTAGATTGTGTTACCTCTGAATGGTTATACATAAATCATATTCTTTAGGTTTAGAGAGATTTTAAGGTGCTAATGACCAAACATATCCTCATAGGCGTCAATTGTAACACTCTAGAATTTTCGGAGCGTTAACAATCATTCGATCAATTTCTTAATCATTCAATAATCTCAATTTAATAAGGAAGCCCCAGTGCATATCAAAGCTTCTATAATAACTCAAATTCTTACTTAATTATTCTTAAATAAAAAGACTAAATTAAGGTACTTGACTAAATAAGTTAACACACAAATTTCCTTGCAGGGGCTTAAGCAAAAAAAATAATAAAAGAAAATTGATTGCTTTCAAAAATTAAGGTACTTGACTAAAATTGATTGCTTTCAAAAATCTTCGAAAGCAGATCAAAACGACTCCTCAAGAAATTGTTGAACATGTTTTGAAGGGAACAATTAAACACAAAGATGGGCAGGAGAGAAGCCAGAAGGGGTTTTTTGGAAAATTGTTGAACGCCACTCTTTGCGGCAGTTAGGCGGGCCGTCCATCATGTGACGTGGACGACAAGATAGGAGTTGGAGAAATAAAGATTTCTCCACCTGTAAATGTTGATGACCCCCCCCCCCCCCCCCCCGCCCGCCCGCCCGCCCGATTAACTTATCAGGAGTTATTTTTATTAATAGCACTTAAATAAACTTTATATAAGCAAAATGTCGGCAGTAATGAAAGTACATGTCGTAGCTTATAAGCCTGGATCCAAAATTTCTTTATATACTCTTAACCAATAATCTACAAAGCAAAGATGAATTAAGATAATAAGTAAATATAAGAATTTTGTGACGTTATGCAAATTGCATCCCCGTCTATCACAATCCATATGGCTGTGAGAACAATCACTGATATATAATTGTTTAGCCTTACACATTAAAAAACTTTTGTAAAAAGGAAATGACATTTTTATAATAACTCAAATAACAATTAACATTACAATGCACACGTATTTTTAAATCAATTGTCTTAGAAAAACTTCAAAATATATCAATACGGATGGTCGAAAAAACATTGAACATCACCGTGAAGCAAAGCAATTAGAACACAGATGTTACTAATATATTGCTTTAAATTCATTCTTCAGGGTTAATTCTATATTTTATAAGGGTAATTACCTGAAAGAAAGAAGTAGCTCCACTCGCTTCTATTTCTACTCCAAGGTCTATTTCACATCATGTTAAGTAAGTTATTTAACTCTAAAGAATAATTTACTAAAGAATTAGTTATTGCCTCTTTTGTACCTTCGTTTTTTAATTTTCATTTCATTTAGATGACTGTAATTGACCTCTAATTTAATTTATTGTAATGAGTTAGATATTTATAAAATAAAAATGTTCATCAATGATGCACCACAAAAAGTGATAAATTAAAAAGATGTCTCATGTTTATAGGAATATATTAAGTAAACAAATAGGAAAAATATAATTTTGAGCATATATTCTTGAAATTTAACTTCTTATTCTATCTTTTTTTTGTACAAAAACAAAATGAGTACTTACAATGCTGTAAAATAAAGTAGCGTTATAATTTAATCTGAAATAATTGATTACTTATTGCATGCTTCACTTTTGAAATACTTTATTTTGGACTATCGAATCTTTATTTCAACTACGCTTCAACATACTGTTATATGTCTTTATGAGTATAGAAAGATAAAAAAAGTGAAACCGGTCTGGCATTGACTATTTTGAAACAATTTCGGTATCATACTTTTTATTGAGTTTATCTTGATTACGACGTTGCTTATACGTGAAGTGTATGAGTATGTTTTTTTCGAATTCGTTGGTTCGCTTCAAAAGAATACGAATGAATCGTAGTTCAAAAATATCAACGTAATACTTAAATACGCAACCTTAATTCTACCAAATTATATGAAAACTCAAACATATTGATAGTCATTAAATATAACCGACGCAGGCCTTACCCGGGTTACCGAACAAGTAGTAATAATAATAATAACAATAATAATACATAATAGACGAAGCATTGCACATTATGGGAGATACACATAAGCTATTATTATTTTTGTTTCCTTTTTTGTCCCTTTTATTTATGCATCTTGGTTCAATTATGTGACACGTCATCATGTTTGTTTCATGTCATTTTCTTTTTTTATCCTTGCTTATTTAAGTCACGCATGCAGCATCACTTTTTACTAAAGTATAGTATTAAAAAACTTGTAAATACTATAAGAGTAAGTAACTAAATTTGCACCTTCTAAAACCATACCTAATCAATGTATCAGCGTATTAGTACTTGATTTTGACCACCAAATTTGGATTAGTAGTAGGGAACTTCGAACTGAAGATCTCAAAAATACTTTAAGATAACAGAATAAAAAATATAAAATATAAAAAAAACGTAAATTGCTTATGAAAATATTAAATTAGTAGGTCAAAAGTTAAAAGTTTTCTTTTATTTAAACGGAAGCAACATACAAAATGAATATGACTTAATTAGGCTTCGTTTGACAAATTTTTTTTTTTGGTTTTCAGTTTTTAAAGAGCAGTTTTTTAAAGAGCAGCTTAAATTTTTTTTTTTATAAAAACAAGTGGGTGTTTGATAACCCCTTTTTTTTTGAGGTTTTTTTTTTTGGTGTTTGGTAACCCTTTTTTTTTGGTGGTTTGCGGTGGCGGTGGTGGGGCGTAGCGGTGGTCGACGGTGGTGGTGGTGGTGGCCGACGGCCGGAGGTGGCTGCCGGCAGTCACCGGCGGTGGTGGCCGGCGGCCGGAGGTAGCTGCCGGCCGTCTCCGGCGGTGGTCGCCGGCGGCCGGAGGTGGCTGCCGGCGGCCGGAGGTGGCTGCCGGTGGTCGCCGGCGGCCGGAGGTGGTTGTCGGCAGTCTCCGGCGGTGGTCGCCGGCGGCCGGAGGTGGCTGCCGGCGGCTGGCAGTCTCCGGCGGTGGTCGCCTGAGGTGGCTGCCGGCGGTGGGAGGGTGGTGGTGGTGGTCGAAAAAAAAAAACCAAAAGTGAAAAAAAAAACCAGTTTTTGGAGTTTTTTTTTTTACTCTGCAATTTAAAAACTGGTTTTTTAAATTGAAAAAAAAATTGTTACCAAACGCTCTTTTTTTTTCAGTTTTTAAAACTGAAAAAAAAAGAGGGAAATTTTTTTTGTCAAACGGGGCCTTAATTGCTGAAAATACTTTAATAATACCAAAATGACAATTTACTTTATAAATCAATTTGAATTATGTTGAACTTTAGAATACATAAGCTTTTTAAAGTGTTCTTTTTCTTTTCTACCCCCTTACTTATGCGACACGTTATCTTATTTGTTTTGGTACACTTTCTTTTTTTTTACCCCAACTTATTAACTCTTTGCTTAGTTTATTATTAAGGGAATACAGGATCCCTTTGTCTCGGCCCCTTGACACTAGCAAAATAGCTACCCAATAATGCATTGAGGCTTATAGAAAATCTGGCTGGGGAGCATACATTGCATCACCCAATAAAACTGGCAGGAAAAGTTAAGCACCTCCATGACATTCTTCAAGAAATCTCATCCAATAGAATCAAAGGCTATTTGAAGGTCAATTTTCAGCACACACCTTGGATGACCTCCCTTTTTATGATAATCCCTCACTAGTTCTTGCATAAGGAATATATTATCTGCTGTACTCCTATAAGCCACAAAAGCAGATTGTCTTTGGCTAATAATGCTTGGGAGGACTCTTTTGATTCTTTCAGACATGATACTAGATATGCATTTGCATAGCACAATGCAACAAGCAATAGGTTTGAAGTTTCTCATGGTGTTTAAGCAGGGAATTTTCGGTACGAGTGTTAAAGACAGTGTTATTAAAGAGCTTGATACCTTTCCCCTTATTGAAGACTTCCGTCACATATTACGTTAGATTTAACCATCTCCCTATTATGCTAAAAAGTACAGCATCTAATCCATCTAGTCCATGTGGCTTGTTGGGCTTAATTGAGAAAATAGCTGCTATAATATCCAGCTCAATAATTAGGGAGCATAACATGAACTGATCTTGAGGTGATAATTGTTTACTGAGAACTTCAGCGAGTCTTTCTCTTGCTTGTGCATGATTATGGACAGGAGAACCAAGGAAATTAGCCACCTTATGAATAACTTTCTTCAGTGGTATTCATGGCTATGACTTTGTTTTGAGCTCTATGGACTTGCAACTTCTTGTGAAAGTAGGCTTTGTTGCAATCCCCCAACCTGACACCTTTGATTCTTGCCTTTTGAAATAAAAGGCTTCCTAAGCTTGGACTAGTATATGATACTGAGTATGCAAAGTTTTTTCCAATTGCACCGAACTTTGATCATTGGTGGACATAATGCTACTTTAAAGTCTTTGAAACTCACTGATCTTAGCAAGAACTCTGCAGAAATATGGCTATAATGCTCTTTAGTTAACTATTTTAGCATAGGCTAGAATTTTTTAAATTTAGCATTTAGCCTATGACTTGTCCAAGCTAAGGAAGCCTTTTAGAATCCCCCCATATACTTTTCATCAAGACTGGGAAATTCTCATTCTTCATTCAGAAATTTAGGAATTTAAAAGGACTTCTGTTTATATCCTGCTCTTGTAGAATCTTGATGTTTAGCATGGATTGATCAGATATGGTTGGTGCATGAGCCTCCAGAAGAGTTTTTGGGAAGATATCTAACCAACCTTCATTTTGAAAAGCTCTGTCTATTCTGCATTCTCTTATTGCACCAGTCATAAAGAAGCCATGAGTCGTAATATCCTCCAAATGAGTCATATAGATGCACTGGTTGAACTCATCTACATCTCTTCTTGAAATCCCATTGACAAATCTGACTGCAGTAAAATCATCCACACCAATCCAAGGTTGTTGCCTAACATAACTGCTGTAATGTAACAGATTCTGCCACAGGTTCTTCCTATTCTCACCTTAGGATTTTTGCATCTGAGAGTGGACAATACCAGTTATATGCTAAGAGGTGTAGGACTTGATATCAATTTGAGCATACACGTCATCCCACCTACCATATTCTTGATACACCTTTGTTATTTTGATCATAGACAAACTTCTAGTGAGCATTCGACTTCTTAGTAATATGCACCATATGTCCTTCCCTTACTCTGGTTTCCAGTAAACCAATCACCTGAACTATATTGTTCTTCAATGTTGTCTTCACTTAATACTGTTTCACAGGGTCTTTAAATCCCCTCACATTCCAGCTAGAGAAAGTAGTCATTTAAAATTGGTTTTACTTCCTTTGTTGACAGGAGCACTCTCCCTGGTATTCCTTCCCTTAGAAGTAGCTGAGCCTTCTAGGTGAGGCTTAGGATTATTTACTATCCTATTTTCTGTTTCTAGTGGATCCTTTTTACCTTCATAACCAGCAATTAAAGCAAAACTGCTAGTAACATTAACATCACTGGATACCTGTGTGTATGTTGACCTTTTGTTGCCACTGACATCTTGTGGAGAATTGAAGTCCAGCTTCTTGTGGAGGGCTAACTGCGTTCCCATAAGATTTCCAAGTCTCATTTCTGCTTCTTCACGTCACGATTGCTACGTATCACAACTCTCAAATCCCATCTAATCCCCCTCCCCCCAACAGCAAATCACACACACACACAAAACATGTTGTATAACTTTATTCCCCTGTTCATTCTTGAAAAGCCTGTAGCTGCCATTGGTTTTTATTGATACATGGAAGAGTCCGCCACGAAATTATTCATTTTGATTTTTACAGATTATGAAAAAATTGGTACGAGTGTGAGATTTAGATAACGTGCATGGATGCACTTCATATATAACAAGTTGTAACGTTTTGAATGTTCAGGTAGCTTTTCCCGCCTTGGAGAACTTGTGTATTTGGAAGCTCGAAAGTTTAAGATGCATATGGGAAGACGAGTACCATATAGAAAATTCATTCTCTCAGCTAAGCAGTTTGGAGGTTCAGCAGTGTACGAGACTAGAGAACGTTGTCCCTTCTACTATGCTTAAACAGTTGGCCAAGTTAAGAGAATTGGTCTTACGAGGTTTGCCAAATCTGAAGCAAAGTGCACTCAACTCGAATGAATTTCATGGAAATGTTTATGCAAAGCTAGAAGAGCTGCACATTTTGGGCTGTAGTAGCTTAAGAAATGTATTTTCACCCTTTGTGGCCAAAAATCTTAACCATCTTAAAACACTGCAAATAGGAGATTCGGAGGAGACAGTGGAGATCATTACAACAGCAGGACAAGGTCAAGAAGAAACCACTGATGATATTATTTTCCCTCAGCTAACGTCTCTGGAACTTCGAAACATGCCGAAACTCAGCAGTTTTTGGAATTTTGGATGCCAAGAACAACATGAGGAAATAAATGTGGAGTTGGATTTGTGCCAACCTCAACCCGTGTTTGGCAAGAAGGTACTAGTTCCCTTACTCATAATCTATGTCTTCGTATTATGAAACAATAAATCTCGAAAGAAAATGAAAAGAATCAGTAGTACGAGCTGTTGAAAAATGCTCGAACTGCGTTGATTGATTAAATAAAACCTTGACTGGACTCGAGAAGAGTTTTTGTTGCATAGGTATACTGGTTTACTACCAAACAATCTTTTAATTACTTGCTGAAATTCGTAACAGAATGCAATGCTTTTTGCAGTTTTTGTGGAATGATGGTTCCCATGGATTTCTAGGCCTTCTTGAAGTACTAGTAATTGATGGATGCAGTATTTTGAAGAGTATGTTCTCGTGTTCTATGGCTAGATGTTTTCAACAACTCCGAGTTTTTGTAATAAGGCTATGCCCTGCGATGGAAGAAGTCATTTACGATGATGAAGGGGGTAAAGGTGGGACCGGCGATCAGATAGTTTTTCCTCGGTTGAAGTTCCTAAAACTGGAAACTCTGCCAAAGTTCACAGGTTTCTGCAGTGCAAATTATGATTTGAACATGCCTTCATTGAAAGCAGTGGGATTGTATGAATGTCACCAAATGGGGAACTTTACTTCCGGACAAATATTTACGCCAAGAATAAGGATATCGCCAGGTCCACGTCAATCATTGTGGATTACAGACCTCAATGACTACCTACAGGTAATTGTTCACTGTCACAAACAATCTTTAAGTAACTAAAGCTTGATTTTTTAATATGTTTACGACGAGATAATCACATAGGGCTTCGTAAATGTTGTGAAACTAGTATGATTTTTTAAGTTATAATATCTAGTGATGCATACTTGGATGGATCTGACTTTTCCATATAATGAAGATAAAGTGTAAAGAAGATAAAATTACAAAAGGTTGCGAAAGATTTATATTTATGAGGAATAATACTATGAGAAACTCTTAGTTTATTGATTCTACTACCTATCTTAACAAAGTTACTTTACTTTTGATGTTTAGCGGACAAAGTTACTTTAACGGTGCAAAGTCTATATGGCACCAAAGAACAAAAAATAGCGCACACATTTTAATAATTTTAGAAATAATACTACGTGCTACCTATTTTAGTGAAGTTCTTTTGCTCCTGATTTTTATTTGCATTATAAGAATTCAATATTCAATAAGAGTCCAAATTCAATTTGTTGCCAAAGGAAGAAAAAAAAAAACAGCCCAAATTCAATGTATAAGTTTGTAGCAAGTTAACATTTAATGTGTCAAATTGATAGGAAGCATAATCATCACGTAGTAAAGAGTTCAATAAAAGTGAACATTAAGATGAGACTTTACCAGAGAGCTCGACATGAAAAATGACATATGTCACAAAGTCAGAGGCAAAGTCGTCTATTATATATTTATCATTATTATTAACCGTTATTGAGAAAAAGTACTCATCTAAACCGAGATGTACCAATTTGCTTTATCTTGTAAAGCATTCAAAGATGCTATATCCACCTCGATCTATTTCATGTATGTGACATGATATGCTTCAGGGTTCGACGGTGGATGGTAACGATGTCGACGAATATCAGCGAGTTGGTCAGGAATTTGGACCGGAATTCAGGAATTATGGAATCTTTCGCTTCGGCAACCGGTGGTTTTAATGATGTGAAGCCATGCGATGATATTAATGATGAATTGATGATGCTGGTGTGATGACCCGATAAAGAGCTCAAGAACACAGCCCGAGTACGTCCACTCTCCTTTTTTTTGCATTTTATTATGGCGATCAAATTTAGAAAAGACAGAACAATTTTAGTTAATGACTAGGTTAAATTTGTGCCACTTGGAGTCAAAAACCTGCTTCGACTTTGTAGTTTTAATTTGTCAATTGATTGATTCCTTCCAGCGGCATTTTGGTTCCATTAATGGTGTAGCATGCACTTCTTTTTCGTTTGTGAGAGAGAGGTATGTTCTCAAATGGCAATTTATGTCTAGTATGCAAAGGTGGCCAATCAGTGTCAGCGATTAACTTTTGTCAACCAATTTCAACGGATGAGATCGAAGCGCGTGCTTGTAGAGATCAGATTGTAATGGTAAGGTGATCATTTCTCCTGTTTTTTTCTTTCTTCCCTCCTTCCCCTTCTCCTCAATTTCGTGTCCTCGGGTGAGCTTCTCAAGGGGGCGTTTGCTCACCGTGGATACGCTGCCGAGAGAGAGAGCGGCGGCGGCGGCGGCGGCGAAGCAGCTCACGGGACGGCTAGTTTCTTTGGCCTGGGTGGGTAGGAA
Organism: Escallonia herrerae; assembly: GCA_033070095.1. Taxonomy (NCBI): domain Eukaryota; kingdom Viridiplantae; phylum Streptophyta; class Magnoliopsida; order Escalloniales; family Escalloniaceae; genus Escallonia; species Escallonia herrerae. Next base: position 392,467 of record JAVXUP010000337.1, on the reverse strand, counting down.
CACATCACCATTTCTTTGCTTTTCAATAGTACTACTGTTGTTTGACTTTTGTACGAATTGCTACCTACTCCGTTGATGCAGTACTTGTGGTGAGCCGTGGTGGATGCTGGGTTGTCATTGGTTATTGCATTGCCTATTATGGCGGTGCTGTGATAAGTAGGCCGTATTGATGGTACATATTTACGAGTTATGACAAAATTATGGCAACCAAACGGAGGAAGGAGGAAGTGTTGATTTGGTAGTTGGTTATTCAATTGCAATGGTGGTAGACGTGGTGGGGGAAATTGAAAATGGAGGTGGGAAAGGGTGTCGAGGTGGAAGAAGATGGATTCGATAAAGGGAATTGAAAAGACATGTGAGGGGTGGGGGCTGACCTTTATGGGACGAATCAGGCCTTTTGTGAAATTTCCCACATTGCCTCTCATTATTCTTGTTTGTTGATAAAAGATAAAAGAATAGTCCAGTTTTTACTCCTTGTCTTGGTGTCTGTACTTGAAAAAGACTTAAATATAAAGGAACCATCTGTTATACTCAACTCACCAGCCTTCACCTTGAGGTGGGATATGGTTGAGCTTGCCTTCCTCACCGGTAGCCCGACTAGATAGTCATGTCCGAACTTTTAAGAATCGAGTTCAAAATCATTTACAACGACCTAGATTCACGGCCTCAATACAGAACAATGTCTCCCTCAAAAGATTTAGCCAAGTAGGTTATTATTGGTTCACGGACAAGGTCTCGTAGGGTCAATAGGAAAATCTTTCATATCCATGTTGGATGTTAGAGTCTCACCTCCTTATGTCTTAGCATCCTTACTGAGTCCTGATCTGTCTTCATCACAAAGAGCCCATGACCTTCTTGTCTAGCTAATATGGGTACACACTTCACCCCCACTAACAGTCGGATATGAATCGTTAGCCTGAATTTTTGAAAGTTGGCTCGATAGGAATTTTTTCACTCCTTGAATATGGAGGCAGGCCTACACTTACTATTTCAATTCTTTAAAGTGGGCTTAACTCAAAGAAGACGACAATAAGAGTGCAGTAGAAATCGAATATTTGAATTAGGGTTTGTGTACTGAAATTTATAGGAAATGAAGAAACCGATGTAAGAAGCTAACGTGTGTACATCAGACAAAATGGTACTAATGCGAATGGCTCTCTGATGGTGCTAGAATTCTTTGTTGAAGTTGCTTTACACTTATGGTCTAATATTTTTTTAGTAAAATGTATGGTCACAAAACTGACTCTTTGTGCACCACAAACTTTTTATTATCAAAAAAATTCACCTATTCAAAACAAAACAAAAATAAACTAAAGAAATGTCGCTGCCGCATATATAGGTAGAGTGCATGGCTAAGGATGGTGATGCTAAAACAAAAGTAAAGTTTAGGAAAACTTTGTACGATGTATCACTAAACATAATGTTAGAGTGATGGATAAAGTTAATTTTGTCATTGAAGGTTGATTGTCGTATGCTTAACAGAGTGATCAATAGATGGCTAAACAGATTGATTATGAGAATAGCCTTCAATGAACCCGAGGCACACGTTCCATCAAAGAAAGGACCATAAAATAAGGAGTGGTGGTGATTTTGTGAGGCATGAACAATTAAACATGGACAACATATCAAATCTTATAAAAACTTGGAATCATTAGTATGACTAGGCGCAATATAAAAAGCATGGATTTATCGAAACCCATTGGATGCCAATAATCAAAGTTGAAGGAGCAAAATTCAAACAATCACATAAGTTCCAAGCTTGTTCGAAGCAGGATTTGATGCATGTAACACTTACCTCCAAGTGTGTAACAATTTTTCTCATGTTCAGCTTTTATATTGTCATCGGTAATCTATAATTGCATGATTCGTTTTTGGATTAAACTTTTGGTTTGTGAAGACATGCGCTGTACTTTGTTGGTTGTACGTGCTGGTAATTAAGCTGAGGTGGCTTCACAAGATGTAATTAAAATGCTTTGCAAGAGCTTTGGAGCTTTATTTTGCTTTAAGACTTTTTGTAATTAAAGTTAGCTTGGATAATAAAAAAACTGTGGTGATGTTGTGACTCTAGTACCATTTGGGAACTTAGTTTAAGGCATGATTAATTCTTAATAGATTTTTGCTACAATTACTAAACACTGATGGTTAAATGCAAGCACCTTATTTTTAGATTGTAACTTCTGATCACCTCGTTTTGGGGTTACGAATATGCAAATATTTGGAGTTATTTTTCTCATAAGCATCTCAGGATGTCGTCTATTATATCTACTTGAATTGCTTTGTTCGGTCAATTTTTGTACGTGACTTTTATGTCTTTGAGGTGCTTTTGATGTCATGTTGAGTACCTTAACACCCTCAAAAAACTCCATTCTCAGATGCCCATAGTCTTAACTTTATCCTCTCTCTCTATTGGTCCTCATCAGGAACAGATGAGGAAGCATAAAAATAGAGACCCAACTTGCAGTTTGGGCTATCAGGTTCTCCCAATATGTGAAGTATATGTGCAAAATATTTTTAAGCATCTCTTAAGTCAAGGTTATAGCGCGGTGTTTCGTGATTAAGATCTTTGTTTCCTCAAATTAAGCATAGTATTGAAGAAATGAAAAGGTTTAATTGCACCATGAAGCCTGAGGTTTGCCAAAAACTGCAGCTAAAACCCCAAGGCTTGCAAATAGGCAATGAAAACCCTGGGTTTGCCATGTGTTTCAATCCAAGGGTTTTATTAACAGAACGTTTGTAATTAGGGGTATTTATGTCCTTTTAGGGTCCTTTTATATATTTTCAGCAATCAATTTTATCAATCAATTGTGACGGATGAGACTGAAGTATGTGTACTTTCTTTTCTTTCTTTTTCTTCCTTCCCTAACTACCAACCCCTATAATTCGGGGCTCGACTGTTCCTTTCCCTTCACCCACGCTCGCCTCTTCTCTTTCTTTAGCAACTGCCAAGCACACCATAAAAACCCGGATCCAAAAGTTGCTTCCTCCTCACCTCAATTCCCTCTTATCCTTCATTTGCACAGGTTCAGTTGTGGATGAAATCCGGAACTCATCTCGTGAATAGACCTGCACGGCACAAACAACACCGGTGACTCGCCAGAAGTGTTTCCGGCGGGGAATCTCCGATGCTAAAGTCAGAAAATGTATAAGGTGAATTTAGTGTAATCTCATATTGAGTCACTTACCTTTTCTTCATTCCCGCATTTTCTTTATATAGAGCTCTCCCCAGGTGGTTAGTTATTCCCTTTAAAGAGGGAGTTATCAGATTAGTGGGAGGCTACTCTTATTAATGGGCAGCTAGTGTTATTTAGTGGGAGGTTACTGCCACTCCTCCATGAATTGTGTGGCGGTTTTGATGTCCCTAGAGAGTGACATGTGTCACCATCTTACAAGAAATATTTTTTACCCATATCATTTGCCACACATTCCTTGTTCTTTTTTGAAGAAGAATATGGAATATAAATATTTTAACATCGTTGTACTATGTTTGTAGCCAGAGTGATTTTTCACACGATGGGACACCCTTTGACAAAGGACTTTATGCTCATAATGGCTAAGTAGAAATGTTTTATGAGCTCGTACGCCCTGATTGGGCTCGTCTACTAGGCTTGGCGGAGTAGAGGCGCTTTTTGGGCTCGTTTACTCGGCTTGGCCAAGTAGAGGCCTTTATTGGGCTCATCTACTCGGCTTGGCCTTGTAGAGGCCTTTATTGGGTTAGTCTAGAGGCGTGGTCCAATGCGCTTGTTTGCTCGGCAGAGGGTAGGACCAAAGGAGCTCGTCTACTCGGCTAGAGTAGAGGTGTGTGGTCCAATACACTCGTCTGCTCGGCTAGAGGCTAGGACCAAAGGAGCTCGTCTACTCGGTTAGAGCAAAGGCGTGTGGTCCAATCCTCTCGTCTGATCGGCAGAGGCTAGGACCAAAGGAGCTCGTCTATTCGGTTAGAGCAGAGGGGTGTGGTCCAATGCGCTCGTCTGCTCGGCAAAGGCTAGGATGAAAGGTGCTCGTCTACTCGGCTAGAGCAGAGGCGTGTGGTCCAATGTGCTTTTCTGCTCGGCAGGGGCTAGGACCAAATGAGCTCATCTACTCGGCTAGAGCAGAGGCATGTGGTCCAATACGCTCGTATGCTCGGCAGAGGCTAAGACCAAAGGAGCTCGTCTACTCAGCTAGAGTATAGGCGTGTGGTCTAATGCCCTCGTCTGCTCGGCAGAGGCTAGGATCAAATGAGTACTCCTGTTTGGTTTGTCGAAGTTTTCGTCAAGGGGTATATGGGTAAATTTTCCCCCCAGTCACATTGTTGGTTGCTTGCCACGTGTCTTGGGTATTCCAACGGTCACAAGATCACATCCATTGGATAGATCTGTCGTTTCTATATAAAGAGGAGACTCCTTCATTTTCTCTCAATTTGTTTCACTCCAAGTGAGACTTGGAGAGAGAGTTGGAGATTTGGGGCTTGTTCAAAGAAGGTTTCTAAGTTAAGAGTTTGAAGATCGTCTCCCTTTTTCAAGTAAGCTTCAAATTCTTTTTAACTCTCTTTTGAAATCTCTTGTTTTGATCTGAAATTATGTCCAACCAAAATAGGGAACATGTTTCTGAGCTTAGTGTTGATGCTTTGAGTGTTACGGTAGAGCCAACCTTTGACCCTTTATTTTTAGAAGTAGGTATTCCCTTGGTTCCTTTCTAGGAGTAAGGGGGTTCCCGCAAAGGAAGTATTAACCGAGAAAGCTCAGTCCCCTAAGCCTTTTGACGCCCACACGCTCAAAAGTAGGTTAAGTAGCTTTGATTTAAAAATTTTGAGGGAGCGCTATGAGATTCTGTCGAGTATAAAACTCAGACTACCTGATGAAGGGGAATCAGCCAATATGACCACAATTGATGAGATAGAGGTTTATTGGGACATGTTTATCAACAGCTTTAGAGTTCTACTTCACCCTTTCTTTATTAAGATCTTGAACAATTATGGGCTTGCGCCCGGCCAATTTTCACTTCACGCATGGCGTTTCATAACCTTTTTCATTTATCAATGCCATAAACTTGGACTGAGCCCTAGGGTGAGAGTATTCAGATGGTTCTTCACCATTTGTTTAATAACTAAGCAAGTAGGTTGGTACTTTTTAAGTCGACGTCCGAAGGCCGAAGCCAACCTGTTTCGCCATCCACCTTCATCCAATCACCATTGGAAGGTGAAGTTTCTATTTGTTAAACTTTCTAAGTCTCAGCGAGGTGAAGTCTACAGTGTATGGCATCCTGAATGTGACACTAGGACTTGTAATGCATTAAAAGAGAAAAACTTGTCGGATACTAACCTTGATCACATTGAGAGGCTCAAAAGAGCAGAGCCCTTAGACTCCAAATACCCTCTGAGTAATGCTCAGCTTCGTGAGTGTGGAATCATCTTTTCCCCCGAGCCTCAAGATTTTGACGAGGAAGAAGAAGACGGCGAAAATGATCCTGGTAAATGTCTTTACCAAGTCTTATACTCGTTTGATTTTTAAAGTGGTCTTACTTTTGTCTTCTGTGCAGAGATCATGTCGTCTAGAGCGCAAGGGGATCCACCACTATTCAATGCTCAGGGGGTTTTGGGGGACATTATCCTCGACGAGCTAGCTTCCATCCATGGTGTCGAGGAAGATATGCAAGACTTGGACTTTGGTGCCTTGGTTTCGGGGTCTCAGCCGAAGGTGATAGAGACCAAAGACTCCGTCTTGGGTTTAGTTTCAAGGGATAAGTCTAAGGAAGCTCCTAAGAAGCGAAAAGTTCCAAGTAGAGCTAGGAATAGTCGGCTAGCAGAGTCGGTTGTAAAGCCTATATATAGGTAGACATATTCTCTTTTGTAAGAAAGAGAGAACTGGCAAACATTGAAGCTAATGTTATTCTAATTGGAGACAAGAGCTCCATTTTTCATTATCAATAAAATCTCTATTTGTAAAAAACTATTTCAATTCCAACATGAAATTTATAAACACGTGCTCTCTGCCTAGGGTGACAATTTAGCAGAATAGCGGCTATAGACATATATACTGACTCAACACCTGCAATGAAGCAAATTCGAGTATTTGAGAAAATTACTCATTAATTAGATGACTCAACACCTTACTATTAGATGGTCAGAACTAGTGGTCTAACTAAGATCGTTCGATTTTGCTTGTCAGTTCTTTCAATCTTCCTCATGGGATCTACATGTTAGCTACTGAGATCTTTGTTTGGTAGTTTCACACTCTTAAAGATATATATGATGTGAAGATGTTTGGATTGCACTTTTATCGTTCGAGCTCAGTTGTACATTCAAAAATGCTTATGAAACATATGGCAACAAATGTCAAATCAAATGCAAATTTTAGAGCTGGTATATACATACTCCTCAAGATATATGATCACCGATGATATTCGAGCCTCACTCCTCCTGTCAATTTAAGCTCCAGCCAGTGCTTTTAGACATACATGTGCAATACAAAGCGACAAACTTAGAATTCAAGTATCATTCATCAGTGCTTTTGCCAGATATGCATAACTTCTTTTCAGTCCTACCGAAGCAAAAAACAAAAGAAAAACCAATAGGAGGAAAAGGATCTCATGAAACATAAATCATGTCCCAAAAAAAGTTTCAAAATATCTTATTTGTATCGGTAAACCTCAGCAAATTAATAGAGTACTGAAACTGAGACACTAAAAGAAACCTAAATCTTTTTTGTGTATTATCCTTAAAACCAAAAATGTCTATGAAGAGTAGCGTTGGTGCAATACTGCCTTGTCTTGGACAGAAGAGGAAGTCTTATGGTCCTAAGCCCTGGCATGAGAAACAAACATCATAACCGGCACAAGCAAGAATCTTTCTATTTGCTTGGTACAATGTGAGGCTAGCTTGTCTCTGATACATTAAATGAGCATTTAAACTGAGATCACAAAGTATGAAAGACAAACAATTCAAAATACACTTTATATAAAACAAGACTATTCCGATATTCCCTATTCCAAATGTTTAATCTCAAAGACTCTGGTATGCCTTGGTGTTTGTCCAGCTTTTATATTTTACATGCTAGGCACGAACGTGACATGCATCAACAAAGACTCTGGTATGCCTTTTGGAACAAAGAAAGGAATGTCTAATTTTTTTCCTTTACAGGATTTGTTCACCTCAGAAGAACTTAACGGAGAAACATTATGTGGAAGAATGTCAAGCAAGGATTAAAGCTCCAAGTTTATCGTATTTGGTAACTTGTACACGGAGGGGAGCTAGTTAGTCGTTCACGCAAGCATTGAATCTCTAAGTTTATCATTCTTTTCAAATTTGGTAGCAAAATAAATTAGAGGGTTGATCGATTGTTATTACTAAGCTACTTTTTCAATGTACTGCAAATTTTAATTTTTTTCCTGCAATTGTGCTGTACTCTTGATTCATTTATTTTGGTAATTTCAGTGCATCAATCTTATGAACATCTCAGTTGGGCTTTTTTGGCTGCTATTAGAGATACTAGACAAATGCTTTGGGTTATTAAACTCTGACTATGTATAGATTTTAGAGAACCTAATGCGATATTCATTTGCATTTGCACTAATTATTATCACAACATTTACTGGTCGGACTATCATCGTGCTTGGCAAAACAGGGAGGACTTTGCTGCAGGAATGAGTGGTGGAGATGCTTATGTTCTTGATGTAGATTCCAAATTCCAACCAAGGTGCAACTCTGAGCTGGTTGACCTTGATAAAGTAGAAGAGGAAGATGATATTATGACTCTTAAAATGATGATACAGCAACGTCAGTAGCATACAAACAGCTAACTTGCCTCTCTTACCTAAGTTTATTAGAGTCTTAGGTAATAACCATGGAATATAAGGGGGTTCTTGCCAGCTTGAAAGCATGGGAAACTGCAAAACAGGCTGCAGAACTGGCGGCAAAAGAAGCTAGAATGCAAGAGCAGGTAGAGTTGCTGAAGAAAAATGTTCTTGAAGTGCTTAAGAATTTGGCAGCTACATCGTCGAAAGAAAGCCCCAGTCAAGTATATGATCTATTTGTGAATGCTTCAAATAATTTTTACATATAGAACTCAAATAATTTTTACATATAGAACTCCTGGCAACTATTCTCTTCCCTTTGGCAACATGAACTTTTATTTTTCCAGGCTTATTGGACTCATTTAGCTCAAGTGACTTTGTATAGCATGTTGTTGGTGATGCTGCAAAGTGTCTAATGGGAGTTTTGTGATACAGAGACTAACTGGTGGGACAGTTAGCGAGGTTAACTGTAATCAATTGCAAGCATGGGCACCTTAAGCAACAACAGCACCTCTACGATCTAGCAGCACCGCAGCCTTCAAAGCCTTCCATCGCCGACCATTCTGCACCCATCCCACCCTACAATCCACCACCCAAAGGAAGCAAATTTTACTATAGGGTACAAATTTTACACAGCATCGCTTTGCTAAGGGAGAAATGCTGCAAGGGACAACAAGAAGACGATGATCAACCCCCAAGGAACGTGCAGTTGGCGGCGAGAAATGACGAGGAGCTCGGCAAACTGTTTCAGGAGGTTACGATTGCAAGCGGTGGGGTGCTGCCAAACATCAACCCATTTCTGTTGCCCAAGAAGACTAGTGCCGGCGACGGAGACAATGCTTCAAAATCACCCTCCAAAATTCCCACCTAGCCCCACTGCACTGCCCTCACCTTCCACCACCGACCAGCCCGCACCCAGTCCCATCTCCCAATTGACCACCGACCACTCCCTTCCAAAATCCTCGCCCAGTACGTCACTGCGCAGCCCCTCAAGATGGAAGAGCAAAAAAGTGAAGAAAGAATAGAAATGGTTTCAAACTTTTAACCTTTGATAAATAAAAGCGGTGGGCAGGCAATTCAAAATTTTGTAAAATTTTGAGTTTTAAATTTTTGTAACCATGGTTATAACTTAACATTCACGTGGATATTTGCCCACAAGTTATTACCTTTAAACAATCACCAAATATTTTCTTGGATAAATGGTTGTGTGGTCCGGTTATCAACCAAGCGAGTGATCTTTCCCCGACCCGTTAAATCCCACCCCATCAAATTTCTACCGACGAAAGTGGCCTTAAGCACACACAGAGAGAGAGGGAGAGAGAGAGAGAGAGAGAGAGAGAGAGAGTTGCCACTCATGAAACGCTATCGTTTGGTTTGCCGTCGAACTGTGGGAATCGGAGGTGAGTGAGGCTTCGAGAAAGTGGAGGGGAGCAATATTTGAATCGCATATCAATTTCTTCATCCTTTTGAATGGCGAGATGGATGAGATACTCCGCACTCATGTACATATTTATAGCCGCTTCTTCCATTCGGTACGTCTCACCATCGTCGGTATCTGAAACCTATAGTATTCAACCAAGTGGCCCAAGTTTTATACACGATCTACAGCTCAATTGCCCTCTGCAGATTTCTCACTCTTCACCTATCGAGGTACGTAAGTGTCCCACTTCCTCATTCACTCCTCCTCTCTCCCAAATATTGCAGGTTTTTGAACCCTTAATTTTGTTTTGTCTATTTACTGTACTGCATGATGGTTTGTGAGTGACTACGCCTTCCCTTTCATAATCGTCCTGTCCTTTTGACTTATTACGAATTTTTGGAAGCATTGAGTTAGTCTAAAATAATTATTATAGATTAAATTAGTCTTCTTTTACAAGTCAACTAGGTCAAAACCAACGAGCACAAGCAAAGTGAATGTTTATGTGCTCGATTTCAATTCTCATGAAGTCAAAGGGGACAAAACGACGAGATAGATGGAGTAAAGTCTTAGGAAAGACCTCACGCTTTTCATTCCATTTCCCCATTTGACTTTTTTTGAATTCCTAGGATAGACTTAGTACATGTAAATGTTAACTTTTCTCGTAATCACTATCGTAGTTTTTACTTTTCAAACTGTACTTATTCAATTTATGATTGTTGTTTGTGTTCCAGCCATAGTAAATCTGTCGTAGGAACTCGCAGAAAATCAAAAGGGGAAAATCTAATGAAACTGAGGGAGTTACTTCAAAGTTGGGCATTTTCGATGGCCTAAAATGCGGGTTGGTTTGCACTCACTTTAGATATTAGGAGTTGATAGTTTGATCTTAATCAGCTGGAATTACGCTGAATTTGCTGCACCTAGTTTTACTACTCAGGCTATGATGTTACACAGTTTCACAAGCTACCGGGGTCAGGGATCGTGCAGACCTTACTTTTTCTTTTGATCGGACTACGATAGAGAGGAAGATGATGAATCATAGCAGGTACTTCTTGGGTTCCTCATGTCTAGGTGTTCTCCTGGTGAAGCTGATTGTAGCTATGCCGAGCTTCTAAGATATTCCGCATGCTTATGCAATAAAATGCTGGCTGATTCCTTCTCTATCTCTCACTTCTCAATTGAGTTTGAGCCCATATATATTCTTTTCTCTAGCTTATAGAATTCGATTAGTTACTTGTACATGAGGCATTGTGTCATAAGTGTCTTCTCCACTAAATTAACGTTGCACCCCCATGTGGGTGCAATCCTGTTGGAAATCCCGTTATGCACGCAACATGTACCAGAGAATAAACAGCAAGATCTACCCTCCTCTTAAATAAGGATGAGAAAATTTTAAAAAATAGGCTAGGCTTGGGAAGAAGACATGATAATATTCTCGAGATTTATATGCCACAACTTATAAGTGCATTTTCATTCCACCAAAGCTGGCTTTGTTTTCACTGCATGTACAAAATTTGTTCATCTAAAGAGAAATTGTAATAAGTTATTCATAGAGCCCGTTTGAGATTGATTTTAAGAAATAGATTAAAACAAAAATAATCTTCAAAGACAGTTTAAATTAAATTTACGCAGAATCACTAACTATTTGGCAAAGGTTGCAACAGCTCTTATTGGAAGCTGTGAAAATCGTTTGGTTAAATACTGTCAAAAATAGTTTCGATGTGAGAAAATGGCCAACAAGGGCTTAGCCTTGGCGCCTTGCTCAATAGTGTGCCAAATGCAAATTATAATGGAATGTGATGAAAAACTCTTCCAATCTCTAAACACAACTTCATGCTCTTAAGACCTTTTTTTCGGGATGTGATTTTTGAGCTCAACATTTGAACTTCACAACGGTGCTAAATCCATTATCATCACAGTCAAATTGCCTATCATCTCCATGTTGTCATGGAATGTGATGCACATAGCATTAGGGATGTGCCACTACTAACTGAAGGCAAATGGGTTTACTTTTATGCGCCATAGTTCTGCGTCTTCATGTTGAGGAAACTATCTATGTTGAGCTTGTTCCTACTTTTTAGGCACTTTTGGTCTTGCTTGTAACTTGTCCGGTTCAAGGTTTCCATAGAAGCATTTTGGATGTACCATTAGCTTGACTTGATGATTATGATAGGCTGTGAAGGCTTAAAGTGATAACTAGGCTCCCAAGGAAAGCAAAGCATCATGTTTGGTGTGGAAAGTGTAATTAGTAGTTCTTAGTATGATTTGGTAGTATTATACTAACCGCATATTTTGGTACTTTCACCTTTGAGCGTAGCACTCTCTCTCCCCCTCCCCTCTAAACTCTCTCTCTCTCTCCCCCTCCCCTCTAAACTCTCTAAATCTTCTGTTTACTTCTTCTATGTACTAAATGCATATCACTTGGTACTGTTTTAATTTCTCGAGCGTGATTATCTAGTTTATCAGACTATATACCAGCTGTATGTTTCACTTAAGCATTATAGCTTATATCTAACCATTCGAACCTATACCTTCGTTTCAGCAAGTAATTGAACTAAAACATGCAAAAAAGTTGAATCCAAACAAATGTTTATTAGTTGAATTTCTGTAATGCTAGGTTTTATACTGTGAAGATATTTCCTTTTAATTCTAAAGAGATGATGTTTTTTGACAAATTCTGTTTGGATTCCATGTGTACATTGATGGGGTGGCTTTTAATGGTCAGTAAATACGGGTCAAAGCTTAGGGTTGGAGTTAATACGGGGGCAAATCCCAGGGGTTAATTAAGTGGTACTTAATCTTATTTTCTCTTGGATGGAGTGTTGTTGTGTCCTTGGTTTCCTTGAATTTGGGCCTTTATGCTGGTGGATCAACTGGGAAGGTTGGTGGAAAACTTGGTTTTGCATTTATGCTAGACAATCCTTGTCCCTCTTCAAAAAGATGCCACATATTTGGGTACTTCATTTTATTTATAACTTTTCATGCCACTCTGGGATATCTGCACTGCAGTTTATGATATAGATATTCTGGGTCAATGTCTTGCATATTTGCCATCTGAAATAGCTCATTAATGGTTATACCCGCCTACTTTCAGTATTATTTTTTGATCTCTACTTGTTTGGGTTCTTAGATGCTTTTAATTATATTGATACCCATTATTAAGATGATGATTCTATTGTGATTGTCGTGATGATAGACTATAATGTAAATTAACGTAGGAGCCAAAAACATGATATGAATTAATTATAGGTATAGCAGCATGCTAACTTTTAACGTTGTTCATTTCAATTACAATCATTTTATGTGCTCTATATTTTCTCTTTCTAGATGAACGGAGACTCTATTGACAGAGTGTTGAGCTCCAGTCCGATTAATGCAAATACTGTTATTTTGTTTTATGCTTGTTGGTGCCCCTTCTCGACTGGTGCCCGGTCCAAGTTTGCTGCCCTCAGTTCTATGTTTTCTCAAATTAAGCATTTAATGGTGGAACAATCTTCAGCCTTTCCTAGGTAGTTTTTTGCTGCATTTTGGTTCTCTATTGCTTATTTATATTAGTTAAAAGACTGTTCTCGATTCATAGTGTCTATGGCTCCGAGGGAGAGTGGCTTTGAACCCTTTTTTGGTAATTTAGTGTCAGATAAAAAGGAAAATGACGTAGTACATTGATTGGGGCATGCCCTGAATCACAAAGTAATACCCCATCCTAAATCAGAGTTTATTACTCTACACCTTTTACTGACCCCCCACCAGTTATTTGGAAAGAATGAAGGCAAGAAAGCAACTATACCTGAGCTACTGTAACCCAACCAGTAGCATCAGTTCTACCCTGGACAGAAACGCAAGCAGCATAGCCCAACTTGTCCACATCATTTTTTTTTTTTGGTGCAACAGAAATTAAATTACGAGAAAAACGTTATAGTACAAAACAAGACCTAAGCCCTAACATGGGCAACACCCGCTACATCAGCGGCTAACAAGGGAATAACCACATCCATCTGGTGATTGCATGAGGTACACAAAAGAATCCCCTTGTTTCTTTCCAATTTTTGCCATAGGATCTGGACATTGGTTGCTTTCTCTGTACACATGCCTAATAGTAGTCTTAGTTGCCTCCATAAGGTGTCTAGCGTCACTGATGAGATTGTTCAAAGGGTGCATGGATATGTCCTTTGCTGTAATTAGTTCCACAGCAACCTTGGAATCAGTTTGAATTATAACTTCAGGAAAGCCTCTCTCCTTAACAACTTTAAGGCCTTGAACTATTCCGTAGATTTCAGCCTCCAGAGCCACTGCAGTAGGTATGCTGCCATAAAAGCCACCTAGCCAATCTCCTTGACTATTCCTCAAAAGTCCTCCATAGCCTCCTTCCAGCTTGGAGTTAGCACAGCCATCCGTGCATAAACTAATTGTACCTGCAGCAGGAAAACAACAAGTAACTATTCTTTGATTTGTACTTATATTTTTCCTTTTTGATTCAAAAGCTTTTTCAATCTCTTTGGCAAAGTTGACACATATTCAAGCTTGCCTCCCCTGGTATAATAAGGCCTTCTATACTATCTTTATTCCTTGTTTTCCAGATTTGCCAAAGGATGGCTATGAAAATATAATTCCAGTAAGTGTTGCCAAATTTTGTTCCTTCTTTCTCTTTAATATTTTTTCTCAACCAACTTTCCATATCTAAAATATTCTCTTGCTCCAGCTGATCATAGGAGAAAATTTTCCTCCATAACTCACGGGCCTTGGGGAAATTTCTGATAATATGGTTCGTGATTTCAATCCCACTGGCACATCTAGCACACCTGGCATCATTAGTAAGTTTTCGAGAGGCACGAAGGTAATTAGAGGGGATTTTGTCATGCAAAACAAGCCATATAAACATGATTATATTGTGGGGGGATTTAATTTTCCAGATCCAGTTCCATTTCTCATACCTGGATTATTGATTAACTTGGAGGTTAAGTAAGATCTTATAAGCACTGGCTATGGAGAATTTCCCATTCGGGTTAATCCCCCAGCACGGAAAATCTTCTTTAATCTCCTCATGGGGTAAGTAAATTCCTTGAATAAGTCTGGCTTTTTGTTCATCAACCATATCCCTAATTTTGCAAAGATCCCAACTCCCATTTGATACTGCAGAATCAACCATGACAGATTGCTCAGTGTTTTCCAAAGATCTTTAAAAGGTCCGTCCCCACACCACCAATCATACCAAAAGTTAATTTTATTACCTCTGTTCACGATCCATTTTAAGCCCTTATGGATTGCTCAGTGTTTTACTTACCAATGCAGCTTGTAGGTTTAGGGATAAAAAAGTTGAGACTCTTTAATGCTGCATTGTTCTGTATATAGTTGTGGAGATTCTTGTCAGAAATGGTGCCTTATGGAAATCGATCGAGTGTGATTCGAGGGTAGGGGACAGGGTGGGTTGGCCCGGTAGCTTTTTGGGTAAATTTAGTGAAATCTTTTTACTTGTTCCCCTAGAGGGCTGGGCTGTTTGGAGAACACCCCTCTTAAGGTGAGTTTCTTCCTTGGGAAGTGCAACGTTGAATGTAGCGCTCACTGGGGACAACCCGCAGAAGAGGCAAATGATTTATTTAAATTGATGCTTCATGTGTAAATCTGATGGGGATAGCATTAATCGACGGTGGCAAAGTTGTTTTCGGAGTTGATCTTTCCTCTTCTTGGCATGTCTTGGGTCATGCCTAAGTCGGTTATGGCTTTGTTACGGAGCTGGTCCTTTTGCAGAAGGAAGAGAAGGAAGACATTACTTTGGGAGGTTACTTCCTTGTGCATTTTTTTGTGTGTTTGGCGAGAAAGGAATAGTAAAGCTTTTCAAACCATAGTGTCTCCGATGTCTGAGCTTAAAGTTTGTGTCAACACATTATTTTTGTGGTTTGAGTATAAGAGTATAGGTTCGACTGATATGTTTTTTTGGAATTTTTGAATAGATTTGGTAGTCGTATAGCTGTTTCTCTTGTATGTTGGGATCGCCTCCCTTGGGTGGCTTTGAATATATTTGTAGCTATCAGGAAAGGAAAAAAAAAGAGTGTCCTTTGCTTGTCCCTTGAGATACAGTAAGATCAAGCTAAAGCAGGGGGAGAAATTTATGGAGGGAGAAACAGAAAGGATGAATCTTTATATCATTCAATGGTCATGATCTCATTACAGGCCTTCATGGGCTATACCAAAAGCTACCAAGGAAACTAATCGAATCAAGGGAGTGCTCAATTTCCTATAGCAGGCCAAGTTCTAATCTCTCTAGTTAAGCTAAATCAAAATAAAAAGAAACGGATTGCCTTGGAACTCCTAGTATAGGATTGTACTTCGTATATTATACCCTCGGTAAGTAAAGAGAGATGTAAAAAGTCGGATTCGTGGCCAGTTGCGGGTATATGGTCACTAACATCTGTGCAAACGAGTCACAGATGGTTTTCTTTTTATTCTGTTGGAGAAATAGCATTTAGTTAGAAAACACTTGCTGGAAAGAGTGGTGATTGGCTAAAGTTCCAAAAAAAAAACAAAAAAATTGGGTCATCCATATCTGTTTTGAGGACGGCAACAGATGCGTTGATCGATGTGGATCTATCCCTATGAATAATTATATATATGTGCCTGTGGATGTATAGAAGTATATCCATGTACATATGTGTGTGTGTATTTGGTGGGGTTGATCCACACCCAGTGCTGGGAAAAGCCTCATTTTTTTCAGCTGTCATCCGACCGTCCAAGTCGCCCAGTGGACAGTCCACATCTATTTTTTTTATTCAATTCCCTAACTGCTTAGTGAGTTAGTGGTTAGCATTTGATGCAAATTGTTCCTAAGTTGCCCTCGTAACAAAGGGTTCTCTCCACTTCTAAAATCTTAAGCCACTAGAGCCACAACCAACCTCAACCGCCAGAGTCATCATCCCCACAGCAGACCACCCACAGAGCACACCTCACAGCTGGCCACCATCATCCTAAGCTAATAAACCATCTCTCTAGACATCAACACGCTTAAGAAACAGCCATGCCCGATATTATGCAACCTAGAACATCACTCGTTATTTAAAGACCAAGTATGAATAAAATGAAGCTGGATGAAAGATTTCACGCATCATAGCTACTCTGCATAATCAATAGATATGGGAGACATGGCATGCAGCTCGGCATAACCTTTCATGTTGCCAGCAGTTTGGAAAATATGGTAAAAAAAACATATTGACAAGAAATGTATTTTTAGACCATGAGGATACATTTTGACAAGAAAGCAAATTTTCAAACCATATGTTCCAAGTAATCTTTCCAAACGACCGTCGTACCCGACTTGCCCACCACCACCGCCATACCCACCGACCAGCACCCGTACAACCAACTAACACCACTGTAACCACCAAACAACCCACCCATCAACACCACCACTAACCCACCAACACTACCTGCTAGTTTCACAAATCCAGGGAGAGATGGAAGAGAAGACGAGATCACCGAGATCTAAACTTGATCTGAGCCGTGGCAGTTTTGGCTCAGATCTGGAATGGACCTCGATATTGGTGATGCCGATGCTTGTGGTGGTTCTTGTGGTTTTTGTTGGTGATCGGGAATGTTGGTGGTGGTGGTAGGAAATATGATGTTGTGATGGTGGTGGGTGACATGAGAGAGAGTGAGACGGGAATGGCAATAGGAAAAGAGACAGAATGAAAGTGAAGGAGGGGCGGTTCTGGAGAAAGTGCCACGCGAAATTCTTTTTAATAAAATCGCATCTCAGCCCTCCGATTTGCCACGTGGACGGCTGAGATGCCCCTGATAAATAGCGAAAAACCCAGCGCTAGGTGTGAATTAGCCCCATGTGTGTGTGTGTGTTTCTATATATATACATGTAAATATATGGGGAGCTCATCCTTACCCAGCGCTAAATGGCTCCCTATATCCCACCCGGCCATTTTGACCGTCCACCCCCGCCACGTGAACGATCCAAGATGCCCTTTCTAAATAATATATTAGTGAGCCAGATAATATTCT
Organism: Escallonia herrerae; assembly: GCA_033070095.1. Lineage (NCBI taxonomy): Eukaryota > Viridiplantae > Streptophyta > Magnoliopsida > Escalloniales > Escalloniaceae > Escallonia > Escallonia herrerae. Next base: position 375,279 of record JAVXUP010000337.1, on the reverse strand, counting down.
GCTCTTTTCACTTTTACCTAAATGCCCTCTTTCCTTCTTTAAGAATCTGAAGTACATTTCAACAAAGCATCTTGAACCATGTGGACGGTTCAAGATGGGTTGTGACATAGGGAGCCATTCTAGCGCTGGTTGAGGATGGACTCTCTATATATAGAATTGATGAGGAGCCCTGGGAGACGAAGATATTGCAGAGACAGGATTTGAACCTGTGACCTCAAGGTTATGAGCCTTGTGAGTTACCAAACTGCTCTACCCCAAGCTCAAGAGGAGCTTTGAACAAATAGAATAGCCCATTTATACAAAATGGTCAAGGGCTCTTCTATGATCATTGATCATAGAAATGAAGGGTTACTTTAAATCTTACCAGCTTGATCTAGTCCATCGGTTTTACTTTGTCTCAACTGCCTCAAAAAATGAAGAAAGAAGATGAGAGATGTAGGGACTGCCCGCTTTTAATAAATTAAAGATTCCAGCACTACGTTAACTCGTATTGTTATTCTTAGCTCGAACATTGGAATCTTACCTTTCAACCTATGCTGGATGTTTCAATTTGATTACCTGCCCCTCAAATTCTTGTACATTCTGGCTGATCCATAGCTAGCGCTACGATCATGCCATTTTTCCCAGCTGATGTAGTACTGTCCACATCACATTCCGGATGGTCCAGATCTCTTTTTTTCCTTACAAAAATGGCATTGGTGGTAGGTTCAGGGAGTTAGTTTTGCTTATGGGTTGCTAGTTGTCAGTTATGTCAAAGGAATAACGGTGCTAGACGAATTGAAGGAGGCAAGCTGAGAGAAAGATGGTTTTTTTGCTTGTTAGGTTTGAACTCTACAGTCCATGTACCAGCCACTACTAACAGTAGCAATTGGCAAAACGTTTTTTACTTTTTCCTTTTTAGAAGAATATAATAAAGGGCATTTTGGGCATAATACAACCACTACAAAATGTAGGTGCTGGTCGCCAAGTTTTTCAGAAAAAGTTAACCTAGTCTTCCATTTGATGATTTGGATGGTCGGAGATCAGATGGATGAAAAAGGGTTTTTTCAGCGCTACCCGTGGATCAGCCTCCGTATGTTTACTTGTATATGCATATGCGCACAATATATATTAACTGCTGCATATTTGGGTTCGTCGTCTTCGTCGATCAGCCAACGAGTAGGTTACAACGTCCTGGTGGATTTCAATACTAGAGAACACACACAGGCATGCACAGCTCTGTCCGCGCACACTTTGCCATACACCAATGTGATAACACTCATATCACCTGGAGTGTTCTTGTAATATACTTACCTGATCTATATGTCACATGCAGCATTTTCTCAAGACATGGTATCCATAGTGTGCCTTCAATATTGATGGTGAACCAGAAGGGAAGAGTACAGAATGGTGGTCCAAAAGATCTACGTGCACTTGTGCACTTTTATAAGGGAACTACAGCTATTGTTTCTATAGCATTTTCTGAAAAAAAAAATAAAAAATAATGACCTATAGGCATTAGGACTAAATACAGGGGAGTATCCATTGTGCAAACTTTGGTCTTGGGGATACTTTCTTCACCTTTTTGTGCGTTTCTATGTCCTTAATGTTTATATGGCTTTATGATTGTTCGAGTTGGGCAAATGTTGTCTATTATTACTGGCATTTGTAATATAACACAACTGTGATATCTAGTCGAGGCCATAAAATGACACTTCGTTTTGGTGAAAATCTTATGGATAGGAATTAGGAACTTTGATTGCATAGAGACGAAATAGACAAGTTGAATGTTTACTTCTGACTGTAGACTCCCCCACGCACCCCCACCCCTACAAAAAAAATCCCTCCCCCTCCTCTTGTTAGTTAAATTTTGGTTTTAGTTGACAGATTTTTTTTTGTTTTTTTTTGTTTTAGGGCTTGATCCAATCATTGATTTGACTGAAGACCAAGTCACCTACTCAAAAGGTGGTCAGAGAGCTCTTCAATCCTCAGATGGAACCTCTCTTCGGGAGATATCCACGAGGGAACCTTACCTATTATTCTCCATACTTTTTCTCTCTTTAAAGGCATTGCAATGTTACTTTCCAGCAATAGTATCACGACTAACGGCTTTGTGGACTTTAAACCTTCCACATCTGAATTTCGGTATCTTTGGAGAGTCAAGACAACTTGTGGGGCGTGGTTTCCACCTGATTGATGTGAAGAGAGTTTGGAGCAAGCTGAAGCTATATAAAAGCAAGAACTTCCATTCAGGGGCCAAGAGTGCTCGAGTGTGGGCTTCATCACTAGCCTCTGTCTCCTTTGGTGAGATGTCCTCGGCAAGAGCATCCCCCTCGTGACACTGTAAATTTATGCAAGTTGGCCTTTTCTTCAAACACCATGTGAAAGAACTTATTCCGGTTGGGCTACGAGGACAGGCATCCTTGTTACTAAATATGGAATGAGAAAATGAACTCTGTTAACCCCACCCCATTGCCCACCGTCAGAGGTTGGAGGAAAACCAGATTCATTTTTCTTGTTGTGCCCTTATAGTGATTTGGAATGCTCCGTACGTTCTTGTTTTACTTGTTCTTGACCAAAATTTGCTATTAGATGACAAATTTAAACGGCAAATGACCAATAATGTGTGTCATTAACTGCCTGTGATTTTGCCAGTCATTTGATAGTACTTCTGATCATTTGATGGTAGCTTTTGAGCACCCAAACTTTTTGGTGACAATCACTTACTCAAACCTTGGAACCCCCCCCCCCCCCCCCCCCCCACCACAAGAGGAAAAGGAAAGAATAGATTCAAACAAAGGAAAAGAGGAAGTACGAGAGTAATGTTGTTAATCTTAGAACTAATGTTGGTTCGGTAATTGTGTATGTAGAAGCTTAAGAATCATCGGCCAACGTACGTTCCAATAATTGTGCCAACCAGTAGCTACATATTTTGACGAAATTTTATGTAAAACTTGCGATGGTTGTGCCGACTAACACAAAAGAACTTGAAATGGAACAGATCTAAGCATCTGGGGTTGTCTCTACTCCCAAAATTGTACACTGCCCGGGGTGTGTGCACGAAATAATAAATGCCCCGTTGAACATGGCCCAGGATTCGGTTACATATGGCTTTACCGAACGAAAAAATATTTAGTATGAAACTTGCCTTGTTGTGCTCTTGAAATTAGGGACAAATATGGTGTTGCATGCTTTGGCGTAGACAACTCATGCGAAGCACTATGCCAAAAGAAAATTACTGAAAGTAACAAGTCAAGAGTCATGTGCAATTTTTTTTTTTCATTTATTTGATTGAACGATGGGGGATATCCTTGAGGCAGCTTTAGTGTCAATCGAGACTAAATTTCCTTCCCAAACGATCTTAAATACACACTACATACGTCAGCCTGGTGCATTCAAAGAAGTACTTTCGTTCTGGATGCTAATCCTAAAATTTATATTCAGAAAGTTAAGAAACTGAACAACCTTCTTTGACTATCAGACCAACCCAAGGGTTAAGTCATGTACAATTTGTCTTTGATGTTTGAGGGTCAAAGACAAAATTTGTGACCCTTTACAGCTTTGAGAGTGACTCTGCAGGTTTGCCCAGGACCAGGAGTTTAGAGCAGTAAAATTATTCTGTTAGCATTAGAGCTAAGAAGGTATTTTTGTTTTCTTTGAACATAAACCAGTTTATCACGTCTTTGCCAACAAATCAGTTGTGCATCTTTGAGCTCCTGTTTTTGCCGTACACTTCTACTTCGTCAGCTTAAGCTCCGGTACGAGCTACAAATCTACACTCGGGTGTTTTTGGAGTGGTTTCAGGTGTAAAACTTATTGTTGAACCTGATATCCAATCCAAAAGCGTGCTCAAGAGTAGGAGAAGCCCATTAAATACAAAAACTAATCTCAAACCCATGTACTGTCAATGTGGGACTTGACACCCTCCTTCACGCGAAGCGAGAGAATAAGAGGTGCTCTTCTTGAATAAGAGGGGTCTCGTTTGATCGAATGCGGCGGTAGAAGACTAGCTCTAATACCATGTTGAACCTGGTGTCTAACCCAAAAGTATGCTCAAGAGTAGGAGAAGTACATAAATATAAGAACCAATTCAAAATCACATGTATTGTCGATGTGGGACTTGACACTTATAAGTCCAATCCCGAACCCCATCAAATGGGGCGACAGGGGCATAGCTCTGATACCATGTTGAACCTGGTGTCCAACTCAAAAGTATGCTCAAGAGTTGGGGAAACCCACCAGGTATAACAACCAATCCCTAATCCCATGTATTGTCGATGTAGGACTTGACACTTATAAATCCAAAAAATAATTTTCTACATCAAGTAACATATTTTGGGATTAAAATAACTTTTATGCATATAAAAGCTAGAAGGTGATAGCAGAGGCGAATATTTATGTCAACTTATTTAACCACGTGACTTTCTCATATTATTATATGTAATTGAATCTACGAGTATTTAAGTGAAATATAGCTAATAATGTTCAAAAGGAACAAAAAAAAAAAACATCACTTGCAATCAAAAAGGGCTCGAAATAGTGAATCTATAGAATCCAAAAAAATTTCCAGATTAAGTGGAGCCAAATGAGTTGCAGACCAAAATCAAAAGTGGAAGTCTTTGAAATTTTTGATGAGGGTCTCGGGGGTACCGCCTTACTCGAATTGCTCGGCATTTAACCTCGACTGGGGTGCAAGAATTGAGAAAAATAGATTTGATGGCTCAACATGATAAAAACATGGAAGTATACCGAATGGTAGCTTTATCTCTTTGATCACGTCAATTAGGCAATGACATGGTCACAAGCTCAACCATTATGTATCTACCATGAGTCGTCTAAAATTTTCAGCAAACTTGTCTTGACTCTTATTCTTAATATGAATCCAATTCTTTTGATTAATTTCAAGTCAGAAAGGTGTAATTCGAGATTGTAGATTTGGTTTTTGAATAACATTTAAACCACGCAGATGGTAGTAGTTGGTTTAGAAGATGTTTGTGATTGATTCCAAATTGGCCAAACTTATTTTAAACATTTTTAAATAGGAATATTATGGTGTTTGTCAAAAAAGATAAGTATTTAAAGAAACAAAAAAAAATGTTTAAAACTATTACCACAGTTTTGTGGCTTATGATTTTAAAAACTTACGAAGAAATATGTTTGATGAACAAAAGTATTAAATTACATTTTTTTGGAGTCTATTCATTTAAAGGATTCACTAATTTAGAAAGACAAGCTAAAGACATATTAAAAGATATTCGTAAGGGTTATGATAATCGACGAAAGGGCGAAGAAATAGTTATAATATATAGTTTACTTACAGGAAAACATAGAAATTTAGGATGTTCTTTCACGTTCTTCTTGGTTATTTTTTCACATTAAAACTGTGTTCTCCCCCCGGGTTTCCCGGCCTGTTGTTATCCTTATGTTCTCCCATTTTTAATCCTTTTTCTAGCCTTCTTACCTCTACTCAGAATATAACTGGACAACAGTGGGCTTGCTAATGCCGCGGGACGAAGCTGGTGAACTGTCAATAACATCCTGTGACATATCAGAGTTAGCAATAGGAGTTGAATGAGATTCTGCGTCATCGACATAAAAAGTATGATTCTCATTCGAGTGCATGTCGGAGAAAGGATCAAGCATTATAAGATCCTCTTTAGAAGAAACCGGAGATTGTGGAGGCACCATTTGTTACTATTGGGCAAATTTCTCCTGTTGTTTTCTTCTTGTTCTTTGCCATAACGCCCATTCTGGGACGAGTTGGAAGAGGAATTCTTAATTCTTTCGGCTAAGCGGGATAGTAGGTGCGAAGCTACTCTTAGAAGGGGGAGGACTTTCAAGAGAACTGACAGTAGGGAATCGGGCTATCGACCTACAAGAAGACTCGACAAATAAGTGGTTGAGGGTTTCGCTCTCAGCTTCTTCATTTGCTATTGGAGTCTTGGTTTTTGGTACGAGACGATAGGGCAGATTCCTCGGCTTCGACAGGAATAGAAGGGGGAGAAAGCGGTGTTCAACACTTTTATCAAACACCTTAAACAACTCTCAGCAAGTATTTTTGTAACTTTTACTAAACGGAAACTGAGTTTGCTAAAAACTAGTCAAAATTATTTTTTAAAAACTGTTTCTATTACATCTAAAAAATATTTTTGAGAATCAATTCCAAACTGCGTCTTAATCTGGATCAAGTCTAGTTGATAGTTGTTTGGCAAACAAACAAAAATGATTAAAATCAGTTTTTGAAACTTATAAAAAAAATGATTATAAATTAATCACTTTTTGGTTCAGGTTTAATGAATTAAAGTACCAAAAGTTCTCTACAAGTACAAAGACCTTTGGTACAATTTTAGTCCTTTTGCTACATTAAAACCGATTTTAATACTTTAATTTAAATAACATCCATAACTAAAAGTTAATTATGCTAAAAATAGATAAAACGAATTGGACATAACTTTAGACGTCCATACATTAATTTCGCTACTATAGAATGCTATATATTTTTTTACCGCTAATGCCACTTCTAGCGACAAAACGTGAATGTAATGTGCAATAATGTGTAGCTGAGATCCAAATACAAGAAGCTATTATATACGGAGATATACAGATGCTGCCATGGCTTGCGTAGACCAAATCTAACAGAAAATACTTCGGCCTGTGATCTTCTTCTGTTACCAAACAACCGAGCATCTTAAACTCTCTCTCTACTGATTCCGCCGCCAGTCGCCGCCCAACCCCGCTACCGATTCCGGCCGGAAACCTAGTTTCCTGCGCCACCACCGTGAATTGCAGCTGCGGCGGCCACCCGTGGTAAGACCCTTAACACGCCTATTGAGCACGTCTTAACTATCACTCTCTGATTTCTCCGGATGCTTGGTTAAAAATTAGTGGATGGGAACTGCTAAGGCTTAGCATGTTTTAGTTATGGGAGGTAAAACACTCCAATAAACCCCATTTGAGCTCAGAATATACTCCCTCCGTTTCATTATTTTCGTCCACTTTGCCAGTATTAACTTTACTCGTTGCGTTCTTGCCCTAGCTTTGGCTTGTTAAAGTTTTACTTACTTGACTTGTAGTTAACATTGAGTTCGTTTCAGTGTCTTTTTAGCACGTCTAACTACTAGGCTCTGGTTTTCTACGTGCTTTTGTTGGAATTTGAGAATGCAAACTGCAGTAAGCTTGCGTCTTTGTGTTTTTTGGAGGTGAAACACTCCAGTTGACATTGCGTGTTGATTTTGCCCTAAGTTTGAGTTGTCAAAACATTACTTTCTTAATTTGTAGTTAACATTAAGTTCATTTCAATTTTTATTTAGCACATCTTAATTACCAGTCTCCGATTTCTCCGTATGCTTAATTAAATTAAAGGATGCGAACTGCATAAAGTGTGCATCTTTGTGTTTCTGGAGGTCAGACACTCCAATAAACCCTATATGAGCTAAGAATATACTCTGCGTGTCATTATGTCTGTCGTTTTTTACTTTTTCCAAACGTGCAAATATTGACTTTACTCGTTATGTTTTTGCCCTAAGTTTGACTTATCAAACACTACAATCTTGATTTATTGTTAATACAAAGCTCATTTCAATTTCTCTTCAGCCCGTCTTAATTGTTATTCTCTGACTTCTCCGTATGCTGAGTCAAGATTAGAGAATCCCAACTACATAAAGCTTGCATCTTTGTGTTTGCGGTGGTCAAACACTAATAAACCCTATTTGAGCTAAGAATCCCCTTTGACTTTTTGCAAACGTGGATGTTGCCCTAAATTTGACATTTCAAGCATTACTTTCTTGATTATTAAGTAAGTGATTAACATTGAGTTCATCTCATTTTTTATTTAACACGTCTTAATTACTACTGTATGATTTTTCTGCGTGCTTTAGTTAAGATAGAGAGTGGGAACTACATAGACTCAATAATTTGTCATGGAGGTAAAACACTAGAGAGTGGGAATTACATAGACTCAATAATTTGTCATGGAGGTAAAACACTCAAATAGATCCTATTTGAGCAACCCTCCATTTAATCATTTTCGTCCCTTTGACTTTTTTGAGATCATGCAAGTAGTGATTTTACTTGTTGCTTTCTTGCCCTAAGTTTGACTTGTCAAACATTACTTTCTTGACTTGTAGTTAAGATTGAGTTGATTTCAATTTCTATATGTTTGAATTCTATCCTAGAAAATCTTAAGTCATAAACACAGACATAGATTGCTGTTAGTGAAAGCAGACTGCATAAGGCTTGCATCTTGTATTTATGGAGGTAACAATATAATGAACCCTATTTTGGTAGATCCAAGCTCAGGATATACTGTTTCAATTTCATAACTTTTGTCCCCTCGAATTTTTGCAAATTCCTAGCAGGGAGTATAGTAATCAACTCATGACGCCTAAAACAGTAAAACTCAAAGTATGGACTTAAACTGAAAATAGAACTAAGGAGGAGTGCAGTGAAGAACGCTGTTAAGGTAGCAGTTACCAAGAACTATTTTCGAATAACTCTTTCTTGGCTACCTTCAGTACTGTTGACAAACTATTGGGATCATGAATTTATGGAAGTGGTGCAGTGGATAACACTGTTAAGGTAGCAGTTACCAAGAGCTATTTTTGAATAACTCTATCGTGGCTGCCTTCAGTACTGTTGACAAACTATCGGGATTATGAATTTATGGAAGTTGAACTTAGGCTAAGGAACTTCAGTTGATTTTGAGTCCTATTGTACTTTCTTAATGATATATAATGCTTGTTAGACATGTGAAGGTTGATAATATGCAAATAAAGTTGGTATGAAAGACATCTAATAAATTCTATTTTCCCTTTTGTGTAGTCAACTATGAGGTGAAATAGTAGAAGTTCGTAGTTGTATATGTACATTCTAGGAAGAACATCAATGCTCGTTCTCTAGGAAGGTCATCAGCTTGTTCTCTAGAAAGGTCATCAATGCTCAGAGAGTAAGAGTTGGCGGTTAGAAAAGCGAAAGGGGTGGAAGAACTAATTAAGGTAGCGCAATGTTCAAATTGCAATGGCAGACTTGTCCAATGAATGATTCTTAGTGCCCCTTTCTTAGTTTGCTGAAATATAGGCTGGCAAGTTATTAATCATGGGAGAGGTATACTCTTTGTCTGTTTGATATAAGGTGAAATGCATCTTTGAGACCAATTTCTAAAAGCTTTTCTGAAAGAGGCTCCTTCCATGGTTTGGGTAAACCATTCGCCACGCAAAGGTGATGCATTAGGTTCAGTGTTATTAAAGGCGCAGGCGCACCTGAGGCGCAAAAGGTTCCTGGAGCCTAGGCGCAAGGCGCAGGCGCGCACCTTTTCGAAGCAAGGTGCAATATTAAAATAAATAAAAATAAATAAATAATAGTGCATTAAAATAATAAAATTAAGTAAAATAAATCATGATGGGTCAGAATTGTTGATATTTGGGAAGTGGAGTACTTATTTGGAAAGGGGAAGATGATATTATTTATGCTCTTTTTTGTCTCTAAAAGTTGTACGGGTGACTTTTAAGATTTTTAGCGATAAAAGAGAAATTCAAATATCACTTCCCCTTTTATTTACCTCTTTTTGAGTAGGGCTTTTGTTTAGAAAATATGTTATGTCATAACCAATACTTTGAGGCTAAGTTTTTTGCAAGACTGCTACAACTTTTGTTTATATTGTTTTCAAAAACGATAAACAAAAAAATTACAGTTAAAAAATTCGGAAACAAAATTAATGGTATTCCGATTAACTCCCGGTAAATATGACCGTTAATATTTGGTTTTGTGCGTGATAACAGTGCAGTATTCGGACAAAGCAAACGTCATGAAAGACCCAGAGTTTTTTGTAGACCAACTTCCAAACCTCAAACAACCAAGTATCGACCTTACAGTCCACACCACACCACCGCCGGCTTATGGCTCAAGACGCCACCACCGACCGCCACCTCAAGATCATAGCCGGAGCAGACAGCTTCGGCACGGCCGTCAAGGACGCCGCCGTCGCCCACCTCCGCTCCCTCCGCATCGACATTGAGGATCTCGGCACCGACAAGTACTACTCCGTCGCCGAGGAGATCGGCCGCCGTGTAAGCTCTGTCGCCTGCGGCATCGGAGGAGATGGGAGATGCGACGGCGAGCGGAGATAGGAGATGCGACGGCGATGGAAGGTCGGGACTCGCGAGGTGACTGTGAGAGATTGAGAGCTTGGGTCTTGCCGTCTTGGGTCGTGACTCGTGAATCAGGAACCGATTTGGGGGTTTTGACTTGGTAAAGACAAAAAGGAAAAGGAAAATCAACGGCCCATCCCCACGTGAAGAAAATCGAACGGCAACAGTCAAGAAGCGCCCAGCCTTGCGCCTCCACCGCCGCTTCACTAGGCGCGCCTAGGCGCCTAGGCGCAAGAGGCGCGCGCCTTCTTGAAGGCGCTGAGCCTAGCCTAGGCGAGGCGCGTTGTGTGAGCCTATCTGCGCCTTGCGCCTAGGCGCGCTTTTCATAACACTGATTAGGTTTACTTATTTTTTTGGGTTAAGATGGCATTTCGATTCTTGTCCCTTTCCCAGCCGAAAAGCAAGTAGAAGTCCAATCTTTGTTCTACAAGATTAATAGATTATATCATTATGTTCTTATTGGATTTTTGTTGACTTTTGCTATGTTTTTGTTCATTGGCTTGTATGGTGTAAAGAAACTGCAACCTCTTTGCTTGCATAAAGATGTGCTTGAGGATTCCAACATATGTTCCCTTGCAGCATCTTTTGGATTAGGGGTCTCTCCTATGTTGGGAAGGGCGTGGTTACATTTTAGCCAAGTGGACAAATGTTTTCAAGATCGTATGTGTCTTGACTGAGTGCAACTTTTACTTTAGAAATTTCTTGTTCAGAATCAAATCTTTTCTATCATCTTAAGTTTTTTAACTTGCAGTTTTATTGTGAATTCACCATTACTTTGATGGTTGAGAAATGTTCTTTTCACTTTGGGATTGTGCTTCTTTCATTGATTTCTTCACTGCAATTCTTTTAGGTTTTTGCTACTCTATTGAGTCCTCACAGTGCAATGTCCTTACACTGAGGCCCAAAATGCTGATCTATTTGAAGACCCTACTATGACACTTATACACAAGTTTGTTACCCAAAAGTCGTTTTCTTTTTTCAGTGATTTAACTTATAACGCATGAAAGATATCTTCAGAAGCACCGAGATACAAACCGGTAAGGCTACTTGCAGATCTGACCCAAAAAAACAATGGTAGTTAGAAGTAGTAAAAACCCCACGGTTGACACGCCGAAAATCTCCATCTTCATTAGGATGTATTGAGAGTTCACCCAGTCAGGGAACAAATATACAAGTCAAGAGGATTGCAGCAAATCAATCTGAGAGCAGGAATCTAATGCCAAAACACTGGTAGAAGTTCCGCAGCCAAAATCAGGATAAATAAGTCAATGTACAGTTTCTGCTAGTGGAATATACTAATAGAAGTTTACTAGCTTAGTAGCAGTCTAACCTGGGAGCACAATGATAGCAAAGCAGCACACCAGCTGAACCGTCACATGCTATCTAATCCTTGGTCTATCTGATCTTAGCGCAGGATAACATCAAAGTAGCACACCTTTGAATTTTCACATTTGCAACAAGCAAATCTAACTGTGTGATTCTATATTGATGGTGTGCTCTTGCTATATCTTGTTGTCATATGCTATAATGTAGGCAAATGTTTTTTAACTACCTATGCAGGGAGGTCTACATCAAGTATCTTGGTTCCAGTTTCTCCCACATGAACCAGATCTCAACCCTCTACCTGAGAAGAGGTTTTTCTTCACACAAGCATTTAATTATTGCGAACTCCTCAGAAGATATTATGTTTTAAATGATCTAGAATCCGTCACTTTTAACTTAGTTTCTTCGTGTAATTTTGTTCAGTGTGAAAGCAGACCAGAAAGATGCTGCTACACTGTTGGTGCTTTCGTCCCATTTGCAGTTGCAGAAGGAAGGATTCCTCAGCACATGGACCAATTCTTTTGTTGGACCTTGGGACCCATCTCAGGGTCTGCACAACCTGGTAAAGATTGTAAACAATATGGTTAACAATATGCCACCATTCATCATTCTCTGATTGTTGCCTGCTCTTATAATGTGTACAGATGAGAAAATCAAGCTCTGGCTTTTCCTCCCTGGGCGTTATTCATCTGTTGATCAGAGAGCTCAGCCTGCTGTATCTAGATTGAGAGGTATACAGTTTTTGGGGCTCAGTCTATGCATTGCAGATTTTTGTTAGTTTTCTTTTACGGTTTAATTGATTGAATCTCAATTTTAATTGCTTATTTAGGAGTCGTTTTATAATTCTTTTGCTTTATTTAAGCCCGATAGTTTTTGGTAAGATTCTTCCGTATTGTGATGGAAGTTCTTGCATCTGGACTCTGGTTAGCTCCCGGGGATTCCGAAGAGGTTGCAACTGCTCTATCACAGGCTCTAATGAACTGTATAGAAAGGTTATGCTCATGATTTTGCCGACTTAATTGTAGTTTGATGTGCATAAGCTGACATATCCACTCTGTTTTGAATTGACAGAGCACTCACAGGACTTTCATATATGCGATTCAGAAATGTATTTGCAAGATACCATCCATTCTCTCAAAGTGAAGAACTTTCCAGGTCCATTTGAATGTATTGTCCATGTCAAGTAGTAGGAACATTATGAGAGTAGATTTGAGTTTCCAGAGTTATGATCATTAGCTGTTTGGTGTGAAAATCTTAACATCTCAAGCTTTGACTTATTGATACTTACATGTGCATGGTACGTATGTGATGTTACCCTGTTGCGTACCTTGGGACATATGTCTATCCTCTGCAAGTCATTATGGCCGCTACATTTCCCTAGGTCATATTATTATAATATAACAACTGCAACTTGACATTTTCTGAAGCATTTAATCGTCTTGATTATATCAATCTTCATGATGATGGCTCTCATTATAAGACAGTCTTAAGCTTTGCTTCGAGGGCTGATTTTTGCAGTGGAAGATGACGATGTTAATGGTTTAAAGGGATAATATGTTGTGGGCAGAAGTTCGGAGTAAATGTTGTTGTCAACCATCCTAGTCACCAGCATTTTTACAAACTGATTGCATTGCGATGATTCTTTTTTCTCCTTCTTATGGAGAAGGGGAGGGGGTTCGGAAAGGGATTCGCTGAAACGCATTTGGTTGAACTCGGAGAGAGGGCTGGGGAGGGGGTTCACTGAAGGTGGATATCATGTTATAAGAAAAGGAATCTAAGATTTCTTAACAACATGAAATTTATAGGTAGCTAAAGCTTGGTTTTTGATTATGGCCTATTTGATGAGAATAAACTTATGGAAGTCAACTACGTGGTTTAGAATGTAATTTCCACACTAAAAGAAAAATAACAAATACAGCTCACACAGGTTTGGAACTAATTTAGGGAGCACCATATGATTTAAATGATTGGAGTCTTCTAACTTTATCAGTCCAATTAGCAGCTATTTTTTATGCTTTAAGACTGATTTCTTTTGTGGAGGGAGAAGACCCTAGAAACAAGACCCTAAAAACACATCCATTTGAACTCGGAAGGCGGTGCTGGTACGTTGACCGGGATAAACTGGGGAAAGAACAGGCAAGTCTTGTGTTACTTGTGCCTTGTGTGCAAGAGGGATCTGATATATGTGCTGTCGTACGGTATTTTTGTTTGGATTATGTGGCATTGACTATGATGGTTTCAAATTATTGCAAAAATGACTGCTTCACAAGAATTAATATCGTGTAACTTTTGGTCATTCACAAAAGCAAGAGACAATAGCATTTGTATTAAACCCTCTTTTTGTGGCAATAGCATTTGTATTAAAGGTGAAGGTTGTTTGCAATATGTAGTCTCTTATGGAATCAAAGGGTCACCCTCTTCTGTTTTGTTAGAAAAAATTGTTTGACTCATTTCTGTAATTCTCCCAGCTCTTAGGTGTATCTTTCACATAAATTGGTTGCAAGTTTTCATCACCTTTTTGATGAACTTCATTGAAGCGCAGCTCAATAGCTTTATATGTTTAGCTTCATTTTTAAACTTTAGTTGCTTTCATGTATTGATAAAAGCAATTCCCCTGCTTTGCATTTCTTTTGACACCAAGGATTATAGGTTTACGCAATTCGATGCATGTTGAAACTTTATTTATATTTATTTCCTGTGAATCTATAGAAGTTGTTTTGTCTTTGAAGTTGTTTACTCTCTAAACAGTTTGATGGTATCGCAATTGATCCTGAATTTGGCTAAACTATTCTTATGATGCTTTTGTACGAGAGGTCAGCCTGTGATTGAATTCATCTTTGCTGCCACTGAAGAGGCAATCTTTGTGCACGCGCTAATATCTGCAAAGTTCGTTTACTTACCCAATTGTCTACTATATCAGTCATCTATCATATCAGTCATACTTAATTACATTTCCGTATCCTGTTTTTGACGTATATTAACCAATTTTCTATGTTCTGATTGTTTTCAGGCATATCCGGGCGCTTTCAAGTGGTGACATGGAAATGATGTCAAAGCATTCTCCGAGCTGCTCTGGCGATGGGCTTCCAGGTTTGTTACTGCAAACTGGTTTTTAGGTTCTGCCAATTTTGTCTAACGATCAGATGACTGCTGTTGTTGGAATTATTTTAACTCCCTATGAGCGAGAACTTATACTTGCCCTACTGTAAGCTTTATGTAGAGCTGTTTTCACTAATTTGGTGGAAGGTGAGGCAGAAAAGGGATCTCCTTCTCAGTAGTTGATAATGACTGGTATGACGATATTAGGAACCTCCAAGTTCTTACGAGATTATTGAAGCTTTGCAGTAAGGGTGGTTCAAGTTCAACCTGTCTGAACTACTTAGGCTTAGTCATAGGGAACTATAATTTTCTTTACCCCCAGATGTTTCCTATACTCCCTATTGTCACGGGACGAACTTTTCTCCTTGGTCGAACTGTGCGGCACTTAGCGATTGAGCCCCTTGCTCGTGCTAAGTCAGCATTCCACTCGGGCTGGGCGATGCTACAAGCGAACACACGAAGAAGAACACAAGAGAGAGTTTGGGAGAATGTATGCTTGTATTGCTTGTGTACAAGAATACTTGTGTGCTTTGGCCAAGTGAGGCCTCGGTTATTTATACTAGTCCACCTCCTCAATGGACGGTGGAGATACATTCCATCCTACGGATCCTATTCCGCTTCTAGAATTCTCTAGATATGTACAAGGTTCTCTACCATTCTAGAATCCTCTCTAGAACTATCTCTTATGTAGAAGAAGAGTATAGAACATTCTGAGACCTTGTCCATTCATCGCCTCTTAAGCGTCCATTAGGCGCCTGCGTGGCGTTTACTCTTAAAGATAGCCTCCATAATAGACAGTGCGGGACATTCTCCCCCACCTAATCTCGCGACGTCCTTGTCGCAACCTCCTCATGGTATCTGTCCACAACATCTTGGAACTGCCATAGATCATCTGCTCGTTCCCGTGTAGCTTCCCTCTAGCAATCCCTTCCATTTCACCAAGTTGTGCCGCGTTGGTGGAACTCCTTGTCTTCATTCGAGCCTGTCTCTAAGCACGTACTCGGCCTCTGTCATAGGACTTCACCACTGTCGTTGGTGTCCTATGACTCTCCCCACGGCTCGGGTCTTTCTTGTCGACATAATGAGGTTTTAGCACACTGACATGGAAGACCGGGTGAATCTTCAACTTTGGCGCTAACTCCAACCGATAGGATACTTTCCCAACCTTTGCCACGATGGGAAAGGGTCCTTCGTACTTTTGAATTAGCCCTTTGTGTACTTTCCTTAAGGACTTAAACTGTTGCGGAAGCAGCTTTAACATAACCATCTCCCCAAGGTTGTACTCTTTCGGCCGCCGTCTCTTGTCCGCCCACTTCTTCATCTTGTGTGCGGCCTTGTCGAGGTAAGAGCGTGCCACATCCGCTTGCTCGTTCCACAACCTTGCCACTTGCGCCGCCAATGGGCTTCTCCCCTTGTAGTCGCCCGCCAAAACAAGAATACTTGTGTGCTTTGGCCAAGTGAGGCCTCAGTTATTTATACTAGTCCACCTCCTCAATGGACGGTGGAGATACATTCCATCCTACGGATCCTATTCTGCTTCTAGAATTCTCTAGATATGTACAAGGTTCTCTACCATTCTAGAATCCTCTCTAAAACCATCTCTTATGTACAAGAAGAGTATAGAACATTCTAGAGACCTTGTCCATTCATCGCCTCGTAAGCGTCCATTAGGCGCCTGCGTGGCTTTTACTCTTAAAGATAGCCTCCATAATAGACAGTGCAGGACACTATATCCTTAATACTCACATTAAATTCACTTTTTACTAATTAGAGAAGCTTTTGTTGCTTCACTTTCGGTAGTCCGATCTTAAAGAATGTGGCCACGTTTCATACCGAAATATGTAAAGGTCGAAAAGGAGAATTACTATAATCAATCTGAACCTTAACAAAATTGGGGTCGACGCTGGAAGTTTGCAAGAAAGAATAAAAGGCAAAAAGAATCTTTTTGGAGACCTGTGAATTTATCTAGAAATCTGCATCCTCATAGATAGACAGAGAGAAAGTACAAAGATCTGATTCTTCATCACGTAGCTATTAGCACGAGTGGTAACTCTTGCTACGTCAAAGGGGAAACAATAGGGAGCGTTAGGATTGACATCTCACTCGTACTTGGGTGCATGTGTATCAAACAACACAATGACGACAGATAATGATAGGGCAGCCGGTCCAGTTGTCATTCCTATTCGAAATTTGTCCCTGGAGCTAGGGTAGAAAGTGGCGACCTATGAGAAACACACATTGTTCATCCTGTGTGCCTTGTTGGAAGTGTCCTTGGAGATTTTTGTTGAATTAATCATTTTGTCTCAATTTTTGATTGATTTTAGCTACTATCTGATTGTGCTCTCGTGTCTTTGCCTTCATGGTTATTCCATTGGGGTTAATAGAGATTACAGTAAGCCTGGGATTGGGGCCCTGGTAGCTGGATGGCTCTTAACGGGTGAGTAATGTCATGGGTCAGTGATGGTTTATGAGTGACTACTCCCTCCCTTTCATAATTGTCCTCCCCTTTTGACTTATTACGAATTTTTGGGAGCATTGAATTAGTGTCAAATAATTATTATAGATTAAATTAGTCTTCTTTGACAAGTCAACTAGGTTAAAACCAACGAGCACGAGCAAAGTGAATGCTTACGAGCTAAATTTCAATTCTCATGAAGTCAAGGGGGAGAAAACAACCAGATAGATGGAGTATAGTCTTAGGAAAGACCTCATGCTTTTCATTCCATTTCCCCGTTTGACTTTTTTTGAATTCCTAGGATAGATTCAGTACATGTAAATGTTGACTTTCCTTGTAATCACTATCTTAGTTTTACTTTTCAAACTCTACTTATTCAATCCATGATTGTTGTTTGAGTTCCAGTCAGTAGTAAATCTGTTGTAGGAACTCGCAGAAAGTCAAAAGGGGATTATCCAATAAAACGGAGGGAGTTGCTTCAAAGTTGGGCATGTTCGATGGCCTAAAATGCCGGTTGGTTTGCACTGGTTAGATATTAGGAGTTGATAGTATGATCTTAATCAGCTGGAATTACCCTGAATTTTCTGTACCTAGTTTTACTACTCAGGCTATGATGTTACACAGTTTCGCAAGCTACCGGGGGCAGGGATCGTACAGACCTTACTTTTTCTTTAGATCGAACTAGGATAAAGAGGAAGATGATGAATCATAGCAGGTACTTCTGACGGGTTCCTCATGTCTAGATGTTCTCCTGGTGAAGCTGATTGTAGCTATGCCAAGCTTCTAAGATATTCCGCATGGTTATGCAGTAAAATGCTGGCTGATTCCTTCTCTCTCTCTCACTTCTCAATTCGATTAGTTAGTTGTAAATGAGGGGTTGTGTCATAAGTGTCTCCTCCACTAAATTAATGGAGCACCCCATGTGGGTGCAACCCTGTTAGAAATCCCGTTATACGCACAACATGTGCCAGAGAATGAACAGAAAATCTACCCTCCTCTCAAATAAGGATGAGAAAATTTTAAAAAATAGGCTAGCTTTGTTTTCAATGCGTTTATAAAACTTGTTCATCTAAAGAGCAATTGTACCAAGTTATTCATAGAGCCCGTTTGACAAGTTATTCATAGAGCCCGTTTGAGAATGATTTTAAGAAATAGATTAAAACATAAACAATCTTCAAAAACAGTTTAAATTAAATTTATGCAGAATCACTAGCTATTTGGCAAAGGTTGCAAAAGCTCTTGTTGGAAGCTGTGGAAATTGTTTGGTTAAAAACTGCCGAAAACAGTTTTAATGTGTGAAAATGGCCAACAAGGGCTTAGCCTTGGCGCCTTGTTCAATAGTGTGCCCAATGCAAATTATATTGGAATGTGATGAAAAACTCTTCCAATCTCTAAGCACAACTTCATGCTCTTAAGACCTTTTTTTTTGCGGGGAAGTGATTTTTGAGCTCAACATTTCCATTATCATCACAGTCAAATTGCCTATCATCTCCATGTTGTCATGAAATGTGATGCACATAGCATTAGGGATGTGCCACTACTAACTGAAGGCCAATGGGTTTACTTCTATGCGCCATAGTTCTGCATCTTCATGTTGAGGAAACAATCTATATTGAACTTATTCCTACTTTTTAGAAACTTTTCCACTAAAGCATTTTGGTAGTACCATTAGCTTGACTTGATGATTATGACAGGCTGTGAAGGCTTAAAGTGATCACTAGGCACCCAAGGAAAGGAAAGTGTCATGTCTGGTGTGGAAAGTGTAATTAGTAGTTACTTAGTACGATTTGGTAATATTATACTAACTGCATATTTTGATACTTTCACCTTCGACTCTCTCTCTCTCTCGTTTCCTCTCGCTCTCCCTGTCCCTCTCTAAATCTCTCGGACTTTCTAAATCCTCTGTTTACTTCTTCTTTGTGTACTAAATGCACACTGTTTGGTACTTTTTTGATTTACTGGAGCATGATTATCTCATAATTGATTGGACTATTTACCAGCCCATACTTCACTTAAGCATTATAGCTTATATCTAATCATTTGAACCTATACCTTCGTTTCAGCAAGTAATTGAACCCAAACATGCAAAAAAGTTCACAATCCAAACAAATGTTCCTTGGTTCAATTTCTATAGCACTAGGGTTAACCCTATGAACATACGTTCCTTGTAATTCTATAGGCATGATGTATTTTTGATGAATTCTGTTTGGATTTCAAGCATACATTGACGGGGTCGCTTAAAATGGTCAGTAAATACTGGTCAAACCTTAGGGTTGGAGTTAATACGGGGGCAAACCCCGGGGGTTGAATGGTACTCAACCTTATTTTCTCTGGGATTGGATGGAATACTGTTGTGTCCTTGGTTTCCATGAATTTGGGCCTTTTTGCTAGTGGATCAACTTGGTAAGGTCGGGGGAAAACTTGGTTTTTCATTTATGCTAGACAACCCTTGCCCCTATTCAAAAATATGCCATATAACTTTTCGTGCATTCTGGGATATCTGCACTGCAGTTTATAATATAGATATTTGGGGTCAATGTCGTGGATATTTGCCATCTGAAATAGCTCATTAATGATCATACCCGCCCACTTTCAGTATTATTGTATGAGCTCTACTTGTTTGGGTCCTTATGCCTAGTATTAGGATGAGGATTCTATTTTTGTGGCAGTATTGACAGTGATTGTCGTGATGATAGGCTTTACCGTAAATTTATGTAGGAGCCAAAACTTGATATGAATTGATTTTAGGCATAGCAGCATGCTAATTTTTAACGTTGTTCATTTCAATTACAATCATTTACGCGTTTTATATTTTCTCTTTCTAGATGAAAGGAGAGTCTATTCACAGAGTTTTGAGCTTTAGTTGGATTAATGCAGATAGTGTTTTTTTTTTTTTGTTTTGCTTGTTGGTACCCCTTCTCGACTGGTGCCCAGTCCATGTTTGCTGCCCTCAATTCTATGTTTCCTCAGATTAAGCATTTAATCTTCTGCCTTGCCTAGGTAGTTGGTGCTGCATTTCGGTTCTCTATTGCTTATTTATTAGTTACAAGATTGTTCTTGATTCATAGTGTCTATGGCTCCGAGAAAGTGGCTTTAAACCCTTTTTGGCAATTTAGTGACAGATAAAAAGGAAAATGACGGAGTACATTCATTGGGGCATGCCCTGAATCACAAAAGTAATACCCCCTCCTAAGTAACAGTTTATTTCTCTTCACCTAATAATGACACTCCTCCGGTTATTTGGAAAGAATGAGACAACAAAGCAACTATACTTGAGCTTACAGAGGGAACTTGACGGGACTCGGCCCAAGGGTCAGACCATGTTCTGCCCACTTTAAAAAAGTCGTGCTCATGTCATGCCCAGCCCATTTATGGGCCAAATATTATGGTCCACGTCCAGCCCATCAAAATTTTGGTGGACACTGGCTAGACATGGGCTGTCCATGGGTTAACCATGGTTACAAATTATTTTTTTAAAAAATAATTTCTAAACATATCATTGACCATCAAACTCTACAATTTAGTCGTAATAATGAAAAAAAGTACATTGAAGTCTCCAAATGAACTTAGATATAAGCACGGAAACAAATTTTTGGGACAAATGAGAGAAAATCACAAGAATCTTTAATCCTATAATAAGAAATAAAGTAGGAAAAGAAAAGTCTTTAACATTCTCCAAATATTTTATGAACGAAAAGTGGGAACCGTCGCTCAACCTACTTCTGAAAAGTAAGACAAGAATATGAGCAATGCTAAAAGACGAGCTTATGATTTGTGGTCATATGTATCTGATACAGCTGTTGCAATTAAATATGGAATATTACTTACCAAGCTTCTGATTTTCTTCTGTTCACTTAGCTGTTTGATATGCAAAAATAGGTGGAGGTGGGGTGGGATCGAAAACAAGAAAGCAAAATAAAAAGGAGAAAAGCCACCACCTACGAGTAAGATAACACATGTGAATCGACGTGGACAGTTAAGAATAAACAACAGCATAATTCGAGTCTAAAAGATCCGAAGATCTCATGTAGCCAAAGGCGTCTTCCAAAAAAATAAAGGGGAAATACGAAGAGGCAGAAAATAGAGAAACACGAGGTGCAATAGAGTCATTTGCAAAACATAGAAAAAGATGGACTGGGAGAGTGAAATTGGAGAAGAGATGTCCTTTAATAATTGTTAAGACATAATGATATGATCTGAAGCGACTCTATCCTCCTGTTCCTCTTCTCCTTTTCACTTTCTACTTTCCACTAGCTACCAGGCAATACTTAAGCAATACAGTACATACTTAGTAATATGGAGTAGTAAATTACTTTTCTAATGCTTTTTCGAGTGCCTTTAGTCTTTTAATTCTGGGGTGGCTGCTGTTTCAGGATTCTTTGCTTTAGCCTACAGTTTACCGTTTTGAGCATTGCCTTTACTCAACCATTTTGTCATCGACACCACAAGGGTCATGGTATATACCTCTATAGCTCACAAAACACATACCCTCACACAGGGGCACGTGCATGGACACATGACACACACAAGCACGTATTGTTGTATCTTATGTTTTTGAAAGACTATATTTTAATGTTCACACTCGTTTTTTCCTTTTTCTGGTTGCTTTAAAGGTGGCATGGATTATACTGGAGAAAATTTCGAATGCTAGAGGCACGCACTACAAGAAAATTTAGATGTAACGACACCCTCAGGAAAAGCGTCCTAAAAAATTCGTTATAAGGCGCTAAGCTAAAAGCATCTTTATTTCTCGTACATAATAGGACGCTTCGTAGCACCCCAAATTGATCGCCTCTGTACCTCAGCAAGCGCGTCTAGGCTAAATATATCCCCCCAATTGTCAATTCCCCCTATCTTCCTCTCTTCATGTCCATTTGGCAACCATCTCTCCTTGCAACGCTGAAATCCAATGTCCCCATGACCTACATTCCAACAAGTCATTGGATCCTCAAGGCCGTAAATCTGGCCAAATCTGAGTTCTCTCTCAATGGGTTACTCTCTTTCTCTGCCCCCATCTTTTTTTCTTTCGAACTGTCGCATCTATGTCGTGAATCTGCCACAAGAACCACCACCGAGCTTGCAGGTAGAACCAGACTACAAGCACCCACCTGCCACGGCCACCATTTTTGAGCTACGTCCTCAATCTGGGTTTCAATTACAACTCTTAGGTAACTATCTTTTCATTTTTGTTTCAACCATCTCCTTTTGTAACGAATTATTCTACTGATTCGACACCTGGTTGAATTAATAGATGATTCTGTGTTATTAATTGTCAATTCTAGAAAAAGAAATGCCATCTCCTTCTTTAATTTGTATCACCTTTAGGGTTCCTACTCCGGTGGAAATTTGGGGCTTTTCCATATAGGGTCGAGTTTGGTCAGATTTGGCCTATTAGATTAGTAATATTGCGATTTAGCCTATTGGGAATTGTGTTTAGGGATTTCTTTAGTAGAGAAGTTGTGGAATTGTTGTTTTTCTGGAAGGTAAGCAATTGAGAAAATTGATCCCTCTACATGTTAAAGGTTTAGTTTCACTTAGTTGCCGTCAAATATATGGGGAGGTGACAGGAGAATATTTCCAGCCGTTGAAAAACCTGCAGTTTCTCTCTGATTTGAGTTAAAACCCCACAAAGGCTTAGTTTTGAATTAATCTAGTTTTCTAGCGCGGTAGTTGAGTTGCAATCTTTGTTAAATTTCTTATCTTAATTTCTGAAATTGACTTTTTTCGCATATGGTTAGTCTCCCATAGCCTTCTGTGTACTTTTTTTTTTTTCCCAGCTTAGGCTATGACATCCATCAATGGACTTCTCTTTTTTCTACATGTTTCTACAGTAGTTTGGAAATTGCCATGCCCAGTATCCCCCATTGGTGTCCCTGTTGGACATGGTGTCTGTGTCCCTGCTACTTAGCCCTACTCATGTCTAAGCACTGGTTCTTTGTTTTTGGCCACCATTGGCTCTGCTCATGGTAAGTTTCTTTGTTTGGGAAGCTTTTAGAAGTGCAGTGTTGATTGGTAAGTCTAAGGAAATGGAGAAGATCTATGCTAAAGTGGTGTTACTTGTGTAGGTGCAATGGTGGTCATTTGGGGTGATGCTTAGGACAGTGCTCGGTCTCTCTGTAGCATGGAAGCTGCAAAGAAATTGCATGCTTTGCAGGCATCTCAGACCCTGTCAAGGCTTAGTGGGATGGTTACTGATATGGACCCAACGCCCTATAATCAGGCTGCAGCTGAAGCCACAATAAGCTGTTAACATGTATGGAACATTGTACAGAATGAACAAAAACCTTGGTCTCAAGCACGCAGTATAGTCCTGCTTTGCATCAAGAAATCAGTTTATTTTATTGTGTTCTTTATTAGCAGTTTTATAGCATTTACATTATGCTTTTAGGAGAATATATTGTTTTAGTGCTGACTTAGGTTTTTTTAACCTTGTTTCAGCCAAATGGTCATTTCGAATTCCAAACCACGATATGATTGCATTAACTCACCACGATATGATTAAGCGCATTAACTCATCACCAAGAGCATTGGCAACCATCATGGAGTGGTATGTTCTTTGTTTTGTACTCATATTTGACCATAGTTTGGTAGAAAAAACCGAAGTTGTTAAGCATATGGATTTGCATTTATTAGTTTTTTTAACTGAATTACGGGTTGTCATTTTTTTGAGATACTTTGGTGGAAATGATAAAGTTTGCATCCACAAATAACAAAGCTCTTCGTTACTCGAAATACTATCTACACCAAAGAATGACAATCTTCTTACTGGAATCCTATTGAATACTTTATATATGACTATTTGTCCGTTTGTCTAATTTTGCGTTTTACTTGTAGTTTGATCAGATGGAATTCAATTGTTCGATAGTCGTGTAAATGCTGATAGAAAGTTGAGCAAAGATTTTGCAGTCCTTGACGGTGCTTTGCGAGATTTGGAGTAATATTCATTCATTGGTATCATAGCATTGTTTAGTATGTCTTTGGAACAATGTTATCTTCTCTAAGTAGATCTTTAAACTTGCTCACTTGTTGATATGATTGACAAGAAATTATGTATTGTACGTGCTTATAACTCGTTGATCTAACATATTAGGCATTGTATTAAGAGGATGATTGTGTATGAGTAGTACGTTTTACAAGTGAAATAACATAATTTTTGGATATTACCATTATAAGCTCTTGTGTTTTGAAATTGATTTATTGCTAGCTCATTTGTTTTTTTTTTTTTTTTTGGGAAATAAGAAATATATACCATTAGAGAAGAAGTCATACAAGGATTCTTACAGATAAACAAAGAAAGAGAAGGAGAACAAAAAGGCCCGACAGCCTAACCTGAACTAAACAAGCCATCAAGCTAACAAAAAGGAAAACAAACTGGGATAGCCAACAGTACAAAATATGAACACAAAATCAACTGGGTGAGGTCTTTAAAAATCGGAGGTGTAGTGTCTTGAAATCTACGAGCAGCTGTGCAAACAAAAGAAATATTAGCCTGCTTCTCGTTGAACCATTCTTGCTGATAGCTATGTTCATTGGTGTAAAGCAAAAGATGCCAATGCTAACGCTAAAGCAAGGATCCTATCGGTAGCCCTTCCGATATGCACCGAATGCAAAAATCTGTAATTAGTTGTTATCCCTAACACACTGTCATGGCCCTATACATTTTGCAGTCCTTCGCTTCTACTTCTAATCTGAGATGCATTGCTCCGAATCTGCTCAAACAAGATTGAACGAGCAGTTAGTATGATAACATGTTGACAATGCGGTCTGACTAGCCACTTTAAAGCCAAGTTGAGAGCAGTCTCCTCATCTGTATGAAGAGCAGAATGAGTGGCTGAATCAACATAAGTGCCCATAGGTACCCAGTGAAAGTTTAACAAAACCAAGCCTATACCGAATCTGGACTCATTATTCTAGTCGGAAACCGCCATGACACAAGTGATAGGAGCAAGGCGAGTAAAGCAATCACATTGAGTCAAATAATGTACTAGGTAAAGCGGAGGAATAAAGTGATTAGGGTCAAAGACAGGAAGAGGAGTGGCCTGATTAATTCTAAGAGGTTTATGTAGCTTGCACAATCTCTGCCGATAAGCCTTAGAAAAACATATAGTTTGAAACATAGAATTCGATTGGGAAGACTAAACGATTGATTGCGAATAATAGACTCGTTACGGCCAATGCAAATATTCCAAAGGAGAAGAGAAATGCGGATAATGCGCCACAAGGATGGTAAATCCCTTAAGATAGGTAAGGATAACCAATCACAATACCAACTTCTGCATGAAATGGACCTTGAGTTTTGAGAGTTTGGATGAATCAGAGAATGTGTCCAAATAGCTTTCACACAAGGACAGGCTAAAAACAGATGATCATGTGTTTCGGGATTGCTAGAGCAAAGTAGACAAGGTCTTCAGAGAGGCAATTTCTCTTTAGGAGTTCAAACCTAACAGGCAGACAAGTATGAAGAAATTGCCAAAGAAAGAATATAATTTTTCCCAGGATAGGCAAACTCCAAAGACGTCTCCAAAGTTTAGGTGGAACATGGTTAATTGACTAGAAACATTTTTGAGATTATTGAGGAATTGATAAGTCGCCAAAACAGAGAAAGTGTTTGAATTGGATAAAGACCAAATGGCTTGATCTAAGGGAAGTTGAGATGGAAGTGGAATTTGAAAGATAGAAGCTGCTAAGTCGATTGGGAAGATAGACAGAACTCGACTCGTATCCCAGGTGTGAGTATGCGAACATATAAGATCAGAGACACACCAAAGCCAGTTAGTACTGTTACTGTAAGGGGTCAAAAGAGGGGGTCGAGCACTAGGTAACCACCAGTCCATTCAGACATAAATGCTTCTTCCATCCCTAATTTTCCATTGAAGACCCTGTTTTAAGACTCGCTGTCCAACTGAAAGACTTTTCCAAACCCATGAACTGTTACGGAAGTTTTTGGATTTCAAAAAGGCTTAATGTTGCGAGTATTTTCCTTTAAGCACCTGAGCAATCAGACTTTGAGGCAAGAAGCAAAATTTTCAAGCTTGTTTAGCAAGTAATGCTTCATTGAAAGAGAGAAAATCTCGAAAACCTAAGCCACCAAGGTATTTAGGAAGGCATAAAACTATCCATAAAATCCAATGAATAGATTTATGAGAAGCTTCTCCAGACCACCAGAAACGTGCCAGAATTTGATCTAATTGCTTACACACATAAACTAGAAATTTGTAAACGGACATGTAATGGATTAGCAGAGAAGAGAGAACTGATTGGATTAAGGTAGCTCGACCCGCTTTGTTCAATAATAAACCCAACCAGTGAGCACAACGATCCTGGACTCTCTGAATTACCCCCGAGAAAGGCAATCATCTGTTGGTCGATACATCAAGTTGTATGCCCAAATATTTGCCAAAGGTTGAGTGAGAGGAAAAGGCAAAAGCAGATTCTATTTGTGCTCTATTAATTTGTTGATCAGAAATCTCACAGTATCTACTGAGGATTGTGTTGAGCTCGGAGATTTCTCGAATGAGGCTCTTATGCAATTTAAGGAATAAATAAATATCATCTGCATACATCAAATGCGACACATGTGGAGATCGAGGGCCAACTTTTATACCAGTGGTCAATCCCCTCTGTTCTGCCGATTAAAGGAAAGTAGAAAGAACTTCCAAACAAATGATAAACATAAGAGGCAACAGTGGATCACCTTGCCGAATACCGCATTTAGGATGAAAACGGGGGGTAAGAGTTCCGTTTACAAGAATAGAATACGATACCGTAGACTCACATTGCATGATCAGACTGATCCAATTCCGTGAGAAATTCATGGTTACCAAATCCCGTTCTAAAAAGTCTCAGCGTAAACGATCAAAGGCCTTGCTCAAATCCAATTTGAGAGCAATAAAGGCTCCGTTTCCTTTTCTCCTTTTTGCAACAGTGAGTGAGTTCTTGAGCAAGTAAAACATTATCCGAAAGATATCGACCGAAAACAAAAGCATTTAGAAAGGGGGAGATAAGGGAGTCCAAACATGCGAAAAGAACCTTAACAATGATTTTGTAGATAACATTACAAAGGCTAATAGGACGAAAGTCAGAGGCAGAATCAGGATAAGGCCTTTTCGGGATAAGCGTTAAAAAGGTATGATACACAGCCCGTAACATGAAACTAGAATACAGGAAAGAAAGCACTCCTCTAGTCACAAAAGGCCCCAGAAGATCCCAAAACTTGTGGAAGACAACAGCAGGAAGATCTTCTGGTCCAGGAGACTTAAAGGCTTTAATTTGAAAGGCCGCCTCATTAATCTCACTTTTCGTAAAAGGCTAGTTCATCTGGAGAGTTTGAGCTGAGGTGAGGGAATGAATGCTGCTAGGTAGAAGTAGGGGGTCTAAGGGAGCAAGAGCAGGGGAATACAGGTTTTGAAAGTAATCAACCAAAATCTGTCTGATAAGAACTTCATCAGAGTGAGTTATGCCGTTGTTGTCTTTCAAGGAAGAAATGCGATTACCCTGACGACGGATGACGGTATAGAGCTGTGGAAAAATTTTGTGTTTCTATCACGTAGATTTAACTACAAATTTTTTGAGCGTTGAGCCCAAAAAATTTCTTCACATTCCACTAAGAAATCCAGTTGACAGTTGAGCTAAAAAATCTCGGTTGCTTGTGGCTCTAAAGGAGATTTCTGGATAAACATAGAGGATATAAGGGTTTGAATAGAGTGGACGTTTCTAGCCATGTTAGAAGAACTATGAGCATTCCAAGAGGATAATTGCCGCATCATCTCCTTAGCGCATTGAGAGAATTGATATAGTGGATAACCAACAGGAGGATTGGCCTAGACCAGTCGAAGAATTGAAAAGCATTGAGGCTAATGGAGCCAAAAAGCTTCAAAACGATGAGGTTTTGGAAAACTCAATCGAAGCAGATTATCATTGCATATGATAGGGCATTGTCTGAACGAAGAATAGCTAGATTACTAGCTAAAGCCTCCGGAAAGAGTAAAAGACAATCAGGATTAGCCCTTACCCTAGCTCATTTGTTAAATACAGAAACAAAAAATGATTATATAATTTTTTTTTCAAAATTTTTTTTTTATCTTGGGACGCTGAAAAGTGCTCTAAAAGATCTAAAACAACGCTACAAAGCATCCCAATAGGGTTTGATGTGGTTCAGTTTATAGGACGCTTATTTGCGCCTTATTAAGCCTTACTCTTGTTGAGGCGCTTGTGTGCATTATAATAACTTATTGTAACGGCCTCTAATGAGGCAACGTAACAACACCATCCATAGCTCCTCTACGTTATAAGCGTCCCTATATCATACTTGTAAGGACGTCCTTACAGCCTATTTTTCTTGTGGTGACGGATACGATTGAAACTGTCTTGGTAGAGTAGATCATCATACTTGGAGACTGCAAGTTTGTAGCTTAACGCTTGAACTAAGCTGTTTTAGGTTAATCATATTATGGAGACTATTTCCAAGTTGTGCAGACAGAGTAGGATGATTGTAATTCATGCATCTACAAATGTACTATGTTTGGTCTGTTAGACAATGTATTGCTAACTTCAGTCAGAAGGGGGAAATGATGCCATTTACAATATATATTAACTTCTTGATGCCAAAGAAAGTGGGTTCGCAGTAGACGTGGAGGTGCCATAAGGAATGCAGTCTGAGCCAGATGCCAAGTATGTTGATGTGGGACACAACAACGGTGGAGCAAGGGCAGAGACCAAGGGCTTCCCATACAGAGCCTGAGGGTGGCAGGGCTGCGAGGATGGCGCGAGGTGAATATGCGACGACATTCACAGTTCGATGCTTAGGTTCAGAGTTAAGGTCCTGTATGTTTCTCACTCTAGAATTCTAGAGTGAGAAAGTAAAAATGTTCAAAAAGTCTCCCAAATAAATTCTCAAGACCCCTATTTATAGAGGCTGAGATGATGATGTCATCAACCAACACGTGGCGTTCCCCAGGAGTGACACGTCACCGAAGGGTCCATAGGTGCCGATGCTCTACGGACTGTCGGATTGCACCCAGCCTGCCCCCCACAGCCTTACTCTGTCTGTCTAGAAAGACTGGCTCCCACATCACTGGTGTGGCCAGAGAACCCCCTTGATCTAGCCACCAATCCAAGCCCTTGCAGAGTTCCACAGGCCTAGCAGTGGTAGGGAAGACCCGATGCCCAACTGCCAAGTGGACTAGGCGCAATGCCCTCCGAAGACCTGCTCCCGTCTCGAAGTGACCCGGGGGTCATAGTCCCTAGGGGTGCTGATGAAGCCCCCAGTGCCGGAACATGTAGGCCAGTCCCTAGGGGTCGCAGTAGACGTGGAGGTGCCATAAGGAATGCAGTCTGAGCCAGATGCCAAGTATGTTGATGTGGGACACAGCAACGGTGGAGCAAGGGCAGAGACCAAGGGCTTCCCAGACAGAGCCTGAGGGTGGCAGGGCTGCGAGGATGGCGCGAGGTGAATATGCGACGACAGTCACAGTTCGATGCTTAGGTTCAGAGTTAAGGTCCTGTATGTTTCTCTCTCTAGAATTCTAGAGTGAGAAAGTAAAAATGTTCAAAAAGTCTCCCAAATAAATTCTCAAGACCCCTATTTATAGAGGCTGAGATGATGATGTCATCAACCAACACGTGGCGTTCCCCAGGAGTGACACGTCACCGAAGGGTCCATAGGTGCCGGTGCTCTACGGACTGTCGGATTGCACCCAGCCTGCCCCCCGCAGCCTTACTCTACTGTCTGGAAAGACTGGCTCCCACATCACTGGTGTGGCCAGAGAACCCCCTTGATCTAGCCACCAATCCAAGCCCTTGTAGAGTTCCACAGGCCTGGCAGTGGTAGGGAAGACCCGATGCCCAACTGCCAAGTGGACTAGGCGCAATGCCCTCCGAAGACCTGCTCCCGTCTCGAAGTGACTCGGGGGTCATAGTCCCTAGGGGTGCTGATGAAGCCCCCAGTGCCGGAACATGTAGGCCAGTCACGCAGACACCCTGGCAGAGATAGTGTCCCAGGGGAGTGGCCTATCCCGCAGATGAGACCTTGTGCCGGAGCACTCAGAGCGTGGCAAATAAACATCTCGAAGAAGACGTCTACCTGACCGGCCGAGGTAGCATCTCAGAGGAGCCGTCTATCTAGCGAAAGGGGAGTTGAAAAGTTCCCTGGCGGAGGTGTCCCGGAGGAGTTGCATATCACCGCGAGTGAGTCCTTATGCCGAAGCACTCGGAGCGCATCAAGGTAGTATCCTGGAGGAGCCGTCTACCCGACGGGCTGAGGTAGCATCCCGGAGGAGTCGTCTACCTGACAGAAAGGGAGTTGAAAAGCTCTCTGGTGGAGATAGTGTCCTAGAGAAGTCGCCTATCCCCGTGGGATGCTGCATACTCCGGAGAGTGGGTCGAAGCATGTTCCACAACCAAGGCAAGGTGCGCATGGTGTGGTGAAAGGATGGACCAACGCAAGGTATGTGGTAGTGTCATAAAGAGCCAGGGGGTGTGACTGTATCAACGGTGCGGCACATGAAAGCGGGGTGTTGTGTATGGTGCCGGGGGCACGGTAGTCTGACAGAGAGCCTGGGGGCACAACTGTATCAGCGGCGTGGCGCATGGGCATGGCATAGTGTATATGGTGCCGGGGGTATGGTAGTGTGACAGAGAGCCTGAGGGCGCGACTGTATCAGCGGCACAGCGCACGGGCGCTGTGGAGTGTTGAAGACAGCGCACGGGCGAAGGAGACTGGAGTCGCGAAGGCGGTGCCCGGGCGACGGGGGTCTCAGAGACGACACGTGGGTGATAGGCGACGAGCGTCACAGAGGCAGCGCCCGGCCGACGGCGACGAGCATCGTGGAGTTGGCGCGCGGACGCTAGTAACGGGTGTCGCGGACGATGCATGGTCCCTTGAGGTAAAGGTGCTAAAGGGGGAGGCCAAGGCTAACCCCCAAGGGAAGCCCGAGGCCGACCCCAAGGGAAGGCCGAGGCAGACCCCCAAGGGGAGGCCGAGGCAAAGGCCGACCCCAAGGGGAAGGCCAAGGCCAACCTCCTTGAGCAAGTGCCAAGGCGCGCCGACGAGCGACGTGCGACGGTTGCAGCCGGATGAAGCGTCGCACAAAAATGAGTTTCTTAGTGACGAAGTAACGTAGAAAAAGTGAAAAGTGCAAGTGACTTGAGCGTACATGTTTTGACCGATTGGAAGCGTTGAATATTGATTGTTGCCTGATCCGATGTGTCGTGTAAAAATAGGACCCTCAGTGGACCTTTGGGTGCGATTAGAGTAGGTTGGGAACACTTCTGTAAATAAAGAAGGGTTAATTAGCCAAACTCATTTAATATTATTGGGCATGTTGTACATTAGTGTAAGGAGGTTGGATTTCTCAAGCATTTGTTTAAAACCAACCCAACTTTAGTGGTACATCTCTCCTTCACAAAGGCTTCAACTTGTACACCCAATTAAATATCCTTCTATTTCTCTTTTTGCAAGTGCATATTTTAATTTGGGAAAACAATATTTCTCCTCCACCTTTTAACTTGTGCTAAAGAGTTTCGAAACTGTTACCAATTGTTATGGAGTGGTGTAGTTCAGAAGTGGAATCTAAATGTACTTTTCTTTTTTATAGATTTAACAAGTTCATGCGAAAGATGGAATGGATGCGAGTCTAGCTGTCTAAATAGAGTAGAATTTTTTGTTTATGTTTTTGTCTAATTTGTTGTCATATGCATCTGACACGACTGTTGCAATTAAAGATTACTAGCCCAGTAACCCGAGCTTAGCTCGGGTTAGTTCATGATATGGCCGTAAAAGATTAAGTTCGGTTTTATTTAGACACCCTTTGTTGCGTAAAAGGTCCTTGTCTCATCTACGTTTGTAATGCAAAGAATAGGATGCTTGTTTGGAGCTTGAAGTTCCAAGTATCACCTTTCAACTAATTTAACTAACTAAGGAACACTCAAGAAACTTATTTCCAAAAGAGTTACAAAAAATATAAGAATAAGATTTTAGTATGAGATCGAATTGAAGTAAATAAGAAACTTAGTACTAAGAATCTTATTTCCATTAGAGTTGTGACATATGAGAATAAGATAAAAGAATTAGGGAGATATCTCGTCAGTTGTATACCAAAGGGCAAATGTACGTTTATTCTTTAAGAACCTATCCATTATAAGATCAATCTTACACATCAGGCAATTGATTGATCTCTTCTCTTCAGGAGTTAACATCTATGCCTGTGAAATCTTCTCCTTGTTCATTTCGTGTAAAAGTCCAAATATCATTGCAACACACGTCTTGTCAAGTTGGGCACTAATTGTCGCAATTTAAACGTATTATGCCATTGAGTACGAATTGTGATTAAGGAGTGAGGCACTATCATATCCCATATCAAAGCACTGAATAAAGGTAGAAATCTCTTCTCTATTGGTCTTTGTTCCATTCAAAATAGAGAATACTTCTATTGCATATTTTGCATCAATGTATCCAGTATCAGCAATAGTTGTAGTTTTCCAATGCTAATTGTAAATGTCTCTAGTATTGGTGCTTCGAAATAAGTTTGTATTGCTATTCTTGTGCCTAAGTCACTCTGTCTTCTTTCATCTAACCGTGAAAGTATCTGCCAAGATATTAGTCTTTTATCATCATTGGGCCACTTTGAATTTACAATGTTAGCATCACATATAATTTCGTAGTCGTCACTTAAACGTCTAGAAGCTGTTGCATGTCCAACGCATGCTAAAAAGGTCTAGACATGATACTTTTGAAATCCTGACCATAATATCCTTGATTAACTCTGTTGGCAAACAAGTGAGTAGACGTAGCTGATTGATCTTAATGTCGTTGTCAACCTACATGAAACATGTAATTTTGGATTAGTTCTAGATGCATTAGTTTGTACTATTCATGATGTTAGCTAGCGACATTGCAGTTCAGGCTAAATGCAATTTTTGCCAAAATTTTGTAATGTTTGTTATAGTCAATTAATGGCAAATATAGAATCCTTGCCAATGAAAGATAATCTTGCATATGTAATAATTTTAAGTTCACCGAAGGTGACGAATGCTTCCGGTTGCAATTGTTGCGGCAATACATCATTAAATCCTAATCCTAAAATGTAACGCAAGGCCCAGTGTCTCCTTTTCCTTTAAAAGTATTATGTCTCTCTAACTATGCCTCGACGGATGTCGGACTGATCAGGTCTCTTTTTTAGATATTTAAAATACCAACTCCTCTTTCAAAATATTGAGCCTAAAATTGTGTAATGTGCAAGTTACCTCTCGTTTACACAAAAAGGAAAAGTGAATAATTGAGTTGAAACGTTAAAAGTGCTTGAAAATAGCCAACCAAATCACTCTGTGTAGCTGCTGAAATGATTTTACGACAACATACAGTGAATAATATCCTGATTCCTTCTAGACAGAAAGTGAGTCCTTGGCGGGAAAGGACGGTACTCTTATTTTTAAGAGATTGATGTCACTTTTTCTTGACTTAGCATATCAATTTGATGAGACGGCAGTGATTAAATCACCATAAGACAGTATTGGACTATAAAATTAATGCAAGTAAAGTAAAAGGACTAAGCAAATCTCTTCAGCAAATTTCCACTTCTTTTTGGCATAAGGTAGGAGTTTAAGAAAATTGCAGAGATCTAATCACTAAAGGGCCAAAGTATATAAAGTATCTCCCATCGGTCTATGTAATTGCTGCTTAAATTTCATGAAAAAGAAAAGTGAAAGTTCCTTCATTGCGTATGTCGAGTCGTCCATAATTACCTTCTTTTTCCTTGGCCTTCTTGATTCTCTTCTTTCTGGAACTTTAGCTTGTTGTTTCACTCTTGGAACATGCTCGCGTTCTTCGTCCTCAGTCTTCCAAATATGATGCATTGTCATTAGGTTCCATTGCACTTTGCCCAGCTTGATTGTTATTTTTGAGGCGCTTTCTTTTGGTAATTGTATCAGAATTCTGAACCTTTTGGGAGTCATCTTTTGCACCACAATTTTTGGACACCTGCATATGTTAGATGCACGATTTCAATGCTATGTATTAGGAAATTATTGTGGGATTCTATGTGACACAGTTTGTTGAGCTAATTGGGGAATTTAAGTACCTGCATAGCTGTAACCAAATGGGCACTTTCGTCTGCAATATCTGTATTCTCGAAGACTCGGTTTACAGTGTAGTCTTCATAACCCTTATCGATGTTGAATTGCGTTATCTTGACTTGGAAGATGAAGGTCCTACCAACAATGTTCTTCACAACTTTTGGAATTTCTTGCAGATTTTGTTCCTGAAATAGTGTTATGTAGTTTTAGGTTCTCGTAAATCTCAGAGTAGATGGGTGGCTTATTTTGCGGATGTCATAGAGATATGTCATAGTAACTATCAATGCATTGTGATCAGAATTTACCTCTTTTTGTTCATCAATGAGTTACTGTGCTGGCATTTGTAGCATACTTTCTGCCTCTCAGTTGAAAATGACGAATGTTGTAGTCCTCGTAACATGCTTTACTTGCACCTGCGGTCGATACCTGAGCATAATTGTATTGCAGCATTAATAGCTTGCCTTGATTGAATATAAAAGAATTTTTGACAGTTGTCCATTTTTTTCCCTCGAGTGCCAAGTGCAAAATATGTTAGAGCCCGATAGATCTCGTACCTGACCTACTTGCCTTTGAACTGGTATCTTGGCTAATTTTTTGCATTTTTCACCGTACAATGTTTCTTGAAAGGGCTTTAGTTTTTTACTGTATTGGCACGCCGAGTAGTACCAGCTGTTTACATCTTGGAATTATAGTATCATGGCATTACAGGTACAAATCATTTCCTATACAAATGCAGCAAAGCATAAACATAATAATGTATAGAGTACTTCAAACGTAAGGTGTGCAAAGGAGTTTTAAGAGTCATGCGAGATTGAAGTACCTTTCGCCCATCTTCAAACTTATTATTGAGGATTTGGTCGATAGCCAATCTGTTGGTGAGCTTTATTTCTTCTATGGTTGCCTGGTTGGTTTTGTTGGGGTTGGTACCATTTCAATCTCAAAGTTCTGGTCTATTGCATTGTGCATTCTTTCTCTGAGGTCGTTGGCCTCCTTTATGTTGAGATTGGCGTAAATCTTCGTTCCACCTGTGGAACTTAGGTGCATATTTCCTTCTTCCTCCCGCCCCCCCCCCCCCCCCCCCCCCCGCAATCCAAGTGTAGGGAAATCAAAATAAGGGAACAAAATAACTGTTACATGTAAAGCAAAAAAGAAGAGTGAAAGACGCCTAACCATTTAATTCTTTGACTGTACAACCACATACAATAAGTACTATTTCGGTAGTTGTTTGCTTCTTTAGAATATTTTCAAATTCCAAATCTTGGCCCTATCATGCCAGTCACAAATAATAGATTTGTATATAGCTATGGCGAATGTTCTAATGTACATATCCTGTCTTAGTCTTAGAGAGATTTCAATACCTTTTGTTTGTCAAGATGGCATCCTTCTTGAAAAGCAGTTTGGTCCTCCCAAGCTTGATGCCAAAGTCTTCGATGTCCAAGACATTTGATAGAATGCCAATGATATCTAGATAGAATGCAGGAAAAATGAAATATATGCAACTACTATAATACAATTTAATATGGGAAAGAAGTCTAATTGAGTCCTTTAAGTTTTTTACCTGTAACTCTGTAAGGTATGTGATATCATTCGCTCGTTTGTGTAGGCCATCATATTTTATAAGTCTAAAGTTATGCTGAGGCATTGATTTGACATCTTGCTTGAGGTGTTATATTTTAGTTGCATGGAACAAAGTGATCACTGTATCCTGCTTTGGAAATGACCTGAACGTTCCCTTTGCCTCTGCGATCTTGAAGTTGGAAATCATGTAGACGTTTCCTTCTCCGAATTGTGGTAAGAATGTGCGCCTCTGGTTGTTTCGCAATAATACATGTTGTAGATTTCCCTGGAATCATATAATTATAGTCACTTCTATTTCGTCAGGAATTGTATCTATATTAGTTTTTATATTTCATGACCGAATACGATATGTCATACTTATCCCCTCGTCAAGTAATATCATGTTAGAGTCGTAAATCTCTTTTGTGCTCGGGTATACTCCATCCCAAATCCGTGTCACCCTAACTTTGATGGTCCAGTCATCTCCGTCAGTTTTTACATCAAAGAGTTTGGTGCATTCTGCCGCCATTTGCTCTCCTTCGATTGTACAACTTAGCGTTATCCATAACAACCAAATTGAGGAAGAATGTAAAGAATAACAATAATGCATATAACTTGTTGAAATTGAATAGAAAAAAGGGTAAAGACATAATAGTGATTTATGGCTGCAATGTATCCTTTGTCTTAGCTTACCCCATGATTTGATTAGCACTTACCGTAAAAACAGCTTGGTAAATTTCCAAATTGTAAACAGAGTACTAACACTGAGAAAGAGAGATCCATAAGTACTTAAGCTTTCTTGTGAGATTGTGAGCGTGTGTGAGAGAGAGAAAGTGTGTGTGTGTGTGTGTGTGTGAGAGAGAGAGAGAGAGAGAGAGAGAGGGGTTGAGAGAGATTATAAGGATTACGATTATGTTTCTCTTTAGGTAGTAGTGTATCTTTGCCTTCATGTAATTCTGAAAGATGAACAGAGGATTGGAGTAAATCGAGACAACACCTGAGAGCTGTACGATGATTGAAAAGATTTTGATGTGAGTATTTTTGGGACATATGTGATGCTTTTATAGTTTCTCTCATACTACTCCATATCCGACCGCATCTGCAATTGTCTTGTAAAAAGGTAATCTATTAAGTTCTATTAGTCATACGTAAGCATATTAAAAACTGATATTTTTTTAATGAGATCTTTATATGTGTATTTGATTAATTTCGCATGATTTAATCAGGTCTAAATTACTTAGCATTATGTATTACTGTAAACTAATTCTAGACACTAAAAACCCACTAACTAATATACTAACCTATTAGAACTTAACTTTTGAGGTTAGTTCAAGTTTACATAGTATTCTGGTCCTGTCTTTTGTCATATTTGTTTAGTAATCCTCATGTATACTAAAAACTGATTCTAAGCAGTTCCTTATCCAACGTATCTAGAATTTTCTTATAAAAAGGTAATCTCTCTTAGTATGAGATTAGAATTCTATTAGGAACAGGTAAATTCTATAAGTCATATGGCAAGCATATTATAAACCTGGTATTTCTTTACTGAGATCTTTATATATATGTATGATTAATTTTGCATAATTAATATGAATATTCTGGCTTTACTGTTGTCATATTTGTTTAGTAAGCCTCGTCTAACTTAAAAACTAATTCTAAGGAATCTAAAAGTGTACTAACTTCTGATGTATTAGTACTCAACTTTGCTACTGTGTGCCTAAAATCCCTGCTATTAGGAAAACCAAAACTCATAAAACTAAAGAAAAATGAAAATCACATAGGGAATATAAATTCATACTATGTCTTGATTGGAGATTTGTTGTACTTATAATCAATAAATTCACAAGAATAAAAAGAACTGAACTGTATGGTTAAAAAACTTTACAGTAACTTGATTCCAAATCTGTTGTACTTATAATCAATAAATTCACAAGAATAAAAAGGACTGTCTATGTTAGATACAAAAATCCTTGGCCATTTTCTACTTGTGACTCAATGTTGCAAAAAGCACCTGAACAATACTCCTAATCAAGAAGGAAAAGTAGACGTTATTTAGAACTTAGCAATTTAGAACCAATAATTCCTAGCTCGAGCAAAGTTAACTATTCTTTGATTGTTGACATGAGAAGGTTCGCTTACGGGAACAGGCGTTCCTCGAGCTAACTGTCGAACATCCTTTACATGCAGCCTTTTTCGGTGGTTGTTTGTAGGACTAACTATAAGCTCTAATCTCCTCTTTCCATTCTGCCGAACACACGTATTTTTTTTTTATTCTGCTCAATGAATTGCATATCTTACCATCATCAAAAGCTTTTTCGAGCTTGAACCAAGCTTTAACATGAATTACAAATTCTTGCAATAATTGGTAAAAGGTAATAATACCTTTCCGCCGATTGTGCCTAAGGATATCAATCCTATGAGCACGAGCTTCCCTATATTGTTCTCTAGCACCCAATAAAGTAGGCATTGAGTTCAATGCTGGCTGATGTTGTTGCATTATCAGCCATAACAGTTCAGAAAATTCGACGACTCCTAATGAAGAAGAAAAGGTAGACGTTATTTAGAACTTGGTGATACAGAACCAATAATTGCTACCTTGAGCAACGTCTACTACTCTTTGATCATTGACACAAGAACGTTCACTTGCAAGAAGAGGCGCTGCTCGAGCTAACCGGTGAACATTTGTTACATGTAGCCTCATTGGGTGGTCGTTAGTAGGATTAACTATAGGCTCTAATCCCCTCTTTTCATTCTGCTGAACACACCTCTTTTTTGCTGAATTTCCAACATTTTCTTTAACAAACTTTGGTCCTTCTCTTCCCCTCTTTTGAGCAGTCTAAAATCCACAAATATCCATCTCTTTTTATCCAGTAATATCTAACCGAAAGAAAGCAACTTCAATTCTATCCCACACTTGTGTGATTATAATACAATCTTAGCTTTCATATCAAACTCATCACAAGATGGTTATAAACAATGACAACCAAGTATAAAGCATGAGGAGAAAAGGTAGATCTAACGACACCATTAGTGCGAGCAATTGAATTGCATGTCTACTGATCAAAAAGAAAGAAGAAGTCAAAAAGTATTGACTACTTAAAATCTAAACAACCATTAACTTTATAAATCTTAGCTTGAATGGGGTTTAGTTAAAAGAGCAAGCTAGTTCAATTCTGCAAGCATCTTTATTACAAACTGACACCAATTATGGAAGTAACCAAGCAAAGCCATCATGTTCTTCGCATGACTGTCAATGTTAGATACCAAAATCCATGAATGGAAATCAACCAACTCATCAAGCTACCATCAACTTACAAAGCACAACGATAGAAAAAAAAAAAATTAGGAAGATTGATTCAAACCAAAAGCAATCTGGTATAGATTGCTTTGAGCAATCCATTCAATAAAACAATCTATTCATGGATTCACTTCCAATTTTTTTGTACAAACCATAACATCAATTCATGCATGCCCTTGTATTTTTTGCTTAAAGGAGACGGTTAACTGGTACAGAAAAGGCAAAGGTGCTGTGGGGGAAGAGAAGATTGATGGATTGAAGGAGCCTTTCTAAGTTGAATAGTATCTAGGCAGCTCAACACACTGAGGAGTGCTGTTTTTGTGGGTTTGATAGAGTGGTGTTGTTTGCTAAATTTGCAGTCAATCACTCCTTACACCAAAAAATAGGATGGTGCAGTCTGGGGTTTAACTCTCTCTAATTGTCAGCCCACCCCCTTTCGTCTTACGAACCAAATGCAGAAGCCAAGATGTGTGATTGAGTGCCATGACGAAGCTTGCTGCAAGTGCATCTACCGTCTCCCTTTTACCAATTTCAGGTCTTTCATGACCCTTACTGTAGTTAAAGGGGTAAAAGACTATCTACAGACGTAAATTCTGTGAGAATTGTCACCATGGGAACATGACTACATGTTAAATTTCACAAAAAGCTACCATCAATTTACAAAGCATAGCATTAGAAAAAATCACAAATTCAGGAAGATTGTTTCAAATCAAAAGCAATCTGGTATAGATTGCTTTGAACAATCCATTCAACAAGGTAACCTATTCATGCAATTTGAAGATGAAGCAGAATTTTATTACAGTATAGAGGTCCCAGCCAAGGATGGATCAACCAAGCTTAAGTTTAGCAATGTTAAGACTTGCAGATCAGAAATTTACAAGCAGTACAAGTATCTCAGCTAAATTTGATCATTTCTTTGTGTAGCGCTTCTCTTATCACTTCCTTGGCCACAGTTGGTGTGTACAAAACTAATAAATATAAACCCTAGAAAATCCCCGTGCCTAGCCCATGTGGGACTGTATCACTTGCCCAGGTTTGAAATCCTTGCATGTATGCAAGCCGGCTACTGACCCCCCAAGCACATTGACCACTGTTTGGACTCCTTAGGGACGTTGGCCATTGTTGGAGAACCCACAAAGTGATGCAGACAGGCCAACGGGCTCAACTTGAAAAGCTACCTATCCAAGTGAGGGCCCCTAGCCCTTAGAAATGTGGGACTGCATCACCAATATAAGCAAAAGTGCCATCCAAGGTGCCTTCTTTGTGGGGACCGTAATTTCACTAGTCATATTAACAACATAATGTCATTTGCAAACACGTGGAGGGCTTTATATGTTCTTATGTTAATGCATTGCTTGGTGGCAAGGACCTACGGCACATGCATGCCCCTGTTTTGTGGGGACTCTGACTCATGCTGATAGTTTGCAAAGAAAACTATAAGATGTATTTTTCTACAGAATACTGAAGCAAAGAATACTATAAATGCGAGTAAGAAACAGAAAATCAGAAAAGAAACACTGGAAACATAGACTGAATCAGAGTACTCTCATGACACACTACACGAACATTTTAGTGTGGGAGAAGAGAGGTGTGATGTAATACAGGGCATCAAAGTATAGAATCTTTCAACGTCTTACTGTATCAGTTTTAGGTACTTTCTCAGTATACCTATATGATATTCTTTAAATTTCTTCATCCATACTAAAACACTAGTCCTTCTATATTTGAAGTGGAGCTCATAATCATCACAATGCAGGTAATCTTAAAAGGCAAGCCTTTTAATAAGTGCCTTGAAATCAGCTAATACTTATTCTCACTCGCAATGTTCATTCCTGTGGCAACACAACTCATCCAAACATTCTTGTAGACCATTCTAATCATAAATTTGACTTTCTGGAACTCCAAATTCTCTGACGACAAAGCACTTGATTACAACAATTAAATGGAACTCAAGTTTCCCACAAAGAAAAGAAAAAGAAGAATTAGCAATAAGCACCTTAAATACCGAGACCCAATAATAATCAAACCAACAACGAATCTTCTTTTTCTCGGATGGATAAAAACCATGCTTGGCTTTATAGTTCACCAACCTTCGATGACCTGAGATCAACACCTGCAAAGCAAGTAATAATTCATGATCCCAAATTAGCTGGATAGATCACCACATATGCCGCTGAAATACATGATCTAAAATGACCAAACAAATAATGTATGCCAACGGCAGTGATCTAAATGGAACATATCATAGTGTTGATTCTGTGATTGGATTTTGAGTTCTCAACAGATCATAGAACTTTGTAACCATGTTGTCTTTTGGTCTAGTATCAAAGTAGTACAATGCATTGCTCTCTCCAAAATCAAGAATTACAGAGTTTTCTGAAATTAGGGCAAACCAACCTACAAAGATGAGCAGCTCAATATACATGAACTCCGGTTTTGGTTCTATTTGCTAAAATTAACGCACACGTATATATGGGCAGTTTCATATGTGACCAAAGAATTAGGCGTGTGGAACTTCGGCTTCTGCACGCGGCTGGAATAGAGATTCTGACCATGTATATGGAAAATGTGCTTGACGATTGACACACACACAGAGTGGGCGACCAATTTCTGTATACGTACCCGGTTTTAATGTTAAATTGTTATGTTTATATAGCTCCATAGGTCCTAGATAAGCTAGGCTATTCCTCTCCACTCAATCCCCTCATGCTGCTCTATAAATGGAGCTTTGTATCCACCATTTCAATTACACCAGAAATGCACAACATTTCTTTATCTTCCTCTAATATCATGTAACATGGTATCAGAGCCACCACTGGTGGTGGTCTCTTGGACTCGGACCACCACCAGTCACTACCGGTCCACTCACCTGACACCACCAGTTCTCACCCAGACCACCGGACCACCATGCCCACCACCGGCAGTCTCACCAACGACCACCAACTCAAAATAACTCCATGTCTCAATCACCCCAATTACCCATGACCTGAAATTACCCATGGTAGAAATTAGAGTAATCTTGCATTTCTTGGTGTAAATTACAGTGGTGGAAGAGGGGGTATAAATAGATTACAGAGAGTGTTTTGTGTGGTGAAGGTGAGTGTAGCTTAGGGTAGGCCTTGTAGACCTATAAGATATATTTACATTAACATCTCCCCTCAAACTTAAGATGGTAGATAGGAAACTAGCTTAAGTTTGGACGTTAATGATTGATGTCATGTTTGAGGTGAATGACGATCCTTCAAAGCATTGAGATCCAAATGTAGATCCTGAAGTGAAATAGATTATCTGAGTGATGCCTCATTAAATCAATGTTCCTGATGCGGCTACCGATGGATACAGAGTACAGATCCAGCGACCAAGAGATTGGAGATATTGGGGCAGTTTCGAGGGTCCTTTAGGATAGGTCTAGTGACCAAGGGATTGGAGGTCCTGGGGCGATTCCTGGTGATCCAAGAGGACAGGTCTAGCGACCAAGGGATTGGAGGTCCGGGAGGTCCGAGAGCAATGCTCACCTTGGTCGTTAGATCTCAATCCCAAGATCGCCAAGAATCATGCCAAGACCCTCACTAATCGTGGTCGTTGGATCAATCATCGGGGATAATGCCAAGAGTCTCACTTTACTGTGGTCGTTGGAACTCAACCCCAGAATCAACGGGAATCATGCCAAGACCCTCATCCATTGTGGTTGTTTGAACTCAACCCCGAAATTGTCGGGAATCGTGCCAAGACCTTCATCTATGATCTTCAGGTCATAATTGTCAGATTTCTCATATGGGATTACTGGACATCATCAGCCCAAGATTTTAGGTCTCGTAGTTACCAGACCTTACTTGGGATTTTTAGAATTTACTTCGAGACCTTAATTTACTTAGGTCAATCAAAATCTTTGTCACCAAAAAACACCCCAGGACCTCCAATCTTTCAGTCGTTGGATCTGTCATGTCTGATCACCAGAAATCGCCCCAGGACCTCTAATTCCTCGATTGCTGGATCTGTCTTCAAGGATCACCCGAAACTGCCCTAGTATCTCCAATCTCTTGGTCGCTGGATCTGTACTCTGTATTCATTGGTAGCCGCATCAGAAACAATTGATTTACTCAGGCATCACTTGGATCATTTGTGTTACTTCAGGATACTACATTTTCAATGCCTTGAAGAGTCGCCATTCATATCACCAATCATTAACCTTCAAACTTAAGTTGGTTTCATGTCCACCACCTTAAGTTTGAGGGGGAATGTTAATGTTAAATTGTTATGTATATATAGCTCCATAGGTCCTAGATAAGCTAGGCTCTTCCTCTCCACTCAATTCCCTCATTCTACTCTATAAATAGAGCTTTGTATCCACCATTTCAATTACACCAGAAATGCACAACATTTCTCTATCTTCCTCTTCCTCTAATATCATGTAACACCCGGGATGAAGGCTGATTTTTGGTCTTCATGCATGACCGATCTTTGGTGTGTGAGAGAGAGACTGGTTGGGAAATTTTGTGAGGTTGGTTTGGCGAGAGGCAGATCTAGCAACTGTGATTTGGGCAGAGAGAGAGGGAGGCTGATTCTCGGGAGTTTGAAGAAGATAGGGACAAAAATATTAGCGCCAGAGATTTCCCACTATTTTTTTTCCCGATGATTTACGGTATCTACTACTTATTAAGTCAAAACTTGATTTGGTTTGGTGTAACACTTATCTGGTGTTACATAACTACCAATTTATAAAGATGACAAGTGGTATTTCAAGAGAATTTTTAAAAAGTGACACAAAATTAAAATCTTAATTGGTAAGTAACTATCTATAAAATTGTGTTTAGTTTTTCACAAATTCAAATTTAAATTCAAATTCAAAGTAAAATTTAAAGGCCAAATTTGATATGATAATAATATTTTACTAACTTATGTTGGGACACGTATCTGTAATTTAATATTCATTTTACTGTATATGACACTAAACATGTGTACATGATTATTTTTTTTTAAATTTGTATTATTAAATTTATTTTTGCACAAGCATCGTACGTGCCACGATGACTCGTTTTATTTTAAGCAACATGTTAGTAATGACGTTTAATTGTTGTTGCAAAGGAGTAAATCGATACTTAATAAGTGGCACGTACTAAAACGTCGAAAACTTTGTGATACATAGAAGTGTCACAAACTGTACCTAGTTTATGACATTTAACGTAAAAAATTAAGTGTTGCCAAAACCCCCTTTTTTGGTGTGAGCCAACCTTCTGGTTGTTCTGGGGCAGTGGCAAAGCCATAAATGTTGAGCGGGGTGGACACTTGACTTATTTTTTATGATTTAGCGCTATGAATATTCTTAAACTCATACCTTAATATGTTTGTCCAC
Source organism: Escallonia herrerae (assembly GCA_033070095.1). NCBI lineage: Eukaryota > Viridiplantae > Streptophyta > Magnoliopsida > Escalloniales > Escalloniaceae > Escallonia > Escallonia herrerae. The sequence continues at coordinate 331,000 of JAVXUP010000337.1, read as the reverse complement.
ACTTTTACTTCACGTGTTTTTTCCTATCTCTCCTCCAGGCGGTCCACGTTTGGTGTAAGATTCAATCAGTTGAGCCAGCCTTCTCGTGGCTTTAGGGCAGTGGCGGAGCCAAAACTATTAAGCGGGGTGGGCAGTTGGATTTTTTTTTTATAATTCAGCTAAAAGGATATATCCTAAATTCATGGTCTAATATGTTTGTCCACACTTTTTCATCGTCAAAAGTTAATATCGTGACATTACAAAAAAGCATGATAACATTGCACAAAAGTTAAATACATATTAAACCGTGCAAATTATAAGTTCTAAATTCTTGATTGCTAAATTCTCAATCTGAAATTGAAAATTCTGAAATTTTTAATTCCTGAAACTATATGTCCTTAAATTCACAATTCTAAACTGAAACAAAAATTTACACTTATTACTAGGAAAGGATTTAGAGAACTCAACTATGTAAGAATTAACACCACAAGAAAATATGTATTTTGCGACGGAGTTTAAGCGACGGAAGGTATTCTGTCGCTAAACATGTCTTTAAGCGACGGAATATACCGTCGTTAAAAATCCGTTGCAAAATACTATTACCGACGGAAGACACCGTCGGTAAAAGTATTTTGCAACGGAGTTTTAACGGCGGACTTTTAGCGACGGATTTACCGTCGCTAAATATTTTTTTATAAAATTAGTAATTTTGAGTTTTTTTTAAAAATTATTTAAACGACGGAATAAAATCGTCGCTAAAAATTCTGTCGCAAAAGTCTTTATAATAAGACATTCACCGACGGAGTTTTAGCGACGATGTTATTCCGTCGCTAAAGATCCTCCATTTAAATTCAGATATGGTTTCTTTCTCTCTCCCCGTTCTCTCTTTAAAATTCTGCTCCCACCCACCCACCGCCGTTCTCACCTCCGGCGACCCTTCTCTATGGCGACCCAGCTCCGGCGACACTCCCGTCCCCCACCCGACGCCCCGCCACCAAGCCTTGCACTCCGGTCGTGCCACAAAGCCCTCCACTGTCGCCGCACAAGGAAACCCACCACTGCCGCCGCACCACCAACACCGGCGCCGTCGTACCCACCTCGAGATTTGTATGTCAATTGCCCTAAATTATCTGAATTTTTTGTTAATTTGTCTTCAATTTAGGTAACATGCCCTAAATTATCTGAATTATTTAGATTTGTATGTCAATTTAGGTTCAATTTTTTGTTAATTTGTCAATTGCCCTAAATTATCTGAATTATTTATGATGTCATTCACTTTGTTGTTCAGACGGATCTTGGCTTATTGAAGAACTTGAACTTGTTATCTCTAATTTTCCTTAATTCTTGACGAGGTAGGGAAGAAAACCATATTCGGTAGTTAGTCTGTAACACCGATATAGATCATGGTGACGCTGAAAGGTCATAGATTATGGGCCATTGCATGACATCAGGATAAGAAAGCCTCTGTATTGTTTATTCAATTCAAACTACCAGTAAATTGAAGTAATTGAACCATAATTGAACCCTAAGTAAATCCTAAATTGAATGCCCTAATTGAATCGAACCCTAAATTAAACTAATTGAACCCATAATTAAACCCTAAATTGATTGCCCCAATCTAACCGAACCCAAATTGAACCCTAAATTGAATGCCTCAAATCAACCAAACCCTAAATTGAATCAATAGACCCCCTAATTGAACCCTAAATTGAACTAATTGAATCCTAAATTGAATGCCCTAATTGAATCGAACCCTAAATTAAACTAATTGAACCCCTAATTAAACTCTAAATTGATTGTCCCAATCTAACCGAACCCTAATTGAACCCTAAATTGAATGCCTCAAATCAACCGAACCCTAAATTGAATCAATAGAACCCCCTAATTGAACCCTAAATTGAAGTAATTGAACCATAAATTGAATGCCCTAATTGAATCGAACCCTAATTTGAACTAATTGAACTCCTAATTAAACCCTAAATTGATTGCCCCAATCTAACCGAACCCTAATTGAACCCTAAATTGAATGCCCTAATCCAACCGAACCCTAAATTGAACTAATTGAACCCTAAATTGAATGCTTCAAATCAACTGAACCCTAAATTGAATCAATAGAACCCCCTAATTGAACCCTAAATTGAAGTAATTGAACCCTAAATTGAACCCTAATACAATCGAACCCTAAATTGAAATAATTCAAGCACATCGGATATGTGAATTTTGAACATTTTTTTCCCATTTGAACATTGATCATTTGTTTGATAATTTTAGGTTGTTAATTATGCGTTTTAGAATTGTGATTATTGATCGATGATTTTAGGTTATTAGCTGTGCATTTGAAGTAATTGCGATTATAATTGATGATTTTAGATTGTTAATTGTGCATTGAGCATTTGAGATCTTGAGATTATTGACGGAGGATGGGACCCAATTAGATTGAATGTGTGATTTTTGTTAATTTTTATTGCATTGAGCATTTGAGAATTGAGAATTGAGAATTGAGGTTGTTGACGGAGGATGGGACCCAATTGGATTGAGATACCTATTAGTTAGCGCAGACACGGACAGCACGTCTGATCGACGGTGTCCGACATTTAAAAAATAAATTAACGTATGCCGATGTGTCTGGAGGTGCGTGTCGGTGGGCGTCGGACACGTGTCCGGAGGCTTCGGACACGTGTCCAAAGGCATCGGACACGTGTCGGTATGTGTCGGACACGTGTCCGGAGGTGTCAGACACGTATCGGACACCATATCGACACCCTATATGAGGTGTCGGAATTGAGATTGTTGACGGAGGATGTGACCCAATTGGATTGAGATACCTGTTAGTTAGCGCAGACACGGACAACACGTTTGATCGACGGTGTCCGACATTTAGGGTTTATGCCTAAGTTATTGTTTTTCACGTGTTAATGTCTTTGTATATAATCTATATGAAGTCAGATATGGATAGGATACGGGCTATTCGTGGCCGGGCTGGACGCCGAGCTGCTTCTTCCCCGGTTAGTCCCACCTCGTCATTGCCTACTGATGACGAGGCACAGAGTGATCGTGAACAGCCATCGGGGGCCGCTGCCGTCGCAGTCACCGTCACCCCAGCCATCACCGTCGCCCCAGCCCCAGCTCGAGCCGTCGCCCCAGCCCGACGCAGATTCATCCCACACGCGCGTGCATTCTCCATCTTCCGTGGGTTCTACCTCAGGTATAGTTGATAACGGTGTTTCGTACATTTTCGCTAGCCTTATATTTGAACTGTATTAATGTTTGTATTTTGTAGGATCTCGACGAGGCCGTGGTCCGACACGCGGGGTACGCATCGACCCCCAGCGTAAACAGAGAGTTACGTTCACGCAGGAGGGCCTGTAAGTACTAAAAATATCACCCCATGCCTTATGTTTAAAATTTTGGGGTGTTAATTTATATTTGAACTGTATTAATTAATTTAATTACTTCTTTGGCAGGATCCTGGAGAATATTGCGAGGACGAAGATCGGCGTTCTTGTGAAGGGCCGATTCTTCGAGCCACGCCTGTACAGGAAGGACCGGGATGCCACTGCGAGGGAGGCCCTATGGGAGGAGTGGCTGGTACGGTGAAGTATTTTTTTTAGCGTTAGTAAATGTTAAATTACAGTTTGTTTGATGTTGTTAATTTGTGTTATTGAATGCCTTACAGGAGGGGTTCACGTTTGACACGCCTCAGCAGCAGGTACTGGGGCAGCAGGCTTTCTTTGCCTACATCGGCAAGAATTACTGCCATGGCTCCACAATGCACGGGACCGGGCGAAGAAGGCGCTGCCCGCGGGTGCCCCGATGACGGACATGGCGAGATATCCCCCACATTGGATATCTCACCGTGTATGGGGGGAGATGATATATCGGTGGGCTACGGATCCAGGTTGGGACGCCAAGAGTAAGAGCGGGACTGAGAACAGACAGAACAAAGATCCGACGCACAAGGGGGGGTCGGTGCCACACGACATCGTCCGACACAAGAACGAGGTCGAGCACCCGGATCTGGAGGACGATGAGGTCGTAGCTCTGACGTATAATCAGACGCACGTGCGGAAGAAGGACAAGGACGAGACGCACCGGGCGGGCGACTATATTTCAGATATTGCCTGGCGGATCGATGTGAGTCAATTTATTTAAGTTAATGTTTTTTCTTTCTATCCTCAATGTCTGTTTCGTTAATTAATGCCCTAACATATCGTTAAACCACTATTTTTGCAGGCCTCGTATGAACAGCTAAGGGGGTCCGAGCAGCAGTCCGGACAGCCATCAGCGTCCACTAGTACGGCTGCGAGTACTGGGGGGTTGAAGCGATGGCTGGATACGCCGGAGGTCGTGAATCGGCCGAAAGGCCGCATACGCGGCCTGCCTAGCACGACTGCTCGTGCCGTGATAGGAGCGTCCTCACCCCCTGCTGCCTCTCCACAGACACCGGCTCCTCGGCCTCAGTTGGACGACAAGGAGATCCAGCGCATTGCTACAGTGGTGTGCCGGATGATCAGGGAGCAGTACCCTTACTGCTGTACCCTTACTGCTGGACAAGCCGCCCCGGCCCCGGATCAGCAGGATCCAGATCCGGGACTCGGGAACCCCTGATGAGCCCCTTCCCGTGCCTGTTCCTAGCTTCCCCCCCCCCCCCGTGCCCTCCTTGTACTCTTCTCCCCTCTCCTAACCGGCTATATCCGGTTCCCGGCTTGTACATATATGAATTTTTTTATTATAAATTTTTTTTATAATTGATTATATATATTTCTTTCTGTATTGATTATTACGCGTTGTTGTTGAGATTTGAAAATTGTATTACAGGTCTGGGTAATTGAAAAATAAAAAAAAATTTCAAAAAAAAAATTGACTTTTGGTAACGGATTAATTCCGTCGCTAAAGTATTCCTACAATCAGTTATTTAGCGACGGAATATTCCGTAGCTAAATAAGTTTTTTAGCGACGGAATATTCCGTCTCAAAAATATAAATCCGTCGCTAAAGAATATAATTCGCGACGGAATATCCGTCGCTAATTAAAATAAATCTGTCGGTAAAAATGACATATTTAGCGACGGATTTAAAAATTCTGTCGCTAAACTATTAGTGACGGGCTTTTATACGAGGGATATTTAGCGACGGTAAATCCGTCACTAATTCTTTTACAGACGGATTTTTGACTTTTAGCGACGGATTACCCCGTCGCTAAAACCCTGTTTTCTTGTAGTGTAAATATGGATCTTATTGTAAAAATCGTCACTCTGACCTTTGGGTGTTAAGAAAAAACAAGAGGTCTACCATGAAATCGCCGCTAGCCAGCGGCCAACAAGTAGCACTTTAGCTCGAGTCAAGCCTCGATTCAGGGCATCCGAAAATAAAATAGAAAAACCTCCTTCTATTGCAATACCGATCAAAGGAAGCAATTTTTAACCCAAAGCCATCAAAAGGTTGGCTCGACTGTTTGGATCTTACACCTAATGTGGACCCGCTGGAGGAGGGAGGACAGAGAATAGGTGAGGGCAGAGGCGGAGAATACAGTGTAGCAGCCAGAGCCCAGAGGCACTGTACTTTATCACCTTGTAAGCTGTGTGGTTAAATCTTTTATCCCGCTAGAGCTCTTAACCCACAATCATTTACGGGTTAAATCCATTAAAGTAGCAAATACTGACAAGATCCTTTGAGTCTGCAGTAAATGTACCATTTTATCCTTCAACTCACAGAGGCCAATCAATACATATAGAAGTGACCAATACAAAATTTGACCATTTGATGATAGCAAAACTTGCAAGAAATCACTGGTCGTTTTTTTTTTTTTAGTATTCGACCTTGTCTTCATAAATACATGTGCATATATAAATGACTATATAATATTGTCATTGGCCCCCCTTCTCCATATATATTCCGGCAAGTGTGAATTGATGAATGATGCAGGTTGACTAAACAGCAACTTTGAATCTGCAATCTTTTTGCCTTCAACTCACAGAAACAAAGAGGGGTTTCAACTTGTCTCGAGAAGAAGGTTGGTTATTACAAGGTATGCTTTTGACGACATAACGTCTCTTCTTTGAAACTTTATCGTTAGGCCTGGATTTGTGTACGTTCTGTCTTAACGCACATACGCTTGTGCAGTTTCCAACATAGTAGCATTTCTCAGTTCATAGACATTGAATCTCGTTACATGAATATATCAAGTAACAACTATGGGAAGATTCTAGTAACTTAGACAAAATAGAAATATTTCTAAGTACTAGTCCTCGTTTTAATTGAATTTTTCTTTTTGACTTTCTGTGTATTTATAAGATAGAATTGGTACCTTATAAACATCGAATTAGAAAGCAAGCAACAATTACTGATAACATACATATTCATCCCAACCTAGTAACCTGGATTTTCTTCCGAGGATCTGACTTTGCTTCTTAACCTTATGGCGTACAGTTCTGCCTCCAAAACTGTGTAATGTTTTTTCTAATGTTTTGACACATTAATTTAAGCTTTACAAAAAGAGAGCGAAGATATTCAAGTTTTTTAAATTAATGTTTTGAAGTTGTTTTTTCTTTTTTTTTTTGCAAGGCCGCAGCCTGCTACAAAAGAAAGATATCAAAATGAATGTTCCGGGGATCGGATGCTGCATTGACAAGATTTTTGGTAAAGTGGGAGATTTTCTAATTGATGGAGCCTTGCGGGAAGCTGGTTATTTATTCAACTACAACAAAAATGTCAAAGATCTTGAAAAGAACTTGGCCAAACTTGAAGGTGCTCTGAGCAGGGTTCAAGACGAAGTCATAAAAGACCGCAGAAATGCAAGAGGTGTCTATGAAGATGTTTCCAAGTGGTTGGACGATGCACACAAGATGAAGAAAGATTTGGGGGCTTTTTTGGAAGGCAAATTCAAAACAAAGCTCATGGTGTTCGCTTCAAAGTGCCATTTCCCAATTGTTACTACCGATTCAAGCTCAGTAGGGAGGCATCAAAGACGAGTGCTGATGTTGTTGAACTCATCAAAGAAGGGGAACCTTTCAAGAAGGGTGCTGATGAAGTTGCGCATCTTGCAACTCTTGAAGATAGCAGGTCGTCACCAACTGCAGAAGAGTGTGAAAATTTTGACTCAAGGTCAAAGGTTTTTGATGATATTTTGGCTGCTTTAAGGGACGCTAATGTCACCAGAGTTGGAATACATGGCATGCCAGGGGTGGCAAAGACGACGATGATGAAACAAGTGAAGATAGCTTTGGTTGAGAAAAAAGAATTCGAAGAGGTTGCAGTTCCATATGTCTCTGCAACTTTGGACGTCAAAAGCATTCAGAAGAAGCTTGCAAGTGATTTGGATTTATCTGACCTAGCTAAAGAAGACGATGAATCCGCGAGAGCTGGTCTACTGAGGCGCAGACTAAAGAAAGGGAAAAAGATCTTAGTTATCTTAGACGACGTTTGGTGTAAGCTTCCCTTGGCAGACATAGGAATTGATTTCGGAGATAGCAAGGGCTGCAAAATTCTCATGACATCTCGAGATGGAAGGGTATGTGAAGTAAATACATGTCTGCCTTTCTTCATTGACGTCTTAAGTGAAGAGGAAGCTTGGGGTCTCTTCAGGCAGCATGCCAGAAATTGTGTTGAAGATGCAGATATTGATCCAGTAGCCATGGACGTTCTTAATGAGTGTGGACGCTTACCACTCATAATTCAAGCAGTTGGAGAAGCACTCAAGGATGGGGAGCTGTTTGAATGGAATGATGCACTGCGACAATTCAAGAACTTCACCCCTCGTAATATCGTCAATCTAGACGATCAAGTTTACAAGACATTGGAATTGAGTTTCAGTAGGTTGAAACCCGAAGAGGCAAAGTCGTGCCTTCTGCTCTGTTCGTTGTTCCCTGAAGATGCTGAGATATCAATTGCAGTCTCGTCACTACTCGCAATGGCGATGGGCTTCCTTGGTAGCTTGGATTTGATAGAAGACGCAAGAAACAGATTACTTTCGCTGGTGAAGGCTCTCAAGACTTATTGTTTGTTACTAGGATGTGAAGATGGAGGCTCGGTTAAACTGCACGATGTTATCAGAGATGTTGCCACATATATTGCTTCAGAAGACGTCTGGTACAGATTTATGGTGAAATCTACGGTCTCTGCATGGCCAGAGATGCATGAAGCATGTAGAGCGATATCATTGAGAATTGAGAATATTCCTGAGCTTCCTAGAAAATTGGAATGTCCTCAACTTCAAACCTTAATGTTAATGAGTAGCTGTGATACGCACACAAAAAATTCCTGGCACTTTTCTGGACGGCCTTGAGAACCTTACAGTTTTGATTTTGGTTGATGTATCTATCTCCTCGATTCCCATTCTACCTAACCTTCTGATGTTATCCATGCTCAAGGAGTTGAAGAAACTTGGGAGGCTTATCTTTTCTTGCTCATCTATCCTTAAGCTACCGCAGCACTTGAGAGAGTTGAAGAATCTTCGGTTGTTGCATCTAAGGGGGTGTGACAATCTCGATCTCATTGTGGAAGGTGTCTTATCAAGTCTAAGTGTCTAACCCACCTAGAAGCACTATACCTGCCAAGCTGCTTTCGTCGTTGGAATGCTGCCTTACTCGATGAATTAAATTCATTGACCTGCTTAACGGCATTAAATACGCATGCTCTCGATTTCGACAATTTACCGGTCTACCAGCTCTGTAAGAAGCTGATGAGGTATGCAGAACACTCCATTGAGATCTCATCAACCAGAACATTCAACATGAGTAACATAAACATGATCGATGGAAAAGACACGGTAAAAGTTCTGATCGAGGGAGCTGAAAAGCTATTCCTAACTGTGAATAAAACTCTTAAAAATCTCTTCTATCAGAGCTGCAGAGAAGGCTTTCCACATTAGAAGTATCTGGATTGTGAAGGAATGGAATATCTATTAAAATGGACACCGCCGTTATTTCAAAAGAGGTCCTTCTCTAAATTAGAGGTATTGGTTCTCCACAGATGTAAGATTAGATATCTCGTTAGCTTGCCAATGGTAAAAGAACTTGAGCATCTCCGACGCCTGGAAATAGAAAGATGCGAGTTCATAGATGCCAATGGTAAAAGAACTTGAGCATGGATCTTGTTCGTTTTCAGAGCCTGAAATATATTAAGCTGAGAGGTCTTCCAGAGCTCACAAGCTTATACTACGTAGCATAGAGAAATATCAAATAATATTTGTTGCGATGCTCCATAACAAATTTTCATGTACTTCAGGTTGCATTCCCTGCATTGGAGAGAATTACGATTAATTCCTTACCAAAAATTAAAGCTATATGGGGCAATCAATGTCCGATAGAGTCCCGCCCAACTACAGAAATTGCGTGTAGACGATTGCTAAAAACTATTGTTCCTTTTGTTATGCTTCCAAGATTGACAAACTTGCAAGGGATTTGCATTTCTGATTGTGCGTCAATAGAACTGAATTTGCATGGCCTACCGATGGGGAACTATTTCCAATAGAAATAACAACCCTACTGCCTGAGTTGAAGAAAATGGTCCTCGCAAATTTGCCTGAGTTGAAGCAAACCGTGTTGAGCTCAACGGAACTCAAATTTGCCTGAGTTGAAGCAAACGGTGTTGAACTCAACGGAACTTAATGATGACATTTGGTGTGCTTGAGTTGCGTCAGAAATTTTCCTGCCACTAAATCTATTAACAAATTAACAAATTGCAATGACTTTGGCAGGTTTTTTTCCCAAGCTTGGAAGAATTACACTAGTGTCGTGTAGGAATTCCCCCGCAGGACATCGGTCATCGAGCTGAATCCTTTTGCAAGTTAAGACTTGTACTGACAAGGGAATGTGAAGCGTCAACACTTGTTTCACCACACTGGTTGGTACTGTTGCACAATCTGCAAGAGTTGCATGTTGAAAGTTGCGATGAGGCGAGAGAGTTATTTGATCTTCAGGGACTAAATGCTGTGAGCACCATGTCCGGATCCTCTCAAGAATAAGTACGTTAAATTTATCTAGTCTACCTAAGTTGCAGTCACTGTGGAACAGGGATCCCCGTGGAATCCTAGATCTTCGAAGTTTAACAGAAATAGAAATTGTGCATCGTGGCCTCCTCAAAATGTTGTTCTGATGTTCCGTGGTTAGAGCCCTTGAACAGCTACGAGTATTAGTAGTAAAATCATGTCCCATGATGGAAACTATTGTATACGATGACGAGGGAAAGGAAGGGACAGGTGATGACGTTGAATTTCCTCGGTTGAAGTTCCTACATCTTGAGGAACTGTCCATGCTTTCGAGTTTCTGCAATGCAAAAGTTGCTTTAACAATGTATTCGTTAACGGCATCAAGATAGCAAAATTGTCCCCAGATGTTGCGTTTCTCTTGTGGAGGATTGCACTTGCCAAAGATGAACAAACTTTCAAGTCCAGCTGGATTGTCACATGTTGCAGACCTCAAGGAACACCTGCAGGTAATTTCAAAGGTTCTGCTTTGTATTTAGAAATATGCAATCCGCTTTGATATACGATTATGCAAAGTTGTTTTTGGTGAGGAAGTCATCTTGGAAGTTAGAAGAAGCCATTTTTGCTGAGGAAGTCATGCAGTTGGAATATTGAACTGGAAAATTGAGTTTGACTGCACGTTGAGATGATGATGTGCCGCCTTGTACATCTTGTGTCAGTGCACTAGCCACTGTAACTAGAGATCGATATGCGATGGTTTAATGCAAAGCCATTGGAAAGTTGTGTGTGGTAGCAACGAATTGTTCTGTGTGACAGCCACATAATGACTTTTCCTGTATGGAAGATCTCTCAAGTGTCCTGTTACAAGGATTCACTCACAGCATTACTATCATGCCACTATATACTGTCATCGCCATTGTCCCTATTCACTTACAAATGGGTCTAATTTTGAAATTAAGGTGTGCATTCGTCTATTCGATAGCCGACCCTAGAAAGTTGGAGTGTCTTCCATCGCCTCTGTGAGATCATTTTCTTTCCTCTTCCTTCCATTTTCCATATGTCCTTTGCGTGCCTTCCATGTATAAACAGTTCAAAGTGACGAGAATTTGAGTACTCAATGTTGATATACGGTTTAGATTGAGTTGAAGAACAAGGAAGATTCAGTACTTGTGCTATTTGTATGCTCTGTAACAATTTATGCTTCTCTCTCTCTCTCTCCCCCCCCCCCCCCCCCACCACCACCACCACTTTGCATGACACTTTCCAAGTATGCAACTTAATTCTTTTTTTCAGGCATCCGCAACGAAGACTAACAACAGTGATTTTGACGGCAAGGAATTAGCAAAGGATGGTGGTAGTGATGGTGAGGGGTTAGTAATGGACAAAGATAGTGATGGGGAAATGGATCTTTAAGCATATATTCGGTTCAGAACCAGCATGCCTGGAAGGTTATGTATATGCTCCTCTTTTCTAATTCAAAATAGGAAGGTTGGAATTTCCAAGGCTCGTTAATTACGTCACATATGGATAGAGGTTTTCCTTTCCATTTGTCGGACAAGGACCTTTTTATAAAGGATTTTGTCATGTAATTTTTCTCATATTTCTTGGTCGAAACATTGTTTTATGCTTTACGTCGTCAGTCTTATTTGTGCGGCGATGGCAGCTTTGATGACATATGACCCAGAATCAATTGACAATGAGAAGACATGTTCACATAATTAATACATTGAAGTACTACCTCCGTCTCTAATTAATTGATCGTATTTGACTTACACATTTATTTAGAATATGAGTTATATTTTATGAATTTTTCATTATACCCTAAGAGAGAAATAGAGAGGGAGCGAATAAAGTGGGTAGAAGAGAGAAAAATGAGTTGGTAGAGGATTAAATGTGTAGACAGAAATAGTATAAAAAGTGTAAGAACGGTAAACATGAAATAAATACCTATAAAATCTTTTTTAATCTGTATCATTTTTTTAAGACAGCTCAAAAAGAAATATGACCAATTTTTTTTAGGATGAATGGATTAATATTTATTATTTGCCCAATGTGCAGATCCTCACGTGTGGCGAGACTTTTATTGAGTGAGTCTAGCACGTGGATGAATTATACTGGGTGACGGTGGATGAGTTAATTTTTGAACTATTTGCTACACCCGTTCTGATAGCATGTGAAAGTATCCAATTCAAATCCAATTAGAGAGAGGCCCAAAATATTATTTATTATTTGCTCAAAGCGGAATTGATATCTCTCAACAAACTCAAAGTAACGCATTACAAATTAGGGCAAATTACACCTATATCCCTGAGGTTATGGTATAATTACAGGTAAGGACAATAGTTTGAACAAATTACACTTATGTCCGTTGACCAAACGGAATCTTAAAAACCCTAACGATTTTAATGAAAAGACTATATTACCCCTAAGTTTGAACTTTATTTTTTTTTTAATGCCATTACCTTATCTTTAAAAAAAAAGAAATATTAATGATGCCATTACTCTTCCCTCACCCCCCCAAACCCAAGGTCCCGAAGACCCCGCTCATCGCCCGCCGGTCGTCCCCCCCAACCACTTGGCAGATTCGAAATCGGTGAGCTTGAGATCGCGGTGCGCCACGCCCAGCCGGTTGCAGTGACCGATCGCGCCCATCAATGAGCTCAAGATCCCCGCCGCCTCGGGCTCGAACAGGGGGCCCTTGGAGACGCAACAAAAACAGATCAGGAGAGTCGCTAGGGTCGGTGACGAGGAGGAGGACGTCGTCGTCCTCATAGACGTGGAAGAGCTGGATGATGTTGGGATGGCCAAAGAGGAGGTGGAGGAGCTTGGGCTCGATGTCGAGGCAAATTCGGTCTGTGGGGGTGCGTAAAAGGAGGCGGGTGGTTGGGTTGTGGTGTTGGAGGAAGGAAGAGGTGGAGGCAGGAGGGGAGAGGAAGGAAGACTGCCGGCGTGATTTCAGTGAAACCCTAATTTGCAGATTAGTGATTTCAGTGAAACCCTAATCTGCAAATTAGGGTTTCAACAATTTCAGTGAGAAAATTAGGGATTTCAGTGAAACCCTAATTATTTGCAGATTAGGGATTTCAGCGAAACCCTAATTTGTAGATTAGGAATTTCAGTGAAACCCTAATTTGCAAATTAGGGTTTCAAAACCCTAATTTGGAGATTGAGACCCTCAGGATTTTGATGCAGATTGAGAAATTTTGATAAATTAGACTCCAAAGATGGAGAGAAAATCAATAAAACCCTCATCTTGAAATTAAATATCGAAATCTTAATTTAAAATTTTAAGAATATCCAGTATATACAGTACAAGGGGTAGTATCGTCATTTTGAAAATACACATTAATGACATCATAAAAAATTACACTTTATTTTACGGAACTTTGATGGATGGACACGGCTGATACATCTTAAAAGTGTTTGGTCACAGAATGTTACATTTTGAAACTTGTTGTCCTTAACTGTAATTATGCCCTAACCTTAGGGACTAAGTGTAATTTTCCCTACAAATTAAAAGGAAACAAATGGGGAGACGTGCCTCCTCCCGTCCCACTGTCCACCGATCTCTGCTCCCCAAAGCTTCGTCTCCATGGCCGTCACTGCCTATGCCACAGCCTCCACACCATAAATCGCCATTTATTAATCCACCTCGTCTATTAATCTCAAATCCAAGGAGTGTTCGAGAAGAGTAATCAACTGTCATTTTAGATCTCTTTCCCTATTATTGGGTTTGAGTTTTTCATATATTGTCTTCCCTGTTTTGAGATTTTTTAAATTTATCATCAAAATCCCTCTTATGTGCTTCTCTTCACTTCTGTGATGTCGAATTAGCCAAGACATCGAGTTCTGTAAGAGAAGGCAATGAGCGTGGAAGTGGTGGTCATGGGTGCAGTATGTGGGGCGGCGTATTGGATGCAAATATAGATATGTAATCGTTTGTATATATGGCTGTATGGCTGAGATCGTGTGATTGATTACCCGATTCATAGCCTTTTTCTTAGGAGATTGATTATTTTTAGGAGTCTGTTTAGGTAGGAAAACTCTTGTATATATAGACACTTTGGTGATAATGAGAAGATCATGGTTCCTATGTAAATTAGCATGGTATCAAATCAACTATCTTCTTTCACAAAATTCTAAAGTACTGAAACCATGGCTCAAGATGATGGTAAAGACGCGATCCAAAGGAAGACAATTTCTCCATATGACTTGACGACAAATAATAATCCTGGAATTATCATAACACAAGTACAGTTGAAAGGCGAGAACTAAGATGAGTGATCCGGACAGCCTTGAGAGCAAGGAAGAAGTTCGGCTTCATCGACGAAACATTCAAAAGACCAGATGAAAACTAATCAGATCTTGAAGATTGGTGGACCATCAATTCTTTGTCGGTTTCTTGGATTAGAAACACCATTGAACCTACCCTTTGATCAACTATATCTCATGTGGAGGTAGCCCAGGACTTGTGAACAGATATTAAGGAGCGATTTTTGGTCGTAAATGGACCGAGAATTCAACAACTGAAGACGGAACTTGCTAATTGCAAACAGAAGGGTTTGACCATTGTTAATTACTATGGCAAAGTGAAGATGATATGGGATGAACTTACAAATTTTGAACATATGCCGACATGCAAGTGTGGGAAGTGCACTTGTGATCTTGGGTCTGTCTTGGAGAAGAAACGGGAAGAGGAGAAAGTGCATCAATTGCTCATGGGTTTAGATGAAACTATTTACGGCACGGTGCGATCCAATCTCCTTGCCCAGGATCCACTGTCAAATCTTAACAGAGTCTATTCGACTCTGATACAAGAAGAAAGAGTGAAAACAATTGCTCGCGAAAAAGAAGAGCGAGGTTAAGCTATGGCCTTTGCAATCCAAAGCATGACAGCCTACCGAAGTAGAGGTGAATGGAAGGACAAGAACGTGGTGTGCTCCAACTGCAAACGCTCTGGCCATGAGTCAGAGAACTATTTCGTACTCGTTGGCTACCTGAATGGTGGGGCGATCGTCCTCATGGTGATGGGAAAGCAGGTGGCCGTGGTAGAGGACAACAACAGCAAAAGATAGGACATAGTAGAAGTCGTGGACGAGGTGGAACATCACGTGCAAATGCTGTTCAGACAGCAGGAGAAGGACCTTTCGTCTCAACAGCCAATGCAATTGATACAGAGAGCTCAGGGACACCTGGACTAAGTACAGAGCAGTGGCAGACTCTTCTTGCGATGCTGAAGAGTCAGAAACCAAATGCGAGTAAAAAGATGATTGGTAAGCATAATCTTTGGATCATTGACATAGGGGCGTTAAATCACATGACGGGCAACGCAAAGAACTTACGTGATGTGCGGGAAATTTCAATTTGTCCTGTCGCTTTGCCAGATGGAAATAATGCAGTACCTATTAAAGAGAGTTCAATCGTCCTTGGCAGAAATTTGATTCTTAAAGATGGGCTTTATGTGCCCGGCTTAATTTGTAACCTAATTTCTGTGTCGCAATTGATAGATCATTCAGATTGTTTTGTGCAATTCACTATCAGCTTGTGTGTTATACAGGGCCGCACTTTGAGGATGCTGATTGGTGCGGGTGAACGAGGATGGACTTTATTATTTCCGGGCCATACCGAGCATAAAGGCAATGAAAGTGAAGGGTTCATGCTCCCTCGATCTTTGGCACAAGCGTTTGGGACATCCTTCTCCGCAAGTGACCAAGTTAGTTCCTATAGTCGATCTTAAGAAGAGTAGTGGTATTTTGAATAAAAGTTGTGATGTATGTCAATGAGCAAAACAAACCAGAGACACATTCCCTTTAAGTGATCATAGAGCTTCAGATATTTTTGAGTTAATTCATTACGATTTGTGGGGTCCTTATAGAACACCCTCCTCTTGTGGAGCTTCATACTTTTTGACAATTGTTGATGATTATTCTCGTGGTGTCTGGATATTTTTACTTATTGATAAGACAGAGGTGTCTTAAACCTTGAATTTTTTTTGCCATGATTGCTAGACAATTCAATAAGGAGGTTAAAATTGTAAGGAGTGACAATGGGATAGAATTCACTTGTATGAAAAATTATTTCCTAGAACATGGAATTGTTTTTCAAACCTCATGCATAGGAACACCTCAGCAGAATGGCCGAGTTGAAAGAAAACACCGTCACATTTTGAATGTTGCTCGTGCCTTACGTTTTCAAGGTCATCTTCCAATTAGTTTTTGGGGGGAATGTGTTTTAACGGCAGGGTACTTGATTAATCAAACTTCGTCATCGATTTTAAATGGCAAAACTCCATTTGAAATTATATATGGTCAAGCACCAGAGAATGAGCATCTCCGCGTGTTAGGGTCCCTCTGTTTTGCACATATTCAAAGAAAGGCGTAGGATAAGTTTGCCAGTAGAAGTCGTCGGTGCATTTTTGTTGGATACCCCTATGGGAAGAAAGGATGTAGATTGTATGATTTGGAGACTAGAGAATTCTCTGTGTCCTATGATGTTGATTTCTATGAGACCGAATTTCCTTACCCAATTTTAGACAGGGGCATCACCAATGACATTATGGGACAGTCACTTCTTGACTATGTCGTTGATGAGGAATTTCAGATTGATGGAGACTTGGTTGATGGGGGGGGGGGGTACAGGGGATGCCCATGGAGGACATGAGCATCATTAGCGAGGTAGTGAAGATGCGCAGAATGTTTAGGAGCAACCTGTCAGTAGTGCTGAGCAGAATGTAGCTGACCCCGTTGCCCAAGAAGTTCGACCTGATAATGAAGGGAATATGGAGGAGCAGTTCGGTCATGGGCATTGTCGAAAACAAGCCTCGGTTCGATTGCATGATTATGTTACTAATACGATCTGAAAATTAAGTCCACATGTTCATTCACCCATGCCACAGCATCTCTCAGGTACGCCCTATCCTATAGCACACTATGTGAATTGTGACAAATTTTCTTTGCGACATAGAACTTTTCTTGCAGCAATCAATGCAGACCATGAGCCAACGACTTTCTCTGAAGCTGTGAAAGATGAATGATGGTGGGAGGCAATGCAACGTGAAATACAGGCATTGGAGAATAATAAAACCTGGGAGATAGAAGATTTACCTCCCGGTAAGAAAGCCCTCGGTTGCAAGTAGGTTTATAAGATCAAGTATAATTCTGATGGCACCGTGGAAAGCAACAAGGCACGTCTAGGGATTTTTGGCAATCATCAAATTGAAGGGATTGACTATACTGACACTTTTGCTCCGGTTGCAAAGATGGTCACCGTACGGGCATTCTTGGCCGTTGCAGCCGCCAAGAAATGAGAGTTACATCAGATGGACGTTCATAATGCCTTCTTGCATGGGGATCTCCAAGAAGAGGTATACATGAAACTTCCTCCTGGTTTTTGAGTCACAATTCCCGGAAAGGTATGTCGATTACGAAAATCTCTCTATGGACTAAAGCAAGCACCACGATGTTGGTTTGCAAAGTTGTCAGCTGCCTTGAAAGAATATGGTTTTCAGTAATCATATTCTGATTATTCACTTTTCACATTGCAAAAAGGTGTTGTTCAAGTAAATGTCCTCGTCTATGTAGATGATTTAATCATCTCTAGAAATAATCATGCAGCTATCCAAAGGTTCAAGACCTATCTCAGTGAATGTTTCCATATGAAAGATTTGGGAGCGTTGAAATATTTTTTAGGAGTTGAAGTTGCGAGAGGTCCTGAAGGAATTTTCTTGTGCCAGAGGAAATATGCTCTCGACATTACTTCTGAGGTTGGCTTGTTAGGCGCCAAACTAGCAAGTGTCCCTCTAGAGCAAAATCATCAGTTGGCCCTGGCTACTGGACCCTTGATTAACGACCCAGAATGCTATCGTAGGTTGGTGGGACGTCTGATTTATCTATGCTTTACGAGGCCTGAATTATCCTATTGTGTTCATGTCCTTTCTCAATTCATGCAACAACTGAGAAAGGAACACTGGGAGGCTGCTCTTCGCGTGGTGCATTATTTGAAAGGAAATCTAGGTCAAGGTATCTTGTTGAGTAATGAATGCAATCTACGATTACATGGTTGGTGTGATGCGGATTGAGCAGGGTGTCCTTTGACTAGACCATCACTCACGGGATGGATTATTTTTTGGGCACTTCACCCATATCATGGAAGATTAAGAAATAGCATCCAGTGTCTCGGTCATCCGCAGAAGTAGAGTATAGATCTATGGCAATGACTACGGGTGAACTTCTTTGGTTGAAAGGTATTCTGAGGAGTCTTGGTGTTTCACATAATTTTGCAATGCATCTTTCTTGTAATAGCCAAGCGGCGTTGCATATTGCCAAGAATCCAGTCTTTCACGAATGAACAAAGCATATTGAGGTGGACTGTCATTTTGTTCGTGACGAAATAATTAAGGACAACATTCATCCTCAGTTTGTTCCTTCTTACGCACAACTCACTGATATATTCACCAAAGCGTTGGGCGAATCACAGTTTGACCATTTTACTCGCAAGTTGGGCATTCATAATCTTCATGCTCTAACTTGAGGGGGGGGGGATATTGGATGCAAATATAGATATGTAATTGTTTATATGTATGGCTGTATGGCTGAGATCGTGTGATTGATTACCCAATTCATAGCCTTATTCTTAGGTGATTGATTACCCGATTCATAGCCTTATTCTTAGGAGATTGATTATTTTTAGGAGTCTGTTTAGGTAGGAAAACTCTTCTTCGTCGATCTCCGTCTCTCTTTTATTCTAACAAGTCAACATATTTTGAAATCTTAGTTTATTCATATTCGAGTGTATTGCAGAGTGAGTAGCACATAGTGGCGTGTCATTGCATTCATAGAAGCTTACCCGACTAGTGCTCGATAAAATGTCTGTAAGAAATGATTCTGCTGAACGAGTTAAGATAAACCTTGTACCTAAACTGTGAAGGTCTCTACAGAGTCCGTGTGAGTTTTTTGGTCCCTTTAGTGGATTCAGGTTCTAAGGTGAAAAACTGAAAGAAATTATGGGGGACAAAGACGGGTACTTATTGTTGAAGGATTTGAAGTTGGAAATCAAGAATCAATATGGGTCTTTCTATGTCTGCTTCTGGCTTTACCTAACAAAGTCCATTCAGTTTCCCTCTATTCTTATTCGTCAGGTTTCTTTCTTCGTTAACTGCTATCTTTTTGTTTCTTTTTCCTTTGTCTATCTCTGTTGCTATGAAAAATCGCATACGGGTCTAAATCTCATAGCAATTGATATACCATTCCTTTTTCCTTTATTTTAGTGGGTTTGTGCGCTTAATTGATTGTTAGTATCTAATTTTATTTTTAGAAGGGGTTTTGAGGGTTTAATCAATGGATGAGATATGCAAAGAAAATAAAAAGTCTCAGTTCTGTAGTAACTTTTGTTAATGTACAAGCCCATTTGAGCCTCTCATTACCTAATGTTCAGTAGGAAATAGCAGCCTGAAGCTCTAAGCCGTTTCTTTGAAGGGCTGGAGTTAACCCGTTTTATTATTTTGCTCATGTTGTTTAGCGGCCCTTCTTTTGGTTTAATTAGGGTTTACTCAGGGCCGACAGTATTTTTTTCTCCAATTTTCCTGTGAAAAGCAATAAATATCGAATTCGTCATGAAACCGTCTTAGTCATAGGAACTGATTATTGGAACTGATTATTGATCATCATACCAGTGATGGTATGCTGAACAAAACTGGGAGTTGTTCACGTGTAATATGTAGATTTAGGTTTTTTTCCCCCTTTTTGTTTTGCTTTCTAATTAATTGTCTATTTATTGTTAAAGGTTTACATAATGCCGACCAGGAGGGGGTTCTCACCGAAAACTTCTCACTTGTTGGTTTCGAAAAGTGAAGGTGCTTCGAATGTGATTGCCTGAGTATAATAGGCCGCATTTATAGGGCAAAGTTTGAACTCCTTTTGTTTCACGCCTTCTTCTTCGTTTTCATTTGTTCATATTATATTTGTCTTTTTTTTAAAGATCTAATCATTCGAGATGAGTGCGTAACACTTTCAATTTGGTTGTAACCACAATACTATATTTTGTCTTTTCATGGAAAGTAGCTAGTCTACTCGTGTACCTATCTATGTATGTAAAGAAAGCATTTCTTCCCATCCCCTTTAACATTCTCAAGTTTAAACTAAAAAAGAAAAGATGAGTGCGTAACTTATTATTAGAAGTATAGGCTTACAATTTATTATGACAATATTATCATCATTTCTAAGGGTAAAAATTAAAATATTAAAGTCAAAAAGTCAACTGGTCAAAAGTCAATGAGTCGAGTCAAAAAGTCAACGGGTGGGGGTCAAAATTGGGTCAGTCCAACTGCTGTGTCGGGTGAGAAACTGTCAAATTGGTTTAGGTCTTGGTAAATAGGTCATGTTGGGATAATGGGTTAAACCAACCCATTTAATGATTGACCCAGTTAACCCATAAATAAATGGGTCTAAATAGGTCGGTCACCCATTTTACCCAAATTCAAATCCAACCCACCCACCCATTTTGCCAGGCCTAACTGAAATCAATCATTCGATTTTGCTCATTGGTCATTTGCTCATGGGATCTACATGCATGTCGGGAACTAAGATCTTTGTTTGGTATTTTCACTCTCCAAAATATATAGGGCTAATTACACCCATGTCCCTGAGGTTTGGGGATAATTACACGCGAGGACACAAAGTTTCAAAATGTAACACTTATGTCCATTGATAAACGGAATACAAAAATACTTAACGGTTTTAACAAAAAGACTTGATTGCCCCTAACTTTAAAATCAATTACCCACTTAATTTACTGTTTATTCTTCCTCTCCCCACACCCAGCACCCACGCCCACCCCCCGCGCCCCCACCCCACCCCCACGCGTCTGCCTCTTCCTCTCCCCACACCTAGCACCCCCACCCCCCCGCGCCCCTACCCCACCCCCACGCGTCTGCCTCTTCCTCTCCCCACACCTAGCACCTACACCCCCCACGCCGTCTGCCTTCCCCTTCCCCGTCAGCGCAGTAGTAGGCCCTCCGGCGAGGCACCGGCACCGCAAGATGGCGGTCGCACTCCCGATCTGCCTGTCGCCATACCGGTCGCCACCATCACCGCCATGACCTACCTCCGTACCCCGCGTCGTCCGAGATCGCAAGCATCACCGAGCTACGTCGCGACACCGGCCTCCTCTGTCGAGATGCGAGCCACCGTGACCACTAGCAAGGCAGCGCCATCACCACCACGATGGGCTTGCACCATCGCGCCCACCGGTGCGATTGCTATCGTTGCAATGGCCAGATCTGTCTCCTTCCCATCCAGATCCGTCTCCTTCCCGGCGGCGTGGGTTTGCCAAGGCGGTTGCCGGAGGCGTCTTGGCAGCTTAGGTTAGCCAAGGGGCTTGCCGGCGTGGTGGGGTGGTTCTGCAGAATGGTGGGGCGAGGGGGCTACTGGCGGCGTGAGGCCGGGGAAGGGGGCTGCTGGCGACGTGGGGCGGCGGAGGGAGGCTGCCGGCGCTGACTTCAGATTTAGGGTTTAAATTATGGAGAGAGAAAATTATACTTTTTGTGACGATGTACTGTACAGGGGTAGTATTGCCATTTTCAAAATACGTAATGACGAAAATTAATTTTTGGACGGAATACTGACGGTTAGATAAAAGTGTTACTTTTTTTAACTTTTTTGGTCACGTATGTTACATTTTGAAACTTTGTGTCCTCACGTGTAATTACCTCCAAACCTCAGGGACATGGGTGTAATTAGCCCAAATATATATGATCAAAGATGTTTGGGTTCCACTTTTAACATTTGAGATCCAGTTGTACATTCGAACATGCTTATGAAACATATGCCGCCAAAGGTCAAATTGAAATGCAGAATCTAGACCTGGTATTTCCGTACTCTTCAAGATGTATGATCAATGATGATATTCGAACTTAACTCCTCCAGCCAATTTAAGCTCCAGCTAGTGCTTTTAGACACACTTGTGACAAACTTATTATTCAACTATCATTCTTCAATTGTTTTGCTATACGTACGCTCGCGGCTAAAATTAATGTAACAAAAATTAAAGGCAGACGCAACTTCTTTTTAGTCCTACCGAAGCAAAGAACAAAAGAAAAGCTAATAGGAGGAAAAGGGTCTCATGAAACGTAGATCACGTCCCAAGAAAAGGTTTTTAATGTCTCATTTCGATTGATAAACATCAGCAAATTAATCCAGTAGTAAAAGGGGAGACGCTAAAAGAAGACTAAATCTTCTGCCTATGTTGTCTTTAAAACCATAAATGATGTCTCTGGAGAGCAGCAACATGGCTACCTTGTGTGGGACAGAAGATGAAGATTATTCGTCGTAAGCCCTGGCATGAGAAACATACATCATAACCAGCATACGCAAGAATACAAATCTTTAGTTGCTTGGTACACAAGATGAGCCTACTTTGTCTCTGATACATTGAATGAGCATTTAAACTAAGATCACAAAGTACATGTAAGGTTATGCGCAACCACTTCGAAATACACTTTTTCTACTCCAATATAAAACAAGACTATTCCGATATTCCCTATTCCAAATGTTTAATCTAAACATGACCATTTTTCTATCATGGTTGTTTTAAAATGTTTCCACTTGGTCGTCGACCGGATAGATCTCCAAGGATCGGAAGGTATTTGCATACATGTAAACAATATGCAGTAAGATTAGGATGCATGACTCCTTAAGAAAATATATATATATATATATATATATATATATATATATATATATATATAGAGGACTCTCAATATATGAGATAAATAACATGATAACAGAAGATAACACTGTGTAAAACTTAACCGCCAAAAGTCAATTTTAACCCAAAGTGTTGACTTCCAGCTTTTAATGAACCAAAAAAAGTATAATAAATTTTTTGATGATGATGCTTGATATAAGTTTTTGGACAAAAAAAAAATTGAGGCTACTAATCTAATGTGCATATGCGGAGCAAGCATGTGGCACCGACGGCAGGTGCCCACCTGTTGCTCCATTTTTTTTTCCATGTTATGCGGTATTCTTGGCTTATAATGACGAAAGCCCACCTAAAAATTTAGAAATATTTAAAAGGAGAAGGGCTTTGATTATTTTGCATGTTAAACTGTCTAATAACTCTAGGGATGGTTGAAAGAAATATCATTTTAGTCATTTTAAATATGTCATCAAAGTTATATAGAGTGTCATAATTTTCTGGTTCCAGTTTCTTCCTTATAGGTTCGGTGTCCACCTTAAGATTAATTCCCGACTTCGCCACCGTCAGGTATAAGTATCCACATTTGAGATCTGAACTTTGGACACGAGCATTGTCGAATTAGTATATGGGTTCATCAGAGATTGTATCTAGTTACATTCTTGAAACCAAAAAGATAACCCTAAAGGGGGGGGGGGGGTGAATAGGGTTTTAAGACTACTTTAAAAATTAACAAGTAAATACAACAAACTTAGAGGGGATATGAATGACACTTGAAAAAGCTATAAACAACAAACCTCAAACACAATATCTTAAATAAGCAAACTAACCAATCTCAACACAAATGTAAAACGAAGGGTTTAGAGATACTTGACAAGGAGATTTAAATGGTTCAGTTTGATATACCCTCAAGCCTACGTCCACCTCTTCAAGGAAGTCCCTTGAAAGGCCCTAGAATCCACTAGTATTATCTTCCTTACGGGTCAAGATCGAACCTCTTACAATCTCTTGATGCTATGCCCACATCAAGAATAAGCTTTGACAATCCCAAAGCTTCAAAGCTTGACAACACCAAGCTTTGATACAAGAAACTTTAGATGAAAAAATGTTTACGAGATTTCACTCTCAAGAAGTAGATGAGTACAAGTTTAAGCACTAGAACAAGAGAGATGAGTGTATGATGACTTATGAAAGTGTATATCTCTCAAATGTAAGCTCACAATGAATGCTCTCTTGAAATGGATGAGAAAATAATGAAAATCAAGAGAGATTTGAACAATTACTTTGATCTTTGAGAATATGAAAGATAAGAGAGCTTTGAATGCAATTAATGAATGAAAACTATGCCCAAGATGAGTATTTATAGAGGTGGGAATCAATATGACCGTTTGGAGTTAGGTGGAGCATTAAATGAGCCAAATGGTAAATGCAGTCGACTGTAATGTGCCATTGCAGTCGACTGCATTCCAGTCGACTGAAATTCAAAATAGCCAATGCAGTCGACTGTAATAGGCTATTGGAAGTATTGCAGTCGACTGCATTCCAATGTAGTCGACTGTAATACCTCACTGCCCAAATTGCAGTCGGCTGCAATACCAATGCAGTCGACTGTATTCCTGAAAATGCAGTTTTCTTATTTTTAAAACATGAAAAACTTTTATGCATGCAAGGGAAACCTATGGGCAAGTTCTAGGTTTACAGTCATCGATACGATCATCTCTCTATCTAGTTTATAAAGAAGGAAATAAAAGCATTGTAAAATTCAATTGACGAATTCCTTCTTTGATGCGTTCTGTTGAGTGTCTTTGAATGATTAGCTCGTCTAATTGTCCATTTGCATGAGTATGAGATTGTACATATTGCTTCATCAACTCAATACTTGTTAGACAACATAAACATCAATGTTAGTTATCATCAAAACCAAATATAATCCTAGGTGAAATAACCGTAAGGTTAACAATTCTTTCTTTGTAACGGTATACTAGTACACTTATCGCACCCTAAAAGGTGTCTTGTGATACAACTTAATTTAAAAACAATCAAAATAAATAATCTGGATAAATGAAGTCATGTGGTTTATTTCACAACATGCCCAACACTTCATTCATAGCGTGTTAATACACGAATAAAACAATATCAACCACAACTGGTTCTTAAAAACTAGTAGCAAAAGGAAGCAAAGCAAAAATTGGAACAACGGGAGGCAATGAATCAATCAAAGCTATAAAAATCGCTAATAACAAAAGAAGATGACTAATGCAAAGGAAGGATTTAAGCATCAAGACCTACAAAACTCTGAATTTAGAACAAAATGATTGACATAATTTACTTGCTCATGTAGGAGTTGTCACTGGTATTGGCAAGTATCTCTTTTCTAGTAACGATTAACATGTATCTAGAATTTGCAACTAAGATACATAGGAAACTATTACAAACACCACAGTTTTACTAATAAACTAATCATCAATATCATTATCAAAATAAATATATAAAATACGAGTTCTCTCTCGAAGGTAGCCACAATCGGTTTGAAAAATAAAAAAACAAATCTTAGTTGAACAGTTCGATTTCAGCGGTTGGAATGTAACACAATCATTTTTATTAAAAAAAAAATCTTAGTTGAATAGTTCCATTTCAACGGTTTGGTAGGATCAAACGGATTGATTTGGATGGATTGATTGGATTGGGCTTGTAGTCATTTTTTAAGCCTATCCATTGATTATTATTTATACTTTTTTCGTCTAATTTATTTGATCATATTTGACTTACACGCATATTTATGATATAAGACATATGTTATGTGTTCGATTCTACCTCGATTGAGATAGAGGGGGTGAAGGGGAGAAAATGAGTCAGGACAGTGGAAATATGTAGGTGGAGGATTAGATTTGGAGAGAAAAATATGATTAAAAAATACAAAAGGGATAAGTATGAAAAAATATTTACAGAGTCTTTCTTAATTTAAAAAGTGATCAATTTTTTTAGAAACAAACTATTTTTTTATTTTTAGGACAGATGTAATAGACCGATTTGGGTGATTTTAAGTGAACGAACTGGGATGGATAAATGTATTTGGGCAGTGATTGCCATCTCTACTCGATTAGACATAGTAGACCCGATAGTGGTTCTATGGTCCGGTTATTAACCCCACGGGTGATCTTTCCCCGACCTGTCAAATCCCCCCACCCATCAAATTTCTACCGACGGTGTGTTGCCACTCAGAAGATTGTCGTTTGGTTTGCCATTGAACTGTGGGAATCAGAGGTGAGTGAGGCTTTGAGAAAGTGAAGCGGAGCAAAATTTGAATCTCGTATCGGCTTCTTCATCCTTTTGAATCACGAGATCAACGAGATACTTTGCACTCATGTGC
This sequence comes from Escallonia herrerae, assembly GCA_033070095.1. Lineage (NCBI taxonomy): Eukaryota > Viridiplantae > Streptophyta > Magnoliopsida > Escalloniales > Escalloniaceae > Escallonia > Escallonia herrerae. Next base: position 305,034 of record JAVXUP010000337.1, on the reverse strand, counting down.
ACATTTATAGTCGCTTCTTCCATTCGGTAATCACTATCGTAGTTTGACTTTTCAAGCTGTACTTATTTAATCCACGATTGTTGTTTGAGTTCCCATTAGTAGTAAATCTGCCATACGAACTCGCAGAAAGTCAAAAGGGAAAAATCCAATTAAACGAAGAGAGTTGCTTCAAAGTTGGGCATTTTCAACGGCCTAAAATGCCGGTTGGTTTGCACTTGGTTTTGGATATTAGGAGTTGATAGTTTGATCTTAATGAGCTGGAATTACCCTGAATTCTCTGTACCTAGCTTCAATGTTGGTTTGCCCTGGTTTTACCCTCACTTTTTCTTTCAATCGAACTAGGATAGAGAGGAAGATGATGAATCATAACAGGTACTTCTGACAGGTTCCTCATGTCTAGATGTTCTCCTGGTGAAGCTGATTGTAGCTATGCCGAGCTTCTAAGAAATTCCGCATGATTTGGCAATAAAATGCTGGTTGGTTCCTTCTCTATCTCTCACTTCTCAGTCGACTACATTAACGGAACACCCCGTGTGGGTGCAACCCTATTAGAAACCCCGTTATACGAACAACATGTTCCACAGAATAAACAGCAAAATTACTCTCCTCTTAAATAAGGATGAAATTTTTTTACAAAATAGGTTGGGCTTCGGAAGAAGACGTGATATATTCTCGAGATTTGTATGTCAGAACTTATAAGTGCATTTTGTTCCACCAATGCTGGCTTTGTTTTCACTGCATGTATAAAACTTGTTCTTCTAAAGAGAAATTGTACCAAGTTATTCATAGAGACTGTTTCACACTGATTTTAAAAAATTGATTAAAACATAAGCAATATTAAAAAAACAGTTACACAACATCATTAATTATTTGGCAAAGGTTACGAAAGCTCTTGTTGGAAGCTGTGAAATGATTTGGTTAAAAGCTGACGAAAACAGTTTTAATGTGAGAAAGTGGCCAACAAGGGCTTAGACTTGCTCAATAGTGTGCCAAATGCAAATTATGATGAACTACGATGAAAAACACTTCCAATTTCTAAACACAACGTCATGCTCTTATGATCTTTTTTTTCTGGGATGTGATTTTTGAGCTCAACATTTGAACTTCACAATGGTCGCTAAATCTATTGTCATCACAATTTTGTTGAATTTCTAAACACATCCCTAATGCACACGGAATTAGGGATGTGCCTCTACTAACTGAGGGCATATGCTTTTAGTTTTATGCGCCATAGTTCTGCGTCTTCATGGTGAGGAAACAATCTATATTGAGCTTGTTCCTACTTTTTAGGCACTTTTCGTCGTGCTTCTAACTTGTCCGTCTTCATGACGGGCTGTGAGGGCTTAAAGTGATCACTAGGCACCCAAGGAAAGCAAAGCGTCATGTTTGGTGCGGAAAGTATTAGTAGTTTCTTAGTAAGATTTAGTTACTTACTGCATATATTGGTACTTTTACCTCTCTCCCCTCCCCCGCTCCCTCCCTCTCTAAGTCTCTCGGACTCTCTAAATCCTCTCTCCCCCTCCTTCATAGTTGATTGGACTATATACCAGCCCATATTTCACTTAAGCATTATAGCTTATATCTAACCATTTGAACCTATACCTTCGTTTCAGCTAGTAATTGAACCCAAACATGCAAAAAGTTCACAATCCGAACAAATGTTCCTTAGTTCAATCTCTATAGCACTGGAATTAACCCTATGAACTTACGTTCCTTATAAAGACATGATGTTTTTTGACGAATTCTGTTTGGATTTCAAGCATACATTGACGAGGTGGCTTAAAATGGTCAGTAAATACCGGTTAAACCTTAGGGTTGGAGTTAATACGGGTGCAAACCCCAGGGGTTGAATGGTACTTAATCGTATTTTCTCTTGAATGGAATATTGTTGTGTCCTTGGTTTCCATGAATTTGGGCCTTTATGCTAGTGGATCAACTTGGTAAGGTTGGTGGAAAACTAAGGCCTCGTTTGACGGAGCTTTTTTTTCCAGTTTTGAAAATTGAAAAAAAAAATCGCGTTTGGTAATCATTTTTTTTTTCTTCTTCAGTTTAAAAAACCAATTTTTAAACTGAAGAAGAAAAAAAAACTCCAAAATTGAGTATTTTTTTTAGCTTTGATTTTTTTTTTTGAGACCACCACCACAACCACCCTCCCACTGTCAGTAGCCACCTCCAGCGACTGCCGGCGGCAACCTCCGACAACCACCGGGGCGGCCACCTCCGGCGAACACCGACGGCAGCCACCAGTCACCGTCGGCCACCACCACCGCCACCGCAAACCATCACAAAAAAAAAATCAAAATAAAAACTGGGTTATCAAACACCAAAAAAAAAAAATCAAAATAAAAATAGGGTTATCAAACACCCACTTGTTTTTGTAAAAAAAATTAAGCTGCTCTTTAATTTTTTTTATTTTATCAAATAGAGCTAGTTTTGCATTTATGCTAGACAACCCTTGTCCCCCTTCAAAACGATGCCATGTATTTGGGTACTTCATTTTATTTAACTTTTCATGCATTCTGGGATATCTACACTGCAGTTTACAATATAGATATTTAGGGTCAATGTCTTGGATATTTGCCATCTGAAATAGCTCATCAATGGTCATATCCGCCCACTTTCAATATTATTGTATGAGCTCTACTTGTTTGGGTCTTTATGCCCATTATTAGGATCACAATTCTATTTTTGTGGTAGTATTGGCAGTGATTGTCATGATGATAAGACTTTCCTGTAAATTTATGTAGGAGCCAAAACTTGATATGAATTGATTTTAGGTATAGCAGCATGCTATTTTTTAACGTTGTTCATTTCAATTACAATCATTTACGTGTTTTATACTTTCTCTTCTAGATGAATGGAGAGTCTATTGACAGAGAGCTCCAGTCTTATTAATGCAAATAGTGTTGTTTTGTTTTATGCTTACTAGTGCCCCTTCTCGACTGGTGCCCGGTCCATGTTTGCTGCCTCAATTCTTTGTTTCCTCGAATTAAGCATTTAATCTTTAGCCTTGCCTATGTAGTTGGTGCTGCATTTCGATTCTCTATTCTTATTTATTAGTTACAAGATTGTTCTCGATTCATAGTGTCTATGACTATGAGAAAGTGGCTTTGGCAATTTAGTGTCAGATAAAAAGGAAAATGACGAAATACATTCATTGGGGCATGCCCTGAATTACAAAAGTAATACCCCATCATAAGTCAGAGTTTATTACTCTTCACCTAATAATGACACTGCACCGTTATTTGGAAAGAATGAAGACAACAAAGCCACTATACCTGAGCTTACGGGGAGAACTTGGGCGGGCTGGATGGGCCCAAGGGTCAAATCATGCTCGGCCCATTCTAAAAATGTTGTGCCCATCTCCAGTTCAGCCCATTTACAGGCCAAATAATATCTGTTCACGCCTAACTCATCAAGATTTTGGTAGACACGGGCTGTCCATGGGTTATCTATGGTTATAAATTACTTTTTTTAAAAAAAAATAATTTTTAAACATATCAGTGACCATCTAACTCTACGATTTAGTCATGATAATGAAAAAAAATACATTGCAGTTTCCAAATGAACTTAAATACAAGCATGGAAACAAATTTATGGGACAGAATGAGAGAAAAAGACGAGTCTCTAATCCTATAACAAGAAATAAAGTAGGAAAAGAAAAGTCTTTTAAGTTCTCCAAATATGAAAGAAAAGTGAGAACTGTCGCTCAACCTGCTTCAGAAAAATAAGACAAGAAATAGAGCATAACTGAAAAGAAGTTGCAAGAGGCAGATAAACAACACAATTACATTTATACAAGTTGAAAATACCTTAAGCGCAACAAGTCACATGCTTACTAAGAACTATTAAGAGTTACCTCTTGCCTAAAGAGAGAAAGCTCATATTTCCTTAGTTATGTCTGCAAAGTCCAAGAGAAGAATTTTAATTTTAATTGCAATACAAACAATCAAATCAAATTACTAAGGAAAAGAAAATCAGTTTATGACAGAACTTACTCGAGTCTAGTTCCTCGAGCATTTCTAGTTTCTCTTCGACTTCAATTGGTGATGATGAACTCCTTCCTGCTGACAAACTAAACATTCCACAATTTTTGGTGTCAATGAACTACGAAATTGGTCAAGCATTCGACTCACAGTACTAAAGGCTGATTCAGAGGCAACAGATGTTGTTGGAATAGTGAAAGTGTCACGCGCCATAAGAGAAAGAACAGGATAGGTGCTGGCTTTTGATTTCCACCATCGTAAAGTGTCAAAATTAAGCAGCTCATCAACAACACGATCTTCTAAATACCTCTCTAACTCAAACTCAGATGCAACTTCTTCTTCCTTCAAATGTTTTTTCCAATCATCATTATGTTCATCCATCACCATGTCACATTTTCCCACATTATTTCCATCATCAACTTTATCAACTTCCATGTAAGAAACTAATGAAGAATATATGTGTAAAGTCGATCCTACTAGAGCAGGCGTGGTCACAACACCAATCTAACATTACTTCCTCTTTCCCCTTCATTTATTCCATATAAACTACTGTCTTGAGACTTTTATTTCATGGTGCCAAAGCTGTAAATTATTGGCATGGCATTTAGATGTTTAACCATTATTGGGCAAGATTACTGATATCCTAAATGAAATGCTGTAAGATATATATATTTCTCTCTGACTTATGGACGTTCCATGTAAAAACTGAAGCAGTATAGATGTACCAATTTGCTTGATCTTGTAAAGCATTCAAGATAAAAGTAATAATGATATGCTACATTCAGGGATTGACGATGGATGGCTATACTGCTGATGAATACCACAGTGATCCAGAAGTCAGTAACTATGGAATCTTTGACTTGATGACGGTTGCATAGCAGCATGTAGTCTTCCCAATTGTAATATGATGTGAAGCCACATATGATAATGATGATGCTGTTGCGATGACCTGAGAAAGAGCTCAAGAACATAGCCCTGAGTACGTCCACTCTCTTTGCTCTCGTTTCTTTTCATTTTATTATCAAGTTTTGTCTACTGAATTTGGAAAAGACAGAAACCTGCTTCGACTTCGTAGTTTGGTCAAGTGATTCCAGCAGCATTTTGTTCCTTAATGGTGTAGTATGCACTTCTTTTGGTTTGAGGGAGACAGGTGTGTTCTCAAATGGCATGTATCTTTCGACCATCCATAACTGGTAAACTTTTTAGGATAAATTGTTTATATGATAGACAGATACACCATTAAAACAATTGTATGTCTTACATGAAAAGGTAACCTATTAGAGCAGGTGTGCTCTACATCCTCATGTAACTCACCTCAGTCCCTTGTCTAGGCCGAGGGGCGGGGGCTGACCCGCATTGCCAGTTAGTATTGGACTGGATGATGAAGCAGTGATGCTTATAGTCATAATTCTACTTAATCTCATGAATTTGGTAATGGCGGAGCCTCTCATTATTAATTGGTTCCTTGTTACTTGGTGTGTGATATAAAAGAAGTTTACAGTTTCATCCGTGCAGTGTTATGTCTTTGGTTGCAGCTGAGTGCTCGTTTGTAAGTAAATCCACTAGCACTGAACTGTTAAAGTTTCCCTCCAAGGAAGGTTCGTTCATCACTTCGATTTGCTGAATTTGCTGAGCTCAGTCTTGTCTTCATGGGCAGATTATGGAATTCTTTCAGTTCTCTATGTTTAAGTTCTGCAAAAAATAAAATTTTGGTTCTTCTAGCGGAAGGCTGGGCATATTAAGGTCTCGGGGAAGTGTAAGATACTCTATTTCCCATTCATCCATCCGTGTGGTTTTACTGGTGCTACATTGGTTTCATGTTTGCAAATGTAAGCATTTGTTTTCTGATGTACATAAGTTTCAGAGTATGCCGTTTAAACTTTCCTTTTTCAATAAATAAATCTTTGTGGTGTGCCGTATATAATATTTTATCACTCAGCAGCTTCGATATTGACCTTGAATCCCAGGCTTGCATTTGTTCGAGGAACAACCAATGCAAGGCCTAATAGAGAAAGGTTAAGGTCCATTGCCCACAAACTCAGTTTTTCAAATTAAGATGCTTGAATCACTAGAGTCATGACCTCTCTCCATCAAGTTGTTTATAGATCCTCTTTCGTTTCATTTAAAGAAGGTATTGCCTTGTCGTAGACTCATATACTGTCGTTACATAAGAAGGCCAAGTAAGTACTATTGAGTTTATAACAAACTATTGCTTACTGAGGAACTGCAACCTAAAGGGAGGATGGTGCATGTGACAAAAAAGTACTTCTTTGAGACATACATCCTGTATGCAACAACCAATACATAGAATGGTAAATCTTTGAATTGAACAAGTAAAATAAAGTAATTAAGGTGCAAGTAAAGAGAGAGATAAGGAAAGAGAAACTAAGCAGACTGTTGTCCCAATTAGGTCCCTTGCCTACTTTTGCACCTGTGCTACTTTAGCCACTAGAGTAACCATTCCATCTTTTTCGAAAACATAGCAACTCCACATCTTTGGAGCCTCACATGTGGCGATTGAGTTACGGACAGTTTCTCGGCGACACATATTCAATTACAACCGTGGCAACACAAGTACCACCGTTGGTGACAAAAGCACGATACCTTCAAATGAAGTTTACAATGGAAAATCTTTTCGCAAGGTAGATTACAACCTAATAAACGCTTCAGTTCAAGATGGATGAACCATCATTGATGACCTTGGCGATCTTCTCACAGGGCATATGAAATGTAATTTGTGGAGGAATTTTTCAAGGAGATTGTGCAAAAGTGTTATGAAAATATTTCCATCATAAAATTTGTGCAAAAGTAAGTTTCAAGACTTTAAGAAGGGTAATCTAAAACCTAGTCATGTATAGTAATTTTGGGAAACATATGGCAATGCTACTCCCTGACATGTGGACCACTTAAAAGGTTGTGGATACGATTATGCTTCTCGTCCATAAGTAGTGGACCATTTATAGCTAGACAAAATTAGTATTTTGTCGTATTTCAAGAATAAGTCCCTATAAATTGGTTTTGACTTAAGGACCATTTTTTGTGATGAAAATAGGATTAAAATCTTAATCCAATTAAGCATGTCTAAGGACATATATTTCCTTGAAAAATAGGCATCCTCTTTTTGGGCTGAGGAGCCACCTCAGGCTTGTCCAAATATGTGTCATCTTCTAATATTTCATAGACTAGATTCATAAGAAATGTCTTCAAAATCAAATACATACCGTACCATCAAACTCTAAAGCGAATATGTGGCTTGTTTGTTCTGGAAATGATTTGCATAACTTAAACAACACATCTATGCATTATCATTACTCCAACTATGACATGGTTCTTATAATCAAAATCATCATCTTCTAAATCATGGGGCTAACACTGTCTATGATACTTCACACATCAGATGTGATATTATTTATGATTGGCCTTATAAGACTCTACTCATGAACTCATAAGGACCTACTTGACTAGCATTTTTTAGGGATGCATTGTCCTATACGTGGTGAGGCCATCAGAGTCGACTCTCGAATATTTGGACTGGCTATCTATATAGGCTCCCAGAGGTTGGGACACGAAGCCATACTCGAATCAGGCCAATGTGATTTGGCTTGCTTGTATTGTCCAACAATGACTAGAGAGGGAGATTCTAGGCAATATTTTGACTAAAGTTGAGATTGAGCCTTAAAAAAATAATTGTTTATTGACCTTATAAGACCCTACTCATAAACTCATAAATACCTATTTTTCTAGCCTTTTTTAGGGAGGCATAAACATGTCATGGGCCCTGGACCCATGTCGTTAATAAATGGTATTATGACCGGCTCTTAAAAGCTCGAGTTGGGCTATCTAGTTGGCTTGCTAGAGGTTGGGAAACGATGGCATACTCAAATTAACTTGATTCGATCGAGTGTTGGTAATTTCCAATAATGGCTAAAGAGGAAGATTTTGGGCTTTCTAAGACTAAGGTTGAGATTGAGCCTTAAAGAGGACACTAAGGTATAAAGGGGGAGATTGTAATATCTGACATCCTTTGTGAAATAATTTGTAATTGACCTTACAAGACCCTATCCATGAACTCAAAAGTACATACTTAGCTAGCCCTTTTACGGAAGGCATTATGCTGTGGTGGGGCCATGAACGGGGCTCATTACAATCAAACATCTGACGTGGGATAACACGATCTTCCATCATTATGCCTTGGCCTCCTAGCTAAGATTTAGTCACACTTAGACCGAATATTCCTACCAAGCTAATTTTGTTATAATCGAGTCACCACCCTTCATCTTGATATGGGATATAGTTGAGCTTACCTTCATTTTTATTGGCAACCCGACTAGATAGGCATTTATAGTCGAGCTTTTGAGAGTCGGCTTCATCCATTTATAAAGACCAATATCCATTACCCAAATATTGAACATCGCCTCCCTCAGAAAGGCTATCCAAGTAAGTCCTTAACAGTTCATGGACAAGATCTTATAGGGTTAATAAAAAAAAGCTTTCATATCCATGTTGGATGTCATTATCTCTTCAACTTATGCTTTAGCATCCTTGCTAAGTCCCAGTGTATCTTTGTCACACATAGCCCATGACCTCCCAATCTAGCTAATATGGGCCACACTTGACCTCCACTAACAACCTAAAAGGACGAGCTGGCTTGAGCTTTTTAAAGTCGGCTCTAATAGCAAATTTTTCAAGCCTCGGATTTGAAGGCATGCCTACACTTATTACTTCATTATTTTTTACGCATATTTGTAATGCCTCGAATTTTCATAATGTTAATTTAAAAAGAATAAATGCAGAAAACCTCAAATTATCAAAAAATCTTCCGAACTAGTTATTCAGAGCATCTACCAATCAATCTCCAAGATACATCAAACAGTTACGTAACAAACTCCTACATGGAGTTCCAAAAAAAAAAATCACAATCATAATTATTCTTTCTTATTAAAACTTTCTAAAATAGTCTGACTAATTCTCAAAATAAGCTGCTAACTCTCAATCACACAACTAACCCTGTAAGTCAGTTCAACCTACTGATCACTGGAAGAAAAATAATAAATGAGTGAGCCAAATGCCCAATAAGATTGCTAAATAAACCAACCAAAAGAGATACAATAATATTTGAGAAACGGAATTATGGACGTACAGAATTTCAAAGGAACAGATACGAAACATAATTTCAAGATACAAAATATATTTTTATACAAATATATAATTTTAAAATGCCAAAATATACCTTAGTGCAGAAACAGACACTACAGAGCCATTTAAAATAAGGTCACACATGCCATCACTAACACATGGGATAAAGTTAGATCGCTATCTTCGATTCATCCCACTAAACTAGTCCACGTTCCAATTGATGTGAGTAAGTCAGAAACAAAAATATCACATTTTTTTTTTGGTACAAAAAAAATCACATTCACTTTGACATTTAAGCCACTAGTGACTCTCGTTTTCCTCTTTTGCCCTCCTGATTGTGAATCTCAGCCATGTCCTTTTCTGCCCCAGGATTCACTCAATCCAGCCATCACGGAATTCTCATTATTTGATTGGTTAAAACTTAAAAGTTTAAGGCTTCGTTTGACAAAATTATTTTTTTTTGTTTTCAGTTTTTAAAGAGCAGTTTTTTAAAGAGCAGCTTAATTTTTTTTTTTTATAAAAACAAGTGGGTGTTTGATAACCCCTTTTTTTTTTAGGTTTTTTTTTTTGGTGTTTGGTAACCCTTTTTATTTTGACTTTTTTTTTTGGTGGTTTGCGGTGGCGGTGGTGGGGCGTAGCGGTGGTCGACGGTGGTGGTGGTGGTGGCCGACGGCCGGAGGTGGCTGTCTGCAGTCACCGGCGGTGGTGGCCGGCGGCCGGAGGTAGCTGCCGGCAGTCTCCGGTGGTGGTGGCCGGCGGCCGGAGGTGGCTGCCGGCAGTCGCCGGAGGTGGCTGCCGGCAGTCACCGGCGGTGGTGGCCGGCGGCCGGAGGTAACTGCCGGCCGTCTCCGACGGTGGTCGCCGGCGGCCGGAGGTGGCTGCCGGCAGTCTTCCGAGGTGGCTGCCGGCGGTGGTCGCCGGCGGCCGGAGATGGCTGCCGACAGTCTCCGGCGGTGGCTGCCGGTGGTCGCCGGCGGCCGGAGGTGGTTGTCGGCAGTCTCCGGAGGTGGCTGCCGGCGGCCGGCAGTCTCGGGCGGTGGTTGCCTGAGGTGGCTGCCGGCGGTGGGAGGGTGGTGGTGGTGGTCGAAAAAAAAAACCAAAAGTGAAAAAAAAAAGCCAGTTTTTGGAGTTTTTTTTTTACTCTGCAGTTTAAAAACTGGTTTTTTAAATTGAAAAAAAAATGGTTACTAAACGCTCCTTTTTTTTTCAGTTTTTAAAACTGAAAAAAAAAAAGAGGAAAAAAAAGAGTGTCAAACGGGGCCTAAGTGTAGCCATTTTCTACGAATAATGCTGAAAGGAGATCTGAGTGGTAAAGCTTGGTTGCCGCCTGTCGTTAGGAATCTACTTCTTTTACTGGCAATGAAGGTGCATTAATATCAGGAAACTTAAGTTAAAGACACCTCCGGCTGACATGATGAGAGTAGTCGCATTCCCATGGAGGATTTACTCATTAAAAAATATGCATTGATATCAGGTAGTCTGCAGTCCCCAGTGATGTTGTTGGCTCCGCAATTGGAGCAGAAATTAGCATTGGAACTGAGTGAGTTCAATAGCGAAATATCAGAACAGTCCACAAACCAAACAGATACATAGAGCGAAAAAGAAAGAATGAGTCTATATGATGAACTACTGGAAGCAAATCCTATTGGCTGATGTACTACTGGAAGCACCCTGTTGCTGTTGGTGGATTTTGCCTTTCAATTTCAGCCGCAAATGTGAACAGCAAGTAAACTATGGTTTGCGGGTATGAATAGCAGTCAATTCAATTCGAATGCAGTCCGACAGCACACAGATCTTCAACTGTTAAAAACCTTTCTCAGTTGAACCCAATTTGACTATTTTCTAATTCTCTGGTCTTGCTGGGATCGCTCATGGGGACGCCTCAAGACTTTTAGATTCAATGCAAGATGAATAAATTTGGGATCTTATCCCCATTGCTTCAATTTGTTGATTTATTTTGCCAACTTCGAACTCCAATAGCAACCATAGACCGTCAGCTTCATTGATTGTGGGTGAACAACGCTGAGCAATTCTTGACAGAGATAGAAGGGTATCTTTCTGCATCACAATTTCAGGTTAGGGTTTGCATTGGCAAAAGCCTCTCTCGCTGTTAACATAACTTAAAAGCTGAATTTATGTTAGTTTTGTGTTGGTGTTGCATAGGCCCTCTTCCAGGGATCGGGTGTTCATTAAGTACCATACAGTGGTGTTCATCCCTTTCGCCAGGGGACTATTTGAGTTACTTACCGAGCATTAGAATAGGCTTGTGTACACAAATCAGATTGTTGAAGTCAGTCAAGTTTCTAAAATATACTGTAGTACTCTTTCACTATTGGTATTTTGACAAACAAGGCAATAGAGGCAAATGATGGGAAGCCCCTGCCTCTGTATCAGAAAGCTTTGTGTGGGCGTGCTGCTGGAGCAATTGGAGCATGTTTTGGTAGTCCAGCAGATCTGGCACTCATCCGTATGCAGGCCGATGCTACCTTACCTGCTGCGCAGCGCCGGCATTACACAAATGCGTTCCATGCACTCCATCGGATTGTTGGCTTGTTGCAGATGAAGGAGTTTTGTCACTCTGGAAAGGTGCTGGCCCTGCCGTAGTCAGAGCCAAGTTATTGTGCTGAATTCGGTCGGAAATTGTTAGGGTGGGACTGGAATTCGGGATTTACATGTTTCTTCCAAAGTAGTTTCGGAAGAGTTAGCTACATTTTGAGACTCCAGCGGAGAAGAAAATTGTTTGGAGAAAGTAATCAATGTCCTGTGGATTAGTCTTTACCAGCAGCTTTTGGAACAAGTTTTTGGTAATCTGCTCCTACTTACTCTACGGCTAATGGAGTTGCCCATGAATTTATTTGGAGTGGTTGTCATGCTGTGCAGTAGACTGGCTCTTTTAGTGTCACCTTATGCTGTATGTAATGGATGCATGCAGAAGGAATTTGGTTATCTTTGTACACAGTTAGCTTTTGTTACATTACAACAAGACCATTTTTGAGGCGTCTTTCTTCATGGAAGCATCATTTCTTTTACGTCTTTCTTCATGGAAGCATCTATTCTTTTACGCTCTCATGTACTGCTACTAAGTTCGTCAGTGACAAATTGCTAGGCTTTTCTGTGACTAACGAGGTGTGGACAAGCATAGGAAGGCGTGAAAGTAGAAATTATCTTTTTTCGTTTGTACATTGGTTGGCAAACATCTAATTGGGAAAGAGGTTCCACAAACTATCCAAAGTATAGAACTTCTATGAGATCTCAAATTAGCTGGTCGAGCTTAGGGAATTTTGCTGGAAAAAGATATAAAAATTGCAGCAACAAGTGAATTATTGTTCATTGTGGTCCACAAGCAAGAACAAAAGTTTTACTATTTGCAGCGAAAATGATGGCCATCTAGGCATAAATATCGTTAATTTACATCTCTCTCTCTCTCTCTCTCTCTCTCTCTCTCTCTGTGCGCTCTTCACTTTACATGATGTGAAAGAAAACTCGTGATCGATCTGCTCGGCTTGTTTCGTTAAGTGAGTCCAAGTATTCTTTAGTTAAGCAACAATGATATGAGCTCGGCTTTTCATCTGGATTGAGCTCACTATGATGATTGGATTTAGGCCCGTGGTCATAATCTCAATCAACTGTCATATATTCTAAGTTCAATGATTTAGATGTTCCGATATTTAATTTAACAATTTACTTACTGAATTTGATACGGGAAGCATATGTAGAGTACATGACACACAAGTAGTAAAATATAATGAAGAAAGTTAAATGCGTTTGTTTATAAACGATCAAGTGGTATTTGAATTCATCTCATTTTCTAAAGAAGTTCTAACTTTGAGATCAAGCTCGACTTGTTAAGTGAAAGAAGAAATAAGAACTGACCAAATAATTTTAGGGAAAAAGAAAGAAAAATGGACACACCAAAGAATATTATTTTCACAATCCATAATGTCGAAAAGCTATTTTCTTGTAACCATCGCCGTAAATTAAACTTTCTCATGCCTTATGGGAGTTTACTGTCCATAGGCGAAGTCATGCGAGACTAAATACAAACAGATCCGAAATTACTTTCCAATTGAAGTAGAACAGAATAAAAAGGTCCGAGACTAACTGCTTGACAAAACTTTTTTTTTGGTTTTCAGTTTTTTGAAAAAAAAATATATTAAAGAGCAGCTTAATTTTATTTTTTTTACAAAAACAAGTGGGTGTTTGATAACTCATTTTTTATTTTGAATTTTTTTTAGCGTTTGATAACCCTTTTTTTATTTTAAGTTTTTTTTTGTGGTGGTTGCGGTGGCGGTGGCCGACGGTGGGTGGTGGTTGCCGGCGGCCAGCGGTGGTCGCCGCTGGCGGTCGCCCGAGGTTGCTGCTGGCAGCTGGTGGTCGCCGACAGTCGCTGTAGGTTGCCACCAGCAGCCGGCAGTGGCCGGTGGTGGCTGCCGGCGGTGGGAGGGTGGTGGTATTGGTGGTCTCAAAAAAAGAAAAACCAAAGCTGAAAAAATAACTCATTTCTGGAGTTTTTTTTTCTTCTTTAGTTTAAGTTTTTAAACTGAAGAAGAAAAAAAAATAGTTACCAAACGGGACTTTTTTTTTCAATTTCCAAAATTGAAAAGAAAACTGGAAAAAAAAAAAAGCTCTGTCAAACGGGGGCCTAAATACAAACAGATTCGAAAAGTCAAAATTATGAAGTCAATTAGCACAATTAAGCCCTTCCACTTCGTAAAAGTGTAACGGAATAAAAAAGTACTCCGTAAAAGTGTAAGTGATTGTCGGCGAGCGAGAGAGCCCTCATTTCTCCTTTCGAGTCATCTCTGAAGGTCAGTCATTTATCGCCTCTATTGTGTCGTCCTTTGTTTCTAAGGTGACAACTTCATGGGATTTAAAAATTTAAGGTAGAACGAAGCATAAAATCTCGATAACGTATCTAGCTAAAACCTAGAATTATGCACTCGATAGTCAAAATTTAGAAATTAAAATTTGGCAAAGACTATTTATTTAGAAGGCCGGAGTATAAATGACAACACGATGACTATTTCTTTCTGAGTGAGACTAACTGATTTTATTTAATCAAACTCACACTCATGAGAGTATAAATGACAACATAATGACTATATATATATATATATATATATATATATATATATATATATATATAAAACATGTGCGTTATACAAGAATATAGTCGAGAGAAATATTTGAGGTGATATTATTATCTTACTTAGGATAAAAAATAATATAATTCAATTATATTCTCATTTTTTGTGAATTTTTTTAGAAGAAATGTTATTTGATGATGGCAATTGTAACCAATTCAATATTTGAAAATATTTTTTGTAAGCATCGGATTGAAGAAATGCTTGATGGTATTGTTGAAAATAAAAGCAAATAGAGAACTTAAAAGAATGAATCTACGTCTTTATTTTTGTAAATTATTAAATTGGTTAATGATTAAGATTTGTAATTTTCAAGACTACGTTCTTTATGTTTCATCAATAAAAAACGCAAAACACCCAGTCTTCAACTGCAATAACCGAACATATTTTTAGTTCAAATTTGCACCACATTTAAGCCTTGTTTTTTTATTTAACCCCCCTTTTTTTTGTTTTCCTAACAATTTTCTTTTTCTTAATTGATTTTTCACCTATTTTAGTTTATTTATGTTGTTTTTGTTTTTCAGTTTTTCAATTGGTTGTTTGCTAACCTGAAATGAAGAAAGAAAATTAGTTTCTTTATGCTGTAATTTTCAAGACCAAGTTCTTTATGTTTCATCAATAAGAAACGCAAAACATCCGGTCTTCAACTGCAATAACCGAACATATTTTTAGTTCAAATTTGCACCATATTTAACCCTTGTTTTTTTATTTAGCCCTTTTTTTGTTTTCCTAACAATTTTTTGTTTTTTAATTAATTTTTCACATATTTTAGTTTTTTTATGTTATTTTTGTTCTTCAATTTTTCAATTGGTTAATTATTTGCTAACCTAAAATGAAGAAAGAAAATTACAATTCTCATTAACCAGGTCAATATCTAATATTTATTTTATTTTAACTAAATTAAAAGAAAATAATAAAGAAACTTTTTTGTTACGTTTTTCTTTCTCATCACACTTTTCATTTTTCAATGTATAGAATAGATTCATTACTCAATATTACTTTAATTTCATCAAAATTTAAAACGGAGTAATAAAAGAAGGGTAAGAATGTAATTGATGTAATTAACGGAAGACAGAATCGTTCAAGAATAATTTATAAAATTTATACTTTTAGAGGTACTGCGCGCGCGCATACACCCACACACACGCATACATATATATAAATATATTTTTAACAACTACATATTTTGTTTCCCAATATGTAAATATTAGTTTAGATTAAATTTATAACATAATGTTCCTTAAACGTAGCACAAAATAATTAATTAGAGAAGGTAAAATTGTTATTAAAATAACTGACGGAGGGTAAAATCCAAAATGATTACACTATTAGTAATTAACAATAGTATTTATGAAATAGTAGAGTAATAATTGAGTACTATTTATGAAAGAGTAGAGTAATAATGGAGTAGTAATTATTAAAGGATAAAATTAATATTAGAGTAATTAACGAAAGACAAAAGTAGAATAAAAAAATTTATAAGATTCGTATTTTTATAGGTAAAAAAAAAATATATATATATATATATATATATATATATATACACACACACACACACGGTCAAGTGGTTTTTCTAGAGTGTTCTGGTGTAGGACAAATAAAACGACAATTGCAGGGGATTCAACGGCTAAGATCAAGCAGAAGCTTCAGGAGCAAAAAGGGACCGTTTATTTTCGCCCTCGGTATGCGCTTTTTTAACTACTACTCCCACTGCCTGCACTACTGAAAACCTAATCGGTCTCACTCTCTTGCCTCCAAGAGATAAACCCCCGCAGCACAACACTCACTTCTTCTATAGGCTGCCTTTATCCTCACTAAACCCTAGCCCCATCAGCCTCGTTTGTGGTAAGTTGTCAACGTGAAGCATCTTATCTGTGTTATTCTTTATATGGTATGTGGGTTCTTTTTGTTTTTGTGGAAAAATAATAAACTTTATGTTGTAAGGACAAGGACCCATATCAGTTGGGAATTATTTTTGCGCTGGAAGTGAATTGGGGTTGTTATTTTGGTGTAATTCTTGATTAATCTTATCTTTACGTGGTTGGTTTTTGATGCTTTTGGTCTGGATTGGAATTGAAATGTTTGTCTTAATATCATCTGCTTGTATATGTTTTCTTTTGGGGCTTTTGCCAGAAGAGCTCTAGTTAAATGCTTAACTTGTAAGTTGCTGTGTCATGTGATGATTACTTATATGCTACGATTGTTCTGTTCGTTTGTGTGGGAAAATGTTGAATCTCTGTGCAAGATTTACTTTTTCTTTGAATTACTGAAAAGAAGGCCATAGGATACTTTTCTTCCTTTTATTTCATTAGTTGAGGATTAGTAAGAAAGCAATGGTCTTCGAGTCAAAAGGTTTAGCTTTTATGTGCTGAAGTTCTTAGCTCCTTCATTTATGTGTTTATTTTTTCTTTTCCTTTTTGTGGGTTGTAGGTGGGGATTCTTAAGCTACTTGAATTACTGCTGAATGTGTGCTTTCATTAGTTGGGTCAGATGCTGTTCTATTAATAACAAGAGATTGGATTTTTTAAGTAAAAAAGCTAAAGCTTTTTTGTGCTAATTTGGGAGTTGATATTGTGTATTTGAGATCACTGAGCGTAGTATATGTTGAATGTTTTGCTGAAGCTTGTAAGGACTAGATGGCGTCAACTTTTGCTGCCATGTCGTCGGCGGGCTCCTTGGCTGCTCCTGGCAGCAGGGTGATGGATAAGCAACTCGCAACTTCGTCAAACAAGTTGTCGTCTTTTGCTACCATATCTTCGAGCTCTTTTGGCAGTAGACGGAATGTAGTTCTCCGGAAATCTCGTTTTTCCCGAATTACGGCTGCAGCAAAGGAGTTATATTTTAACAAGGATGGGTCTGCTATTAAGAAGCTACAAGTGAGTGTTTGAACTAGGTGTAGCAAGTTTGAGTTCCTGGCGTGCTGTTTATTTACAATGGTTTGGCTTTTTGTTGCAGAGTGGTGTTAACAAGCTTGCAGATCTAGTTGGGGTTACTCTTGGTCCAAAGGGCAGGAATGTTGTTCTGGAGAGCAAGTATGGTGCTCCAAAAATTGTGAATGATGGAGTCACTGTGGCCAAGGAGGTAAACTGGATCTTAAATGTTCCAAACTTTAGCAGTTGTATTGACTTAATGGCTCACAATTTTTTTGTCTTCGCGTGTGCACCCAAAGTTTGATGAAGCCTACCACTTCTAGAGTATTGTTGCTAGTTATGTCTAGAAAAAGATCTTATCTAGTTTTTGTGTTGCCTTTTCTTCAAGGAAGTGGAAATTGTGTTATTTCTTGATTCCTCTGATGAAGCTTAAAGCGCTCTAACTTTCTACTCGCGCTCAATTAACTGTTCTATAAAAGAAATACCTAACTTTTTCTATCTTTTCATTTACCACCTCGTAATAGAGGCCGTATCATTGTCTGTCTTTGTATGCTAAGGCTACCTATGCAAAAGAGCGTGCCTTCTTCCTTGGAAGGGAAGGGAACTTTAGTCTCTTAGAGGGAAAGAAGTCAAAGAACCAAATTGGGAAGTCAAGAAAAGTTAAGTCTATTACAGTCATATAACTATGGAGTGGAGCTTCAGAGGACAAAGTGGGAGCGTTGTGCCTCCTTCCTTGTTTTGATTTGTTCATGATATTTCCTTTACATGAATTGATCTTGATTTTCCCCTAAGTACATGACTCAATAGTCACCATCATTATCTGCTTCTTTCCAGGTTGAGTTGGAGGATCCAGTCGAGAACATCGGAGCAAAGCTGGTGAGACAGGCGGCTGCCAAGACCAACGACTTGGCTGGTGATGGGACAACGACATCTGTTGTTCTTGCGCAAGGCCTTATTGCTGAAGGTGTCAAGGTCTGTTCTCAGTTCTGCCCGATAGCATATCATTGGTGAGGCTGGCACTGTCTTTCTCATCGATTGATGTCATTTGTTCAGGTAGTAGCAGCTGGTGCGAACCCTGTTCTCATCACTAGAGGCATTGAGAAGACTACCAAAGCTTTAGTCGCCGAGCTTAAGTTAATTTCCAAAGAGGTAATATGCAAGGTGCTCTTGGACTGTTTGAATATTGAGAGCTGCTGCTGTTA
This sequence comes from Escallonia herrerae, assembly GCA_033070095.1. NCBI lineage: Eukaryota > Viridiplantae > Streptophyta > Magnoliopsida > Escalloniales > Escalloniaceae > Escallonia > Escallonia herrerae. The sequence continues at coordinate 286,696 of JAVXUP010000337.1, read as the reverse complement.
GCTTCTGTATCTTTAAAGCTTAGACTAAAATCTTCTGAGAAAACACTGACTACAGGTTGAAGATAGTGAACTAGCCGATGTTGCTGCAGTTAGTGCTGGGAACAATTACGAAGTTGGACAAATGATAGCAGAGGCCTTGAGTAAAGTGGGTCGAAAGGGTGTTGTTACCCTTGAAGAGGGGAAAAGTGCCGAAAACAGTCTATATGTCGTTGAGGGAATGCAATTTGATCGTGGTTATATCTCACCTTACTTTGTCACTGATAGTGAAAAAATGGCAGTTGAATTCGAGAACTGCAAGGTAGGCCATTTAATAAGTTATCCATGCATGGTAGCTAGGGATGTATTGGTTGCCTATAGTTGTTAATTTCTTTCTAATGGATTATTTTTCTTATGCAGGTTCTTCTAGTTGACAAGAAAATAACAAATGCAAGAGATCTTATTAACGTGTTGGAAGATGCTATTAGAGGTGGTTATCCAATTGTAATAATTGCAGAAGATATTGAGCAAGAAGCCTTAGCTACCCTTGTCGTCAACAAGCTTAGAGGGGCTCTGAAGATTGCCGCATTCAAAGCTCCTGGATTCGGAGAGCGGAAGAGCCAGTATCTTGATGATATTGCTATTCTGACCGGAGGTTATTGGTTTTGCCATCCCACTACCACCTCTTCTGGGGTTTGGTTGCATATTCCATATCGTAAAGCACGTCTTTGCTTTCTTTTTTTCCTATAATTGTTTAATAAAGATAAAATCTCATCAATTTGCAGGGACTGTCATTAGAGAGGAGGTGGGGCTTACATTAGACAAGGCTGACAAGGATGTGTTGGGCCATGCTGCCAAGATTGTTCTTACAAAGGACTCATCCACAATTGTTGGTGATGGGAGCACCCAAGAAGCAGTTACTAAGCGTGTTGGACAAATTAGAAACCTTATAGAGGTTACTTTCTGTGTCTTTCTCTTCTCTCCCCCCCCACCCCCACCCCTCCCCCAAAACAACCCATCCACAGCAACCGCCAGCGATCTGCTCACACATGTCCCTTCTAACTTCAATTCACCTGGTTATGTTTGTTTGATCAGGCTGCTGATCAAGACTACGAGAAGGAAAAACTGAATGAAAGAATTGCAAAGCTGTCAGGAGGTGTTGCTGTCATTCAGGTAAGCTTTGAGTTATACTCCTGATGCATTGACGATTCAAGATTCATGTCATTTATGCCGTAATTCAACTTTTTGCAGGTTGGGGCACAGACTGAAACAGAGCTGAAAGAAAAGAAACTTAGGGTGGAAGATGCTCTTAATGCTACAAAGGTATTACTAGCGTTTTGCTTTGCTAGGAATGGTGGAAAAGCATACAGCATCATTTAACAAATGGCAATTTAAATATCAGGCAGCTGTTGAGGAAGGTATCGTTGTTGGAGGTGGATGCACCCTGCTAAGGCTTGCTTCAAAAGTTGAGGCCATTAAAGACACCCTTGACAATGATGAGGAAAAGGTGACTTCTTTGTACAAGCATTTGAAACTTGTTCTGGTTGAACTTCTGTTTTGTTAAGATAAGATTGGGATAAGCACGTAGCATTTATCTTTTTGCCAACTTTTTGGAAAAAGTTCTCTGAATCTTTTTCAAATTGTGGTGCTTACTACCCCCTTGACTACTTTGCAGGTTGGAGCAGATATAGTCAAGCGAGCTTTGAGTTACCCTCTGAAGTTAATTGCCAAAAATGCTGGTGTTAATGGAAGTGTTGTCAGTGAGAAGGTAATGTCTTACTTATGGCCTTCTCTTTTGTTTTTTACTTTTTTGTCTTAGTTACATTGTCCTCTATTTCATATTTTGTTGAACGGGAAGCAATGCGGCTGTTGTAAACCCATTTTAACAATGGCATTTCTGTTACTATAGGTGCTTGCCAGTGACAACCCGAAATATGGTTATAACGCTGCAACCGGAAATTATGAGGATCTAATGGCTGCTGGAATTATTGATCCAACCAAGGTGAGCTGCTGTATATGTCAATTTGAGGCCCCTTTTTGTGTAGTGAAAGTTAGAGCTTATTTTACAGCATGATCTTGTTTTCTGTCTAGGGCTCCATTTTTCTGGCGAATGAAAAATGGAAAAAAAAAAAAAACCAAAAGGAAATTAATTGTTAATTCAACTTCTTGTGGGAACTGAAAAGAGTACATCATTCATGTACCAAAAAGAGGAGAACAAAAGCCTTCTTCAAGGCATGTTTTTGATGGTAGAGTAGTTGTTTCATAGGCAACTGGGCTTTCACAGCTCCTGCATTTGATTCGTAGAATAGAATAGGAAAAAATGTACTTCTGCAAGACTGGACTGTGCAACTCTGTAATTGCAGCAAGTCCTTTTAAATGGGAAGCGAGAGGGAGTTGTTATCTATGCATTTACTGCATCATTAAAAGGTTTCACTGCTCCTGGTGTCCTGCATACGTTGTGGTGAATGGTATGAAGGTTGATTTGAGTGCAATGAAGTCTAATTTGGTGGACTTATCTGCAGTACTTGGATAATGTTGACCTTCATATAACATTTAGTTGCTAAGAAGTCACTTGGCAATGCTTTTCTAGTGTTTTATTTGTACTGTATGCTTCTGCGAGTTGCATAGATGTGGATGCTGGCTGCAGGCACGAAAACTCATAGACTCAATGCCCCAAAGTCTTCTTTACATTGTGGTTTCCTGATTCAGGTTGTCAGATGTTGCTTGGAGCATGCTTCGTCGGTCGCGAAGACATTTTTGATGTCAGATTGTGTAGTTGTTGAGATTAAGGAGCCAGAACCCGTGGCTGCTGGAAACCCCATGGACAATTCAGGTACTTAAGATTAGACTGAAATCAGCTCAACTCTACCCTATCTGTCTTATGGAACGCATTCAGTTATTCAATTCTCTACCTGTTTCTTTTGTCAGGATACGGCTATTAAGATGACTGAGGTTGCCGGCAAATGGTCAGAATGGTTGTTTTGACGATGATAACGACCCCCCGTTGGCCTATATTACGCCTATATTACGGTAAAGGGGGTCTATATTTTTGTAAAGCTTACGCTACTGATAGGATGAAGTATAAAAATTCTGGTGTGGTTAGCTTGCCAGAGTGCGGCCTGTACTAACTTTGCTGTTCCAAGTGTAAGAACCCATTTTATGTGAGCTTGAAAGAAGTTTCATGTTTCTAATGTCCCATTCATATCACCTAGCTGGTGATATCTCTTGCTTGGGTACCCAATGTTTTACGGCTGGAATCACTCTTCTTTGACGTATTATACACAAACTGAAAAGTCAGTCTCTAAGAAGGGAGTTTCTTGTAGTTATTATTGTCAGAATGACTTTCTTTTAAAAGTGGTCTGAGTTCTTCTTAAAAGTGTTTTATATTTTTAGAAACTTTTATCGACTCCACTTTTCCTTTTTCTCCTTAACATCCTTTTCTAAGAGCAAGATTCGAGAAGACATCTCTTTTTTCCTTCCTTTTTAAAAACTCACAAACGAGTTTCACTTGCTATTGACTGTTCTTATCATGTAGCTTTTTATTACATGATTTGTATAAGGTGCAGCAGTAGCAAGTAATCTGTAATATTGTATATTTTTATTTCTCTATTTACTTAATCTTTGGAGAACATAAGTAATTGTACAATAATTACCCTAGTTATATATACTACTGTTTCCTGTTGTGTGCTGTAGCACCCATCTTATTCCTCTCATTCTGTACATGGAGTCTCTCTGTATATCATCATGGTATCAGAGCAGGGAGAATATTTATTACTTCTCTATTCAATATCATTAGTTAATCTGAAGGAGGAGTGATTGAGTTCCAGAACTCTCTTCATATTTCTGTAAGGCTGATTGTTGATTTGAGTTTTGATCTCAAAATCAGGTATTTGTGATTGTTATTAGGGTTTTGCTCTGATTTAGTATTGTTAGTGTGGCAGGTTTTCTGGATAATTAGTGAATCGCTTGATTGATTTTTTTTTTGTTGGAGAAACTCTATTCAGTTTATTGAATTAATGGTGTCGGAGAAAGCCAAATGTTTATCGGTAAATCTAGATGGGAAAAATAATTCAATTTGGCGATTTCACTTCCAATACTTTGTGGAAGGCAAAGGATTATGGGGTAACGTTGATGGAAGTGAGTCACAACCTGCTGCAATTCAGGTAAAAGAAGCAGCACAAGGGAAGGAAAACAATGCCAAAATTATTTCATGGATCTTGGGCTCTGTGGATAGTATTAGGATTCCGATGGGGGCCCTCGACAGGGCAAAAGACGTGTGACTATCATGAGAAAGTATATCAGCAATAGAAAATTTTCACTCAAGTTTCAAGTAAAACATGATATCTTTATTTATGGACAAGGTGAGAAGTTTCATGAACCTGTGGATTGAATGAGTTTGTGACTATGGGAAAGATAACAACTGCTTGTTGCCTTAGAGCCCTGAAAGATATCAATGATGAAAGGAAAGTAATGATTGCGTCCTTATTATGAAATTGTTCGGGCTAATATCTTGAACTGTGGTACATTACCAACCATGGATGCTGTCCTCGGTAAACTCCTTCGAGAGGAGACTCGCATTGCAACACATGCAACTCCTGAAAGGAAACCTAAACTTTATTCAATGTTCATTGCTAAGTAGAACATGAAAAAGTGGTCAGCATCACAGCCTAAGGACCTATCAAAAGTGCAGTGCTTGGAATGTAAATAATTTGGTTATGTGGTGTCACATTGTAAAAAGAAGAACCCTCGCGTTTATTGCAAGCAAACAGGGCATATTGTTACTGAATGTCCTGAAGTTCCGCAAAAAGGTGGTAAGAATTTTAAACAGAGGACATCTAATTATCGCGGTACAACATCCAATAGCTCAAGTTCTGATTATTTCAAACTGAGGACTTCTAAGCATCGTGTTTACCAGACTGCTGGTGTACTATTTGATGGATCCTCAATCGATGCACAACCACAGAATGATCGTGATTTCAATTCTACTAGCCAATGGACCTGTGCAAATGCACGGAACGCGCGTAACATATATATATACTTTAGCATGGTGACACAAATTCTAATCTCAAAAGACGAACACAGATAATATTTTCCAAGACAATGTCTTAAATAAGAACAATCATATTGATGATATTTGTTTGAAACACAAAGATCCTATTAGCTTATATTTCGGTTCCACTATTCTATCATCTAGACTGCTACTAAGAAAAAAAAATATTACAAAAGATTTCACCAACAAAATGCTTTTTCTATAGTCTTTTCTATCCTCTTCAATTTTTGTATATCTACTGATAAAGCATGTTTGAATAATAATATTGAAATAGGTTTAATGCGTGGTCTACTTTAATTAAAAAGTGTGTTGGCAAGGCAAATAAGAGTTTGAATTCATTGTCACCCAATGTTTTTATTAATATATAATATTGGAAATCCATGAATATCAGATAGTTACCTTATATCTTTGTTCATGACACGTACTTTATTGCATGTGCTTTTTTGACCATTCTATAAAATGTAATTTTATTAATGGTAAATGACATGGCCTACTAAAAGCACCATCGAGAATTTGTTCGGCCTTGTTAGGATCATGATAGTCCAGGATACAACTTAATTAAAACTTTCCTAGTCCTAGGATAGAATTTCTAAAATGTCCAAGTTTTCTTAAGGTACTAATCCCACAGTCACCACTTTTAGTTAATCATGTTCAGCTTTTGTCCAATTCAGGTTCTTAACGACAGTTATCCACCCGTATAATACAAATATCCCAACACTTTAGTGCTATCATTTTCTTTATCGTAACCATCATTACTATCACTAATCATTACCGGTGTCACCATATTTGCAGTAGTCGTTACTATCAACCAATATCGCTACCATCATCACCTTCAGCTTATCTCTACAGGCATTTACCTATACTACTGCCATAGTGTCAACCACAACCACCTTAAGCACAACCATAATCATTATCATAAAAAACAAATCAGTCTTAAACCTTATTTACCTTTCATTTCCCTTTATTCTTCAAACTTGTTTGAAGCTTGTGTGAACTTACTACCCAATCATTTCGAATGACCTCTAGCTATTTAATTTCGAAACAAAATAGTTTCAAATTGAGTGCAACATGTTAAACTTAGAAGATTGGCAATCCTCCAAACTTGCAATAAAGCTTACTAAAATATAAAATTCCCTTAAAACTTACTTTCAACAATCTCAAAAGAGCAAATACAGTAGCTGACATTATTTTGTTGGAGAATTTAAGCCTTCTTGCATGGTTTCCCAAAAACTAAAATAGATAAAAGCCCGTGCATTGATAATAATTACCAATAATTTAGTTGAATTAACGACACAATGATTTACCAAGTACACATGATAGATATGTCCAAAAATAATGTCTATAGAAATAGTTTTTTTTTTAGTTACCTCCGATGGGTTTGGAGGACCAATGGTTAAGCCTTCCATATACACCGCTAATTGTCTGCATTTTTTTTCAAAAGCAGACATCGATTGAATATGCTAAGTAATATTGTGTTGGTGGTATATGGTATATAATCTGTTGTCTTTGTCCTTCTTCTAAGTCTTGTAAGCATTTTATATGTAGTCCAGCATAACAAAAGCATTTACACTGCAACTCTCTTACAAAGCAAGAAAGCAAGAACAGATAAAAGAAAAAGGAAAAGCATACTATTGGTAACCATAGTTAGACAAACCTGATATTCCAATCTATGTTGTTCATGTTATACTTAGTCAAAGCTGTACCAAAAACCGCTGACTTCTTTTGACAAAGTGGGGAACTAATATAGGAGAGATGTGAGACTTGTTCATAGTTAAGAATATGAGAGAAATTCATAGCACCAAAGCGAGGTGTTTTAGGTAGTGACAGAGGTAAAGTTGTACCAAAGCAAAAACGGATTGCTCATCCATTATCGTGGTATGTTGTGATTGTAATTCTTTTCAATATAGTGCCTTGCAATTTTATATAGGTCTATTTGTGGAAACAATCACATATACAATAACTCTACCATATTATTGGTGTGCATACTACCACCACAACCATAGTACTATATGCCAACACCAATGTCATTGCTTGTCCAAGAACGACAATTGTTACAAAACTTAACACCAACGCTACCAAGTACCACTTTAACAACTACTATTATGCTACCAATGTCACGTGCGCAATCGCTCCAGTCACAACCAATGTTACACTATCACATCTACCATCGATATCTTCCTAATACCACCACCTTATATAACTACTATTATTGGTCACCAAGCTGATCCCACCATAACAAAAAAAAAACTTGTCTTGCTTTAAGTTGTCATTTAAGGATAAGATAACTCTTATAACTGATTTACCTTTTTATCTGTTTTATCTTCCAAATTCATTGTAAAGCTTGTCGCAACTTATACTCTAGTCATTTTCAATTTTCTTTTTTAGATCCAACTTAAAAAATAATTGGTTCAAAATAGTGTGTAACATGAATTTAGCAGAAATGCATGATAGTAAACTCAGTGTAACGCTTATCAATAAAACACTTTCCTTAAAAACTTACACTCACAATCTAAAAGAGCAAATGCTTCGACCTTGATTTTTCTTGGAGTTTCAAAGTCTTTTTTCATAAATCCCAAAAAATAGTATTAAAAGTTACGCAAGGAAAGCATTTACAACTACTATTTAAAATCATTAAAATAGCACAATTTACAAAGTTGGTTCAAAGTAAAATCAGGTAAAAGTTATGAAAAAAAAAAACCCTCATCAAGATTTTGAAGGTTACGTTACATGTTAATAATTTGCAAAACTACTTTTCATATCATTAAACTCGGCCATTGATCAAGTCTACTGGATGAACCTCCATGTCATGCTATTTATGAACTTCCACTTCTAGCAAACCCATAAAAGTCTAATTTATTGCCAAAATAAAAAAAGATGATCATAGCACAAAAAAAAAAAATTCATTGTTAAAATATACTGACTGAATATTGGAATCAACTATATAAATGCAACTACGACTGTCGATTTAAGAAAAAGGGTTAGACTCAATGAACAACCTTAGCTATTTGTCACTAAAAGCGCACATATTCAGAATTTTATATTTAGTGAGAAAATATTTTTGAAAGGTATGTACAGCATCTTATCCACAAACTTATTTTGGTTATGCTCATTCTCAAGCCTCAGGCATAATAGTTTCAGGTTGATTCAGTGCATTCGGATTGTCATCATTGATACGTATGCTTAGATACTTCAATACTGCACTTGCATAGTTTTGTATATTTTGGTTATGCTCATTCTCAAGCCTCAAGTATAATAGTTTCAGGTTGATTCAGTGCATTTGGATTGTCATCACTGATACGTATGCTTAGATACTTCAATACTGTACTTACAAATTTGCCCTTATGAAAAGCACAGAATATGTCATCATTTTTACCAACATTTTTACCAACATGCATCACATATGTTTTCCATCGGCTTAATATAAATCCATAATTATGCGTATGCATACACCTCACGAAATATATACATGGCCAAAAAAAGGTTAGTAATTCACCAACTGGCATTACTGAATGTGTTTTTCAGTTCCATGAGCGTAAAAAACTAAGTTCTTTTCTTTCTTTTTTTTTATTGTTCTTTTTATAAGTGCAAATAGCAAGATACAACCAAAACTTGATGATATTCAAGAATTAACAAATGAAATCATGAGCATAAGTTACTTAGCTTGAGGGTTATTGGTACAGGCTCTCAAGAAGCATTCACAAAAGTGACTTACGTGTAGCCTTATTCTGCTTGATTGCAAGTGGGAGGCAACATATATGTGATCTGCAAGAGCACATAACGGGTTTGGTGGAGGAAGAAAAGTACAGCAAAAGAGATAGAGAGCACAACCACCTCGAGAGTTCCAAGTTCTAGGAGGAGCTGTGCTAACTGTTAAGTAAAGAGTCCAAAAGAGTTTGGGGACTTTTTTTTTATGTTGATAATTGATGTTAAAGAGTCCAATTGAGACGAGACTTCTCAGAGAAAATTGAAGCTTACTTGGCACAAAGAGAATGCTTCTAAATCCAACATGTCGCAAAAATATGAGAGTATTAAAGTCTTACGTGCCACAATATGAGAGTTTTAAAATCCTACATGTCGCAATTTTAAGCGGATGCTTCAGCTTTATATATATATATAGATAGGAAGTCCAACACCGCCAATCTCTGATGAGATTCATCACTTGGTTCAAAGCTCTGTATCCTCGGCAATTTCTTCTGCATTTTTGGCGATTGGCTTGTCGAGTAAGTCCTCTCATTTGTCCCCCACAGTTAATCCCCTTTAAATAATAGACTCCGGTGCATCAAATCATATGATTGGGGTGCACACCAATCCATGTTCTATTATCCGTTATGAAGGGAAAAAGCAAATTATTGCTGCCAATGGCGAGAAGATGGACATTATTGGTGGCGATAATATTTCTTTATCTATCACTCCTAGTACTTCCTTTCATTTGTCCAATGTATCTTAGTTCCTAAGCTCACTACTAATCTTATTTCTATTGGCCAACTTGTTGATGATGATAACATTGTTTCTTTCTCTCGTGATGGTTGTATGATCCAAGACCGTCGCACTGGGAAAATGAAAGGGAAGGGGCGTAGGATTGGTCGACTGTTTGCTTTAGAGTTCGAGAAGTCAGGCTCTTATTCTTCCTTTTTTGCTACTTCTGATTCTGATTTTTCCTTTTTAGTAAAACTTGGCACATGTGGCATCGTAGACTTGGTCATCCTAGTCCCCAGAAATTGGAAGTCTTGTTTTCTTCTAGATTATTGACAACCAAACCTGTTTCGTTGAGTAATATCAATAAATCTTGTGTTGATTGTTCCTTAAGCAAAAGTGTGCATTTGCCTTTTTCGCTGCACTCTGATATTAAAACTAAGCCTTTTGATTTGATTCACAGTGATGTATGGGGGCCTGCTCCAGTTACTTCTAGATTGAGTTATAAATATTTTTTTGTTGTTTATTGATGATTGCACTCGTTATACATGGATATATTTCACGAGACATAAATCTGAGGTATTTTCTTATTTCAAAACCTTCTTGTCCATGACCAAAACTCAATTTGACTCTCATGTACAATTCTACAAGCCGTCTGAACGAAAAATTAGGATTCTTCACTCTGATTCAGGGGGAGAATGTATGTTAAAAGAATTTCAAGATTTCCTGACACTGAGGGTATACAATCCCAAAGAACGTGTCCTGAAACCCCTCAGCAAAATGGGGTTTTAGAGAGAAAAAATCGTCACATTTTGGAAGTCGTAAGGACTCTCATGTCTGATTCTCACATTCCTTCTACCTTTTGGGTAGAAGCTGTGTGAAATGTTGTTCATCTAATAAATTATCTTCCCTCTTCCTTCTTGAAAAGTAATTCTCCCTACAATGCCTTGTTTAATACTTTTCCAAACTATTCTCGTCTCCATGTATTTGGTTGTGTCTGCTTTGTTCACTTGCCTGCTCATGAACGTACAAAATTTTCGAAACAAGCTGTTATGTGTGTTTTTGTTGGATATATGCTGATCAAAAAGGTTTTCTCTGTTTTAATCCCCTCATTCGATGTGTCCGCATTCACGTCATGTCATTTTTATGGAAGATGTTTCTTATTGCCACTCCATTGCTAAATCCACAAATTCTCAGCTTTCTTTCTTACCTGACTTTGCTGACTCCATAGATGCATCTTCAGCTCCTTTCCATAATCTTACTTCGACCACTGATGATACGACAAAACCATTGTTGGTTTATGAACGTCGAAGCAAACGAGACCAACCTCTAGCTCCTCTCATTCACCAACCAGAGACCATTCTATATATCTTTGTCTCAAGTAAGTTCTTCTGTAAATCGTTCTGATTTACCTAATCTTATTCCTTCCGGGGATGTTATCCCATTGCGACGTTCAAATCGTACTACTCGGCCACCTGATCGCCTTAGTCTTTTTTCCCACCACCACTCGTTGTTTTCTTTGTTGGACTCTATTGGCGCTACCTCTTACCAGCAAGCTGCCATTGCCCCTTGTTGGAAGGAGGCCATGGATGCCGAGATTGATGCCCTACTAATGAATGATACATGAGATCTGGTGCCTTCACCTCCTAATGCTTCTATCATTGGTAGTAGGTGGTTTTTCTCTGTCAAACTTAAATAAGATGGTAGTATCGATCGAAAGGTATAAAGCACGACTTGTTGCACAGGGGTACAAGCAAGAATATAGGATTGATTATGAAGAAACATTTCTCAACGTGATCTAGTCTAGTACATTATCAGAAAGCCTAAATATATAAATTAACACAAAGATTAAAACTCCCTTATCACTCCCATAAGATTACCCAACTACACTGGAACTGGTTACTGTCTTGTGTGTGTTTAAAGTTTACAAAACCATTCAACTCAAGATTTATACATTTAGAACTGTTTTAAAGCTGTTAAACATGAGTTTGATTCAGCTATGACAAGACTTTTTATTCAGAGTAAAAAGGCTTTTGAGAGAAAAGTATTGCCTAGCTTGTAAACGGTGTTGAAGGGAGTTTTTATTACATCATTCTGGTTCTTATAGTTAAATTTTTAATCTAAACTTGTTATGTGTTACGATAGGGTCCTTTTTTTTTTTTTAGAATTAGAATTCTCATGCCGTTCCTCGCTCAGGAGTAGAAAGTGTTATTGCTTTTTCTTGATTTGACAATTTTGATGTAAATGCCATTGATCTAGACCAATTACGCCTTGGTAACTTCTTCACACCAAACTTTCAAAATCTATCTGTGAAGTAGCAAGTTATTGGGTTTAGATTGAGTCAGCCTTGCTAGCCCGAATGGTCATGCTATATGAACTGCTATAATTGTCACGTCAAAATCTTTAATCCATCATTTAATTCTGTCATGAAATACTTTCAACTGATTACGACGTCCACAATCTCATCCCAAGGTCTAATTTTCAAACTCCAATGAATCTTGCGGTCATATAACAATTGGAGTTATACTCCAATTGTTATTACGGGGTGTGATTCTAAGAGCGTTATCATTTCTGTTTTCAACCCTTTTAAGCTGTCAAATTTTCACTTTTACATTCTCTCTCTCTCTCTCTCCCCCCCTTAAAAACCCTTTCTTCTTTCCTTTTTTTTTTGTTTTTCTTTCTTATTCATGTGCAACAGTGACTCCCATCCAATTTTAGATCTGAACATTCTCATCGCCATCCTTTTAATCCCCCTTTTGCTTCTCAACGTTGTCACAAAAAAGATGGGTCTGGAAAATCTGACCCCTCTTGACGTTTGTTCCGCACTACTCTACGTTGTGTCATAAACATGCATGATTAAAAACTGAGACACACACTATTACATTCTTTCACACTGATTTATGAAAACTTTTTATGTTGTCACTAATTTTCATATGGCGATAAAAATGTTGATGTGAAAAGCATACTAGGATATTTGAATAAACTCTTCCTAAAAGTTGATGGCTGCCCATTAGTTTGAGATATGAATTTTAGTCATTCTATATGGAGATCACTTCCCAACTACGACAAATTTCCCCTCTAGGTTAATTTTTTTTTTATTTGGAGAACTGCATTTGTCTTAGTTTAGAAGACCATCTCGGGACAATGCATGGCTAACAATTACTATGCAAGTAAATTTACCAAGTTTCTCGTATCAGGATGGTCTCAAACAGGGCGGATTTAGAAAGTCTAATCGGAGGGGGTCAAAAAGTGATTAAAAAAAAAGGTTTTGATGGCTAACATAAAAAAAATATAAAGGTTCAAGTTCACATAAAACATGAAAATAAAAAAATTTATAATTAGTGTCACTATTGAATACGTTAAATGCAAAATAGATTGTTCAATTTAATTACTAATCATATATTTTACTATTCATATGATTTATTTAACTTGATAATGTTAGTCAACAATAAATTACTAATATTGTATAAAAGAAGCTTAACTCTTAATATATAGATTTATTACCAATGTGATTATCAATTGTATGAATACAATAGTAAAGAATAAGTTAACATGCTATAACAATTTGAACTATAAAAAAAATAAAAAAACTAATCTTGATATATTCTTGTTTTTCTTGTAATTTAAATTTTAGAATATAAAATTTGGAAGAACGAAGATGGAGTAACAGAATGAGAAAGACAAATTTATGATGGGCGGTAGCATAAAGAGTAAAAGAAAACAACAAAATAAAATCCTAATTAATTAACGTGACAATAAAGTGGTATTTTCACAATCATTTTAAATATGTTTAACCATTATCTAAAAAAAAATATATTCTCCAAAAGTTGGGGGGTGCCGTAGCCCCCTCTGGTCATAGGGTGCTCCGCCCCAGTCTTAAATATGGTCACCCTACCTCATGTCACCATCATACTACAACCAAAGGGTCTCCTAGTCTCGCACGCAGATCAAGACCCTAACCTCTCTCCAAATTTCTATAGGCGACTGACCAGTCGAAATTTTCATAGCTCAACTTCTCTATGTGGTTGTGATTGGAGTTGTAGGGAGCAAGAGAGAGACTAGAGAAGAGATAAACGAATGACATTTGAAAAATTAGATTCCTAAATCATGGGCAATTTGGTCATTTTGCTCGAAACCATTATGTATTTTAGCATTCCGTTTGGTCAACGGATACAAGTGTTATTTGTCTAAATTAATTGACACGAGTGTAATTTCAATTAATTTCAGGGACATTACTAGTAATTATCTCAATTGAATACTTAAAGTTTGTAAGTGATAATTGTGCACTCTTTTTTAGTTTTTACCATAATTATCGATACCGTACCAGTACCGGCCGTACCGATTGGTACGTACCTTAAATTTTATACCGGTCAAAATACCGCTTTGTACCGGCCGAAAATTACGTACTGGTACTGGCCGAGATATTGTGTTTTGTAACTGTTCCTTAAAAAATATAAAAGTAACAAAATTTGTTAGAAATTTTGTAAATTGACCATATAAAGACTAAATGAAAAAACACTCTAAATTCTACTATACCAATCAAAATCTCTGTACAGTGGCGGAACCAGGATTTCATCCCGGGGGGGGGGGGGGGGGGGGCTAAAAATATATCGAAGGAGATAAATATTTTTATAAGTAAAATAGCACACAAAAATAAAGTGCACTTTTCCAGTCATGTTTTATTATCGCGTTAACCTAATTAACTTAATTTCAACCCACCATTCAACTAAATCACATATCTGACATCTCAATCCAATTGGGTCCCATCCTCCATCAACAATCTCAAATTAAGTGCTCAATGCACGATTAACATCCATAAAGCATCAATTAATAATCTAAATTATCAAATACACAACTAACAACCTAAAATTATTAATCAAATAATCAATTCTCAATAGCAAAAGAAATTGTTCAAAATGCACACTGACCTCAGTCCTCAGAAATCAGAACGGCGTCGTTGTCGCAATGTCGTCGGTGACTGAAACTCAAAGTCAGATCTGCAATTTCACTATTTCAAGCGTCGTGACCGCCGAACGGCAGTGGCGGAACTTCCTCCGTTCGTCCGCCGGCTCGTAGACGGTAGATCTAAGCTAGATCTGATCTGGCCGGAGTCGCCGGAGTTGGGTGGGGACTGGCCGGTGTTAGGGTGGGGACGGTGACCAACTGATGAGCCCAGCCGACGACCGGTTGCCGTGGGTCGATGGGTGGTGCCGGCGTGCGGCCGATGCGGGCGGTGCGGCGAGCCGCGGTGGCTGAGAGAGCCAAGAGAGGAGGAGCCGACGAGAGATGCCGGCAGCCGGCATCACGGGACACGGCGTGAGACCTTCACTTGACGGCTGACGCCACGGCCCACGGCGACCGCCGACCGGCGTGGCGGCGTAAGTGCTGCGTTAAGGAGATGGCCGAGGCTGCCCACTGCCGAGCCGATGACCGGTGGCCCGATGACCTTCACTTGACCGCTGCCGAGCCGATGGACGATGACCGGAGAGCTGCCGAGCTGGAGACGTGCCGCGGTGAGCCGGTGTCCGGTGACAAAGTGAGCAGTCGGCCGAGAGAGGAGTAGAGAGAGAGAGAGAGAGAAAGAGAGAGAAAGGGAAAGTTACAAATGAAAAAAAACACTATATATATATATATATATATATATATATATATATATATATATATATATATATATAGGGAAAGTTACAAATGAAAAAAAACACTATATATATATATATATATATATATATATATATAAGGGAAAGTTACAAATGAAAAAAAACACTATATATATATATATATATATATATATATATATATATATATATATTTTTTTTTTTCAAAATCTGAGGGGGGGCTACAGCACCCCCTCGTACAAGCGTAATTCCGCCCCTGTCTCTGTAACCTTTTACTCATAATATTCATTACAATTTGTGAAATCTTTCCTAATAAATTTTTTATCTTCACTTATCTTTGATTAACTTAATACCTGGAAGTTTTGATCATATTATTTCATCTATATGATATACTACTTTACACACACTGACTCGCGTACACACAGAAACAACTTATTCTTAAACTCGAAGTCGTTATTATTGAACAAATTGCTTATTCTTACATAAGAATTTACGAATGAGATCGTAAAAAAAATGAAAAATAATCCTAGATAAGGTAATTCAATTGAAAAAACTATTTGTTTCTAATATCACTGTATGGAAACAAAAAATTTATTTGAGAACCAATAGCTTATTTGAAAATTACGGTAATTCAAGGTCTATAAGACAAACAGTTTATTTTACAGGAGTTGTGAGTAAAAAAATATGTGTATATATTGTTAGTTTGCCATTAAATGAATAGTACAAATGTATATGATGAAATTTTTGAGACGGTACCGATACGTACCATTTTACAAAAAAAAATAAAATGGTACGCATACCGGTACAATATTCATAATTATGATTTTTACATCTCTATAATTAAAACAGTGCATGAATCGGAACAGTTGTACCACATACTTTTTAGATTGTACACTCACGTGATAGATAAAGGTCACAAACAAATATGAGTATTAGACGTGGAAGTCCTGGTGGACATGGACTCTTTAAGCAGGCAAATGGAAGGGCTGACATAAATAGGGGCGTTCACACATATTACACTGTGTGTTGTGTGTATGATGTACCTACTACCTTGACATCGTAGTAATAATTTATTAAAGAAACGATTATGCTAAGCATTTAAAAGCGGTGAGACCAAAATACAATAAACCAAAAACGTACCAAACAATGAAAAGGCAAAGAGAGAGCAAGCATAGCGGCCATGCATGGCCATGGGGCTATGGACAATTTGCATTTTTGCATTTCTAGTTGGTGGCATGTTGTTGTTTGGTGTTCGTATGTAAATGTTGATCATATCTAATGACACCTCTGTCTCTCTCTCTTCCTATTCTCTCTCTCCCAATTCAGTCCACCAATGAAAATGAAATGAAATGAGAGCATCTGCATCCTCACGCCGCCACCCACATCACTTCTACTTCCCTATTCTCCAAAATCTCCCACTTTCGTGAATTTTCTCGAAAACCCTTTTTTCTTTATCAATCCAAACTGTTAGCAATGGCTTGATCACTTCTCTTTTTTGCTCTAATGCAGGAGCTTCTGTCACTGGTATGTCTTTCTGTTGTTTCGATTCTCATTTCTATGTATTGGGTACTCAAAAGGATGAATCTTCATGGGTTTCCTTTGTATCAGATTAAGGATGATCTGGGTTTTGGCACATTTTGGTGAAATGTTTTAATTGGACACTGTTTTTGACCTTTATTGTTTCTTTATGGTATTGTCCTATTGAATCTGATTCTGTTCTAGGTTTCCTTATTTAAGTTTGAGGTTTTGTTTTGTATTTGATGGAGTGTGCACTATGTGAACGTCAATATCAAGGACAATGAACTATGACCTGTTTTGACTTGGATGATGATGACATGTGTTTGTAAAGTGACAAGTTTGTCTCCTTTTTCAACCTGGCATTTTTTTGGCACTCATTGCTGCTTCTGCTCTACAATGTATTGCGTTGACTGCATGGTATATGTGTATGCTGTTGTTTTTCCCCCTTGGAACGTGTAGAACCTCAATTCTGCAAATGCGGTGTCCTGTTGTTGGTGATGATGTCAATGTTAGTATATCTGAATGTCTCTTAGGTGTATATGCTGGAACTTCTAGAGGGATAGGGCCCTTTTGTTTTCATCTGTTGCAGATTCTTGGTAGAATCTTTTAACTGTAAGTTTTGCTGACAGAAAAGTTTCACTAAATAAAGGATCATCTGCTTCACATTCTCCTCCCTCATCCAACTCTTTATAATCAACAAATCTGATCTTATATTGCAGAGGCTTTATTATAGTGGTTTTCTTAGACCACCTCTCCACGTCCACCATCGCAAAAGTATATTCTTGTTCTTTTGGTTTCAGAATGTGCTTGCTGGTTCTTGTCGAACATATCAACTTATGGTTTGGTATGGATGTGATTTTTTGGTTGACTTCTTCGAGTAAAATTTGCTGATATGTAAATTGACACAATCACTTGGTTTTGGCTGCGTAGAATCTTGTCCATTCAGGGGATTTGCTGGTGGTCTACATTGCCTAGTAGAACATGTTGAAAAGCTGGTGAAGGGAGATTCTATTGGTGCTGTATATACACTAAATGGAGAAGGGAATGAATGAACAGGAGTTTGATGAATTCGAAAAGCTTCTTGGAGAGATTCCTTGTGCAACTTCTGGGATCCCAAGTTCTGAGGAATCTCAACTTACCAATTTCTCAAAAAGGGTATCCTTGGATCATTGCTTGTCCTTGGAGAGGCCCAGGCCGACGTGTTTGAATCACTCAACGATTGAGAACCCTGATGAAGGAAAAGTATCTCCCGGTAAAATTCAGCAGTCAACTAACAAGGGGTTTCAAGAGGAAGAACCTAATCTTCCTGATGACAATTCCTTGACATCTGCATTTGAAGAATTGAGCTTCAAAGATGGCGCGGTCCCGGGGTCTCCGAATCCTCCCACAGTCAATTATTCGCCCTTTCAGAATCGTGCTAATTTTTTTAATGGACAACCACCATACAGCTTACAGGAACTCCCGCGTTCACCTAATAACTCACCTTACTGCATTGACCCGAATTTTCATGGACTCAAGATGCAGCAAAATGGTTATTACCAGTCACTTGAAAATTTCTCTGGTCCTGTGCAACTAGCTCATGGAGTGCAAGGTTTTCACCTCCTCCCAAATGTATCTGTACCCGGAGTAGAGTTTCCTGTACTTTCTGCTCAACGTCAGTGTTATACGAATGCCCAGTCTCAACTTCCCTGCTTACATCCACAGCAGCTAAGCGAGCCTCATGTTACGCGGAGACATGTGGAAGAGGAACAGTATTACAGGATGCGTCAGCAATATCTGTATTTGCAGCAGCTTCGTAATCAGCACTTGGATACTCAGCATCCAATTCAAGTAAACGAGAATTTGGTAACAAGACCAATGTGTTGGAATGCACGAAAATTTTGTAACCAGGTGCAAATTCCCCACCATATTGAACGGTGTAATCAAGAGACCTACTGGAACAAGGCTTTGGTTCCCAGAAGCGTAGACCAGACTAATGCCACCCTCTTTCCAGCAGACTGTAACAGAGTGCAAGTTTTAGACCAAGCAAGGAGACAAAACTTTCCTGAAAAGATTCTTACAAGGTCACATGGATTAAACTCTCTAAGGTCTGTAAAATCTGGCTCTTATGAAGGAAATGAACGTCTTGCTAGCATCCACAAAAACGGAAGAGTTTTACCAAACAGTTACTTCCACAACAGTTCTTCGACCCCACATGTTGGACCCCACTTAGATAGTTTGAGCTCACAAAGCACATTCGCTGATGTTGCTGACCTTAAAGACAATAACTTGAGGCTTCCGCTTCAGAGATACAACTCTGTAGATGAATTCACAGGTAGAATACATCTTATGGCAAAGGACCAACATGGTTGCCGCTTCTTACAGAGGAAATTTACGGAGGGTACACGGGAAGATGTTGAAAAGATTTTTCATGAGATAGTAGTGCACATTGTTGAGCTTATGACAGATCCTTTTGGGAATTACCTTGTACAAAAGCTGCTTGAAGTGTGTGATGAGGATCAGAAGATGCAGATATTACATGAGATTACTAGGAAAGCAGGAGACCTTCTCAGGATTTCATGCGATATGCACGGGTTGGTGCTCTCTGCCAATCTCAATCTTTTTTTTCTTGTACAACTTCTTCATTATTACCACATTTCACGAATCATGCATCTACTAAGTCATACTTCTCAAACGCAGGACTCGGGCTGTTCAGAAAGTTATTGAAACCATTAAGACTCCAGAGCAATTCTCCATCATCATCTCCTCACTGAAGTCTGGAATAGTGACTTTGATTAAAAACATGAATGGCAATCATGTTGCACAACGCTGTTTGCAGTATCTAACACCCGAATATAGTGAGGTATGAAGCTAGACACTACTTATGTTAGCTTTGCCCATTTCAAGTTGGGCAGTTTTTCAGGCATGGTTTGCATTTGTATGTTAGGGGATCTAGCCATGATACCACTAGTATAGCTGAGCACTTTGGTATCGTTTATACCGTTTATCTTTCAAATTTGAAAATCCCAATGAATACCTAATCGTATTCTCTTTTTTTTTGTTGTTGTAGAGTTACTGACATAATTTTGTGGATGTTGTTGTCAGCATAATAAAGTAAAAATTTTAGCAGTAAAACAGATTGTTGTTTACTCAATAGGCTGGAGTAGAATTCTATCAATGAACTTAAACACCACCTTTCTCGAAATACATACTAACAATGAAATGATTTAAGGAGTACGAAGCCCTACGGTAGTTAATATAACAGCGCATAAAACAGTTATAAAAAAGATTAGATTTTATTTAAAACTTCATAGGTTTACTGAATATGATTACTTTCATATGGACTAATTTTGTGTCCTTTTAGTCTAGTCCAATAATATATTTTGCACTTATCAATACAAGGAATGCGAGTGAGATGTTAAAGTTTGTAGTTCTTTAAGTGGTGATTTGTGATCCTTTGTTGAATCTTGATGCCACTTTGTCTATCTACTGAAGCACATTTTTTAGGTGCTTTTGAGGAACATATTCTATCTAGTGATGCCACTTTGTCGATAATCAAGGTTCATGAATTCAATTACGATGTTTTCACTCCGCATGGACATATTGCGACCACAAATACTTATCTCGTGTGATTTTATTCCTGGTTTAAGAGTTCATAAATAGCCTCTTAGGGGATGCTACTTACTCTTGGAAAGAAACAAAAGTTCTGCTGTATCCACTGCTTAGGCACTCCATACTAGCCATAAACTCTACTACCGCGAGGAGCATTATGGTACAATTTGCCGGTTGAGATCACAGTGTGTGATTTGTCACATCATAGCAATTGTTTTGCTTTTGCATAATATAGTTCTGTTATATGTGACTTATATTGCATTCCTACAGTAAAATACATCCTATTCGACCCCACATATCTCCTGGCTGAAGAGATCCTCCATGTAAATAGAATACATCTGAGGCCAAATTATACGGTTATAAGTGGGGTGTTTTCAGTAAGAAGTTCTTCCTGGTAAACCCTACTGGTCCCTGAACAAGATGAGTACAGCGTAAATGCCAGTGCCAAGATGAATTAGTTGCCATAAAAGGTGCAACATGAGCACATTCACAACAGTACATGGTGGCATCAGCTGAACAGAGGATAACACAGAATATTTGGAGACAGTTTGGACAATTCAATAGGCCATTAGAGGCCTCGGTAGAAAGAAGCAACTTGTGCCAAGTTGATGAAGGTAAGAAGTGAAAAGGTAGTCCACCGACAAGAAGTATAACAGATAAAATGACTTTGGATTGGTGAGAGAACCCAATAAATTGTGGAATAAAGCTAAGGGAAGTTGAGTTGTCTCTCAACTCGTGCCAATCTAACTTTTGTTGGAGCAGTGCTGCTATTGCAAATCTATACTGGCTATTTACCAGATCAAAGATATACCCCACTTCGCATTTGAGTAGTAGATTCCCCAGTTTGCTTGGTAACTGATTTTTCCTGTTACATTTTCCTTTCTCGGTACTCATGATGGCGTTCATGTAGTATACTGCACACCATGAATTTTGTAGGAGATAGTTCATTCCATTTTCTTCGTTGAGAAAAGACATTGTCCCATGGCCATTTGTTTCCTCAATATAAATTATTTACATTCAGCGATGAGTTATATTTCCTCCTCGTAAGTATTTCAACATCTTTCTATTAAGAATCTCTTGTTGCTTACAGCCCTAATAATAACCTTTGAACCAGCAATGTGTTATCAAATAAAACATCATCAATCTATTTTTTTTTTCTTTTGCAGTTTATTTTTGAAGCTTCAACAGCTAATTGTGTCGAACTTGCAACCGATCGCCATGGTTGTTGTGTGCTTCAGAAATGCCTTAGTCATAATGATGGTGAACACAGACGTAGACTGATCTCCGAGATTACTTCAAATGCTCTAGTTCTTTCTCAAGATCCATTTGGGTACTATGTTCCCCACTTTTATGTTTCCTCTCTGGAGCAATTTCATTAACATGTTGATTATTTGACACAAAAAATGCTTGATTCTTTCCTCCCCCCACCCCTTGTTATGTTAGAGTGTGCATCTGCTTTTCTATGTGGGTTCCCCTCAGTGGTGGGCAGTTTCTTTTTGTCAATAGTAGTTCCTTATCAGGAAAAGGGGAATGTTCCCTGCAATACGAGAATGGCAGATAAATGACCATGGTGCAAATTCAAACAATTGCTTCTCGTTAGATATATATTACATAAATTATATAGATTTCTGTAGCAGTAACACCCAAATCTATTCCTCAGAATAGTCAGAAAAAGGAGCAACCAAGGGAGACCAGACATAGGTTTATTTTGCCATTGCCTGACAAGGAGCATAAACATAATGATAGAGGTCCTTGCAATTAATTTTGTAAATAGGATAGTTCCAAATGAAACTTCTCAATTGGGAAATGGTTGTTTAAACAAGTCAATGTTCATGTTATTTTCTTTAAATGTGAAATGTTGTGAGATAAGTGGTAGGTCATTGCCGTTGACAGGGACCCAGACTGATTTGTGTAGTTGAACTACTTGCCTATCTGTGTCTTGTTAGGGCTAACTGCAACTGTTGTACCTATTTGAGCATCTTAAACATGTCTCGCATACAATATGTTTGAGTGATGAAGAGACAAACTGTTAGTTGCTATAGAAACGAGGAGGTTCAACTTGTGATATAGGGTAAGGTTCAAAAATGTAATCTTTCCAGGAGCCGGTAGTGAGCCTCAGGCAAATGCGCTAGCCCTTGATATGTGCTAAGAAAATATCAAATACCACCTTTTATATCTACCTTTGCATATACAAAGTTGAGATTAACTACCAACTTTTTCATGCAGGAATTATGTTTTGCAATTTGTTTTCGAGATACATTCCCCGTGTGCTACTGCTGCTATTCTTGACCAGCTAGAGGGTAACTATGGGGACCTATCCGTGCAAAAATACAGCAGCAATGTTGTTGAAAAATGCCTGAAATATGCAGGAGAAGAAAGCCGCTCTTCTATTATCCAAGAGCTGATAAGTAATCCTCGTTTGGACCAAACCATGCAAGACCCCTATGGAAATTATGTTATCCAAGCAGCACTTGGTCTTTCAAAGGTTAGTATATTTCCTCCGTGAGAATCATCTCTTTTCTGGGAAACTTTGAATTTGAAGTCAATATATGTGCCACAGAACTAGAGGATGGGGCTATTTCGTTAAAGATCTTTAGTTTTCTCCTTAATGTGTTTGCGCAATATTTCTAGCCCCAAATGACTTAGCTCTAAGATGATCCCATGTTGACCAGGGAGCCCTTCATGCTGCATTGGTGGAGGCCATAAGAACCCATGTTCCTCTGCTCCGGACTAGCCCATATGGCAAGAAAGTTCTCTCAAGCAATAGTCTGAAGAAATGACTTATATTGGTATGATCAGAGTTATTTCTTCTATTGACAGAGTACTCGAGCTCTAATACTGTCTTTTTTCTATTCGTAGGGGCGCTGCAGCTTATTTAATTGGTTGTTCAAACTTGTAGATATTGTAATAAACTGGTAGCGAGCGTTGAAGATTTCCAAGTTCTGGACCGGAGACGTAGTATGTCAAAGTTAGCAAAGGTTACTCTTCAGTTCTTTTTTCAACCCTTCTAACTTCCCCTTCTAAACTCTGATCTATTGTTAGATCAGTCTTACATGACATCTACGTGTTTATAGCTTGCCATCTTTTGGTTTGTAATAAGAAAAGCTTCTTTGTAGTCGCATAAAAATTGAGATCGAATCTTCATTCCTCTTATGAATGAACTGTAAACTTTTCTGTTGTGCACTGAGAATTGTACACAACCCAGTATGTATTCAATTGGATGGTGCACTGTGCATGTCTGCAAGCAGGTAGATAAACTTGGCTGTAGCGGTGATACCACATCATCACTGTTGATGCGATATTATTACTCGATCAAAGTGTGCACCAAATCGTGATCCACACTCTCTCTCAAGCAATGAGCCCATGATCATACACCACCAATGTTACCTAATCTGTACAGTTTTGGTTTTAAACTGTGTATGGGGACATAAGAGCTGCAGACGCTAGAAGATAATATGTATTCTATTCAACTGCCTGGAATTAGGGAACGCAATTGTGCAAGACTATTATATATTTTTTCTTACTGTGATGTGTGATCCAAGCGTTTCATAGTGCTTGTGTTCCGGTCATGATAAGCGTGAGCCCCACATCTTTGGGCCCATACTACATTTTTATGAGTGAGAATCAAACTATGATCAATCTGTCAATGATGGCTTATACACAATCTAAATGGAATACCCAATAAAGGATTTAAGGACCGTGTAAGCGGCGTGACAATGGTTGTAATACGAGTAGCATCATTGCGTTCGGTGACAATGTTCATGGATAAATAAGATACGCAATATATCATATAACTTCGAGAGCATAACAAGTCTTCCTTGCCTATGTGCAACATCTACTCTCTGTGGAGCTGAACCGTAGACGCTGTACATGGTAGATCAAGGTAAAAGGGTTGCGTGGGTGGGGTGGTTTAAATGGCATCCAAGATGGTATATTACCAGGAATCCCCTTCTTCAAGATGTTCCGGTACTTATCCCACATTTTAATTCCACGTGGCAGAAGATAACTGAACTAGCTCAACGGTCCATTAGAGCCACTGGTACACTTTACCTGTCATCTTTCTGCACACCCAAGCCAATTTTCACTCTCTCTCATCAACTCACTCCATGGTCCCTTGAACTCTGAACTCTACAGCAAACAAGGAACAGAGAGAGGGAGAGTTGTCCATAGTCAACCATGTCCATAACAGCACCAAGCAACTACCCATCTCTCTGCTCTTCCTCACCATTGCCGAGAACCACCAAGCTAAACCCATCTATTTCCTTTCAGTTCAAGCAAACTTTATCCACTAACCACCAATTTTCAAGCAACTCAATCAGTTTATGCAGCACCCACTTGGCCAAATCTTCTATTTTGATTGTTAAGGCGACCGAGTCACAGGCATCAGAATCCGAGGCAAAAGAGCTGTTTGAAGAGTATGAGGTAGAATTGGACCAGCCTTATGGCCTGAAGTTCGCCAAGGGAAGAGATGGTGGGACTTACATTGATGCCATTGCCCCTGGTGGCTCAGCTGATAAGTCTGGGTTGTTCACTGTTGGGGATAAAGTTATTGCCACCAGGTATTCCCTTTCACAATACTACTATCTCCTAATTAGAAGTTCCTTTCTATTTTCTTTCAAACAAAATTGACCAAAACTGTAGAATTAAAAATTTAGAAGAACTGTGACTTCTTCCAATTTGTGCTTGCAAGCTCGAAATTTTCACAATAGACGTTTGAAGCTTTGATAGTACTGTGAAATGTTGGTATTTAGAGATCCCAAGTAGTAAATATTGCCAAATAGGTTGCAACCGTAGCATTAGGTAATTTAAGGGTACACTCCTTGGTGCTCTGGTGCATCAAGCCGGTGCCCTTAGTATTTTCCATGCAACATATTAGGTCCTTTTATTAAGCCCATATAACCCATGTGACATGTAAAATTACCATTGTGTTTGATCATTTGTCAGTTCACTCATGGTTGAGAATGTGATCAAATTGTGCTAAAATATTTGCAGTGCAGTATTTGGAACAGAAGTATGGCCTGCAGCTGAATATGGAAGAACAATGTACACTATCCGCCAGAGAATTGGGCCATTGCTCATGAAAATGCAGAAGAGATACGGTTGGTTGAAAACTCTTTGTCATGAACGTTTGTTGCATTAATCTTTAGCAAGACTCATACAAGATATCGCTTTATCTAGCCTCGTAGCTCGTGCGCATTCTTACTTGAAAATTTTGAGAACATCAAGTCGTGTCTGCATTCAAGGATATGAAGTGACTTTTTTTGGAATATATGGTAGATACTTCTGATGAAATTGGAAACAAGGGACGGAACGAGAGAATGTTCGAAATTCCGTACTAGTAAAGATCAATTTTCACGAAGGTTGTTCTTAAGCAAAAAGTTCTTTTTGCCCTCCTAAATACTACATTACCATGTATCTTGAAATGCACCTCCAGGTGTTCCTTTGTTTGTTTGTGTCGCCTTCAAGATCAAACCCACCGAGTAACCAAATGGAGATCTAAGCATTCTGCAGCACCTTCAAACCATGTTTTCCCTTTTTCTGGTTGCCAGGGAAGATGGATACTACAGGGGAGTTAAGTGAAAAGGAGATTCTCAGAAACGAGAGGAACTCTGGTGCAATTAGTCAAACATTGAGAGAAATCCAAGTGAGTACTATCTCTTAAATTCTCTGTTCTAAAACACTTGCTGAAGTTGCATGCAAGCAACACCGTTGTCTTTGTCTACATGTAATAGAGGGGAGAGCTGATTTAGCGTCAGAATATCGCATATAATTTCAGATGAAAAATTACCTGAGAAAAAAGGAACAGAAGGAGCAGAGAGAAAATGACCTTCGTGAAGGACTAAAGCTTTACAGGTAAGCCCCGGCCATTTCTCTCAATTTATCATCTTTGTTCTAGTCATCTTCCCTATCAGCTGGTCCTTTCACATGCCTAACAAATTTCTTTTCTGTTTCACAAATATAAAGAAATGCAAAATATGAAGAAGCACTGGAGAAATTTGAGTCCGTGCTGGGATCAAGACCAGAATACAACGAAGCTTCGGTAGCTAATTACAATGTTGCATGCTGCTATTCTAAGCTCAATCAGGTACAATTCCAATATCAATGCCAAGATAAACCAGAACCACAGTGCATGGTGTTTAGTGATCTTTGGTGTCCTCTTATAAAAGGAAAATAGTAACCATATATCTACAGGAGATGAGCACATATGCCTATTGAAAGTAAAGCTCTTATACACGATTTATTTTCTTCTTACCCATATGACAGATAAAAGCTGGGCTCTCTGCTCTTGAAGATGCTATGAAATCGGGCTTCGAAGATTTCAAGGTAAATAGTAGATTAGACTGTTAATTTATGTTGGGAAAAATTGTTGCTAATTACCACTTTGCTTTGTTACCACTACCGCAGAGGATCCGCACGGACCCTGACTTGGACAATATAAGGAAATCTGAGGAGTTCGAGCCTCTTCTGAAGAAGTTTGATGAATCATTTATCAATGAAAATGCCATCAATGCCATCAAATCATTGTTTGGCTTCAACAAGAAATAGGTCCACCGTTGTCAACTTTATACTTTTATCCTTTCTTACAACTGCATTGACACGTTGAGAAGCCCAGCTGACTGGACATGCAGACCACAACTTCAGTCAGTGGATTTTATTTTAGCTTTAGTTCCAAAGGTATTTTTGTGATGCTCTTCTTCTGCCAATGGTGAGTGCTTATGTCAATTGCTTCTTTATTTGAGTCTTATTAACCTATGTAATATATGGACAGAAAGATCGAAAAGTATATAATTTCTTCTTTTCATCTTGCTACTTTGACTAATGCTTTCCCCGGTTTTATGCTTGCACTAAAATTGTTGCGAATTTTTGCTTAACAATTCTAGACTGAACATCGACTTAAACTTGGTTAGGCTATACTCAGCGGGTGTTATATAGTTCAGCTTGTAAAGTCTGTTGGCATTGTGTTAAAAGACCTAGATCGGTTCGGTATGCGTTTGGGATTTGGTGTGGGAGAGTGGGGAGGGCTAAGGGAGAGGGCGAGCTACAATATAAAGAGCTCTTATTTGATAGTCCAAGGACATTACAGAGGAAGAAAAGAGAAACGAAGAACTATATAACAGAATCGATCCAGCTTCTCTGTTCTTCACTGAGAGGAAGATAGCTAGCAACTTTTGGGGGAGGTCAGGAAGGGATTTTATGAGGGCTTTGCAGGCTGGAAATAGCATAGAGATGGTCTTCTTCTGGCAGCAACTGATCTTCATCCTGGGATGATTAGCTGGCGGTTTTTTTATATCCTTTAAAGGTTCTTGGACTGGGATGATCATTAACAGCATTGGTGATGCATTGTAAAGTCTGAAGTTCCAGTACACCGCTCAGAGTTATCGGTGGCAAGCTACTTGAACAGGCATGAGAGTTGCTTTTGCTTCAGCAAATAGGCTGCTTACCAGCAGCTCCACGGTTTTGAGAATTTCTGGAAGCACTATCAAGAGGGGTGCAAAATCGTTAAAACCTGCTGTAATGTCATCCCTTTGAATTGAACTAGTACTTAGATTCAAGGCCTCACTCTATTTCTTGAGTGAGGCCTTGACCTTCTTGAGCTACGAGCTACTCAAATAATTCTACATTTTTGTTTTGTCGCAAGGCATAAGAATGTCTTTCCCCTGGGACTCCCCAAAATGACTCTAATTTGTCCAGTATGGAGCCACCTTCTTCACTCAGGCAATGCTACTTCTGAAGCTCTTAACTCCCAGGATAGTCACCGGGCACCTATTCAGCTACTTTGCAGTCCCGGGAGCAACCCGACTTTCAGCATAAATGCCCGCCCTCTTGTACTGCTGTCAGGGGATCAGACCGGTTCTCATTTGTTGTTTGTTAACCTTCACGAAACTCCCATTTATATGCGCCTGCAATGTAACAGAACTCAGTGCTCAGCTCTAGTCATGGCTTATTCATCTTTGTATAGAAACAAGTGTTCGTTAGTTTCTAAGAGCGGAGAAGAGCATAGCAGAGGAGAGAACAAATTAGTCTGGCACTCTGGCCCCATCCCCAGAACTTTTCGAATAAACCATAACACATCTTCATCCTTCCTAGGGTTCTGATACCTCATGGAAGCACGTCTGGAACTCCAAAAATTATCCCCTGAAACTCAACACTTCACATGTTGGTGTGCTTGAAGCCCACCCAACAAACCACAGTCACCTATCATATTTACAAAATTTCTCATGCCTGAGAAACAACCATTAATAGAGTAATTGAAGCGGTTCACAAAATTTTTATCATTTTTTCAGATTTGGTCCCACTTCTGCTAGACATTCTACACTTGGCCGGATTAGAACATGAGAAAATAGCATTGCGATATCGGGCAACATGTACAGTATGCTTACTTATCTGCCAGAATACAATGAAATGAAATTCTTTAAGGCTCAGAACTTGTGCGGTTGGAGAAGAATAGGTAGTCCTTTTTCTGGGGCGGGCATGGGATCATATATGATTTTTTCATCAGGAACAAGTAAATCCCACTTGAACCTCTTCACCACGTTATGCAGGAATATAAGTATTTCCAGCCGCGCAAACTCTTTTCCCACGCACGTGCGAGGTCCCCCTCCAAATGGAACATAGGCAAAACGAGATGGTCCTTCACCTTCAAACCTCGAAGCATCAAAGTTTGTGGCGTTTGGGTATAAATCGTTGTCCATCTGCGTGGAGGACGCACTCCAGTAAAGCTGGTGAACAGAGCATCAAACAAGTTTCCATTAAGAACACGGACACCCACACACCCCAGTAGACTAGCAAAGAGAAAAAAAAAAAAAGAAAGAAAACTCCTTAAACCAACTTTCTCATTTCGATGTCATTGAGGAAAATATTTGAGGGTAATGGCATATACGCTTCAATTGTGTAATCTCATGATTTAACTTGAAAAATTCGTCTCTTTCTAACTTACGCGGGAAAAGGGCCCTCTTTTTAACATATGAAGGAGTAGAATCATAGAAAACGGGGTAGAGAAAATCAGCTTCTGTCAGAGGAATGTGAAAAGAACTGTTTTCACTCTTTTGTTTCCTTATTTATGGGGTAAGATTACTGGAAAATAATTGCATGACGCTATTACAAAAAGGAGAGTACCTTCCATCCTCTGGGAATAGTATAACCTGCATAGGTGAAATCCACTAAGGCCTCTCTAAACGCTCCGCTTACAGGTGGTGATTGTCTCAGAACTTCAGATACAACATTCCATGAGTACCTCATCTTCTGTATGTCCTCCCATTGTAGCAACTCCCCCGTTTCTTTGGATGACGCAATGTCCATTTGCTCTAGTGCCCAAATTGCATTATAAAAGCAAGTTATCCGTAAAACTTTTCATTTCTTAACAGATTACCATTATTTGGAGAGACTATGGATGTTACACTTGGGCATTTTGGTAAGGGTATGAGATAGATCGATGTCCACTTACTTTTCCATTTATTACGTCTCTAATATACTTGGTAGCCAAGTAGACTGTAAAAACGAAAAAACCAATTTTTGGCTGCCACTAGTAAATTATTTGTGACTATATATGCATGTTGAGATGTTTTATGTTGTAGTACTCTGAAATCACAAGATTGAGCGATAAAAGAAAGGTACAAATAACTTACTATGGCAGCGGTTAAGGTTTGCGCAAGTATGCAGGATACACATATTAATGTTTTTTGTGTTAATAGAGAACAACGGAGAAGAAGGAACAATAGTACCAAATGGACTACACCGTATTAAGCTGTGCTATGATATCGCCAAGAACATGAACATTACATAAGAAGATTGCAAGTATGAGTGGATGGAAAGTAATAAGAGCTACACCTTATGTTACGGTGAGCTACTGGTGGTTTTTGGTGAGGTATATAGAATTATGGCATGGAAAGGCAATCTTGACTTTAAAAGCAGCAGCAATAGAACAAATAAGAGATACCGAGTGTTATATGAAGCAGAGAAGAGCATATATGTGCATATGCTGATTACCTCTCAACACCTTTTCATAAACTTGAGGAAATTGTCCAAGGTTCTTCATGAGTAACGTTATGGCAACGCTAGAGGTGTCATGCCCTGCGAAAAGTAGCATCAGTATGTTATCCACAATCTCCGTTTCACTCAGAAAGCCCCCATTTTCGTCCGAGGATACGAGCAAATGCGAGAGAAGGTCCTGCGAAGGTGAAGCTGTTTTCTGTTCCAAGGCCACTCTCCTCTGCTTAACTATGATTCCAAGTTGTTTCCTGATTGCAACTGCAGCTTTATTAGCACGATAAAATCTGGTAGCGGGGACATTAAGAGGGATCTGTATGGCCCCTTTCAGGAAAATGTAGAACTGGTTTGCTAGCTGGGATACATGTTTGGGATCTTCAAGGCTCATAAACAGGCGACACGCAAGTTCAAAGGTATATAACTTGATGGTCTGGTAGACCTTCACCTCTTCTTTACCTTCAAATGCAGCGATAATTGGTAGTCAAAACATCATCAGCTTATGGTTCATATGCTGCCAGTACACAATGCAGAAAGATTTGTTTGCATATTGATATGGCTAGAAATACACCTCTAATTAGGACACGGCACGTGTCAGGGTTGACTCATGGTCAGCCCGGCTAACTGTGAATTTGGCGGTTACTATATTGGAGGAACAAGGATTCTAGACGGATTGTAACACGGTCCTCAAATCCTGACTTGATCCTAAAGGATCTTAACATGTTCCTAACTGATTTGGCCCAAGGCCCAGCCGCCAGGCTCCTAGTCTTACTAGATTTTTTCTATCTATATTAATATAAAGGGGACTATCCCAAGTATGCAGACAACTTCACACACAGATACACATCGTGTCTTTTGCTATTTAGAGTTCTACCTTATAGTTGCGCCGGAACTTGGAACTCTGACTTTAGCATCGGAAAGTTCTCCAATCGAAACCCCACCGGGCAGACTCTTTGTTCAGTCTTGCAGGTCAAATTTCTGGCTGTGGTTTCCGAACAATTAGTTTTTTAGCAGCAACACATATCAAATCACCTCGAAGTCACAATGACTAGCTATTTTGTTAATTAAGTTGTTTTTTCTAGCACCACCTCATATTGTATTACGTTTGTAGTTGTGTTGCAGCAGTGGTGCTATACATTGCACATCAACATCTGCTTGACGTTCCATAGTCACATTTGACTTGTATGTGATTCTGTCTCTCTTTGTGTAGTTGACCGAGTATTGCTAAGAAGTATTGTTTGAATTGGAACAAAAAATGCTAATGCACCTCATTATATGATTTTCCACCAGTGTTGGTTTTTAGTGACAAACAAGGTATTGTATTAGCATGTTGCGGGTTTGAAGTAGAAATCACCGCAAAGAAGCAGCATGCTGTGCTGTGTTTGTTTTCGCTCCATCCCTATAGCGCATTTTTTGTGTGCATCATTCTCTTCGGATTTAGTTCACGAAGCTCCGGGTCGCGACCAGTCCGGAGCAAATGAGGGGAAGGCAACAATGGCTGGTAGACCTTCATCTCCTCTTTCCGAAAGGCATCGCTAAGCGATCCAACAGTTTCTACCATTAGTGAACCTCAGAAAATTATCAACAACTTAAGCAACTACCATACCTCCAAATAACATCTAGCTGAAGCTTTGTCACTTAGTGGATTGACTAAGATGTTCCGGGACTTCATGAACAAAATTTGAACACTTCGGAGGACAAAAATTACCGTACAGTAGACCTATCTCTAAAACTAATTGTTAACACTTCTAAGAGCCACTTATTTGTTTTGAGCTGCAAATTTTCGTCATTTGGATCAAGATATTATCCGCTATTGGTATATCAAACTGTGGCTTGAATGGTTTTGGAAGTTTATGCTGTCACTTAAGCGACAAGAGGATAGTTGTTTTGGCGGCCAAGTTTTGGAAGAGATGATGAGGGGTAGAGTACCTTGCCAGTGAGCCTTGATATGCTGCTGGGTGGCCACATCCATGGTGTCTATGTAAAGCCTGGTGAGCACATCAGGACCAAGAAAAGACAAGAGCATCTTCCTCACCCTCTTGGCTTCAGACCCTACTGCATTCAACAAGCAGCTCCCGAACAGCTTCCTGGCCGAGCTCGGCCACCAGACCTGGACAAGCTTGTTCTCGTTCCCAAACAGGAACCTGTTGCCGGCCGGTCCGCACAGCACCGCCACCCGCTCGCACAGTACGGAGGTCTTGAAGACCTGAGCGCAGCCGTGTCTGCTTGCTCGCTCGGTCACGAAGGCCTCCGGCGTTCCGTCCAGGCCTGCCTGGTGGAAGGCCACCGTTTCGCCGATTATCGGCCATCCGAAACTTCCGGGAGGCAGATTTTTTGTGCTTGTTTTGAAATGGAAAATAGTAATGATCAAAGTTAGCAAAAAGATGGCTATGAATATGAGAGACGCAATCAACCATGTAATGGCCATGATGAGTTTGTGCTGTTATTGTAAGCTTCTTTTGTTTGATTCTTATGCATTTGATAAGGAGAAATGAAGTGTATCCATGGAGTGTATGGTCCAGTCTTAAAAACACTAAAGCAAGATTGAATTGTAATGGCCCCGTGGCTTCTTTTTGTCTTTCTAAAAATCTCGTAAGCACCTTTTTAAGTTTTGAAAATTTTGTGGCTTAAACGCAAACGCACAATTAGAAAGATATTATCGTTATTATTGTACACATTAAACTTTGCACGAATATTATAAAAAATGCTTACTTATGACAAGTAAGATCTTGATATCTTATTACTAGCTAAAAAAATGCCATGCCGTGAACGAGACCTTATACATATTTACTCGGGTTGTTTAGTTGTGAAACGTGGGGGAATGGAGGTCATTGGTGGGGTCAGCTAGAAGTCACGGTGAGATGGTTTTATTTTCTGACCAATTATATTATAACTCTTATTTAATTAGATTTAAAAAATAAAAAAAGTATCTTTCTAACCAATTATATGCTACCGCCTATTTAGTTGCATTTACGAAATAGAAAAAGTCTAGTAAAAAGGGGTTTGAGGTTTGAAATACAAAGAGTGTGCCAATCGAATTCAAATACATATACTATAGATAAGTAATTGACACCTGGCATTTTTACTTTTTTAGAAACTGGACCTAATATTGGCCAACCGTCTATTTTTATGGGCGACTGTCTGTCCTTGATACCCACGTAACATTGTTAAAAAAATGATTGGGCCATTAGTGAAATTTTTACATGTTAATTCTTTCCTTTTCCTTAGCGGCCTTTATTAGTAAAACTATCACTGCCATCACCATCAATTCTCTGCCTCTTTCAAAGTCCCATCTCCCTCCCCCCTCTCTCTCTATTAAAAAAGCACACCTACCACCATCACCAATACCTTTTTCCTCTCCCTCCTTCTAGTATATATTCTTACTCACCCTCATCGTGTCTTCACCGATCCTCTCTCCTTCATTGCTGAACTCCTCTCATTCAATCGGAATCCAAATCCGACATCATCCACCTTAAAGACCGCCTTTTCTGTCAACGACCACTAAACCCACCACACTCACCCTTGGAAATCCATAAACAAATCTCTATTTTCCCCCCACCACTACTACATGCACCACCATAACTTACAACCTCGACATTTACACCAACTAGCACTTATATTATCTCATCATAATAGAGTCCACCATATGCCTCCGATAACGGACAGAAACCCCACCTATTCTCGTAGAAATCTATCACCGCTAGACCTGGCAATTTTTGGCCCGTACCCGCGGGTCTACCCAGGCCCGTTACAAAATTAAGGGTACGGGTAGCCAAATATGCTACCCGTTGACATTTGACCGGTACCCGGACAGGACCGTTTTTTCCGGTTCGGGTAACGAGTAACTCGGATTATACCCTTTTTTGGAGCTATATATATTAATTTGCCCTAGTTAGGTTTCACTTCAAAATTCTACTCCATCATTCTTCTCTCACTTCTCAGACTTTCTCATCGCCGCCCCCTCCTCTGCCGCCACCGGTAGCACCGAGGACTAGCCTATAGCTTCTTTTGTCTGCCGCCACCGATCTTCTGCTCTCCTTCTATCCCGCACGGGCTCACGGCTTCACAGTCTTTCCGACAGTCACGGATCGGAGACGATATCTCACCGACGGTCACAGATCGAAGACAATCTCTTGCTCACGGTCACAGATTGACAACAATCTCTCGCTCACGGTCGCAGATTGACAACGATCTCTCAAGTCTCATCCACGGTCATGGCGTTTTACGGAATTTGTTACACGTTCGAACATTGAATACAAGGAAAGGTAAGGTTGTTGTTGTGTGTCCTAATATGCTTTACTCCAATTGTCCCAAAAGGATTGCAATTCTAATCTCTTCTATTTCATAGGAGTTGTAATAAATCCATAGCCACCCTTGGATTATTGATTGAATCTGCCTTGGGTGGATATTGATAACTCGGTTTAGTATTTGACTTGCAGACACAAATTGAAGTTAACGACTGTGAATTTGAAGACTCAGTTTTGATTTGAAGACTTTGAAGAGAAGTTGAAGGACATTGAGGAATTAGTCCTTAAATTGTATAATTGTATTTTTTAATTTTATGAGGTTGAATGTTGGTTAAGACTTTTTAAGAGTAATTGTTTGATGCTAGAGTACTATTTGGAGAAGTAAATAATATATTTTTTGTTTGTTATTTGTTTATCTTCATGGTTTAAGTCTTAGATCTAATAATTTTTCTTCAAATAAAAATACCTGTAACAACTAATTGTAATCTGCTAGTCAAAAGGAAGACAAGAAAATATGACCAACTCTAAAAAATAAACAAAGAAATATTGCATTAAAAAAATAAAAGATGACCCGTTCACCCGCGGATTTACCCGGATCACGCGGGTAGGGTATGGGTATAGCAAATGATTACCCGATAAAAACCGGATAAATTTTACCCGGACCGATTTTACCCAGACTCGGCGGGTCGACCTGTTTGCCGGGTCGACCTGTTTGCCAGGTCTAATCACCGCCATCACAACTAGAGGTGAATAGTTAAAGCGTTCAAACCAATCCAACAGATTAAACGAAACCGTTCAAACCGACTGAACACAAACCGATTTAAAACCGATTTTTTTTCAAACCGATGTGCGATTTTGTTGGTTTGATTTTTCTAAAATCGGTCTAAACCGATCCGAACCAAATCTATACATATACAATTAAAAATATATTTTTTTTAATCTAATCTAGTTATTATTTAGCTTTTATCATACTTAGGATTTAACCACAACATATATAGGTAAACTCTACCCTAATTTTAATAGATTGGCTCCAAAAAAACTTCTTATTATATATATCACAAATACTAAAAAGTTAATGGATATGCCCAAACAAGCCCCAAAGCTACTAGATGTCCAAATTGGTCAATCCATTCAAATCAATTTGTTTGAACCGTTCAAACCGTTGAAACTGAACCGTTAAACAACATTTTGGTTTTTGTTTTATCTCAAATCGATGGTGGTTGACTAGGTTTGATATTCAGCCTCCAAATCGAACCAACTGAATCGTGTTCACCCTTAATCACAAGTACAGATGTCATAAAAAGTGTCGCTTTTGATGATAACAAAATTATTTGTATCTTAAACATTAAACATTGCAATCTTAATGCAAAAATCATGACGGTAGTAAGGTTGTTTTGGATCTTTATAGAATTCTTATAGAAAATCATGATGTCTTCAACTAGCTAAGGGTGAAATGTGTTGTTGGTTTGATACACTAGCTTTGTAGGTGGGCTGTTGGATCCCTAAGGTGATAATTGTGGGCTTGTGAAGGCGGGTGGTGCTTGGTGATTGCCGGTGAGAGTGACAATGGGTTGGGTGGTGGGTATGAAACTGGTGGTGGGTTTAATGAGATGGTTGGCTTGGCAATAGTGGTGGTACCTCAGTGGTGATTCGATGAAAGCAGAGGTAGTGGGACTAGAGTTTTGGTGATGATGGTGGTCTTTGATGGATGACGATGATGGTTGTGGTTGTGGTTGTGGTAATGGGTTTGGACAACCTTGCCATTGAAAAAGGTCGTGAGAAATACAAAACACAAATGTCTGTCCATTCGATTTTGATGGTTGTGAAATTTTATGTCCAGTAATTGAAAATTTAGAATGTCACGCCCCCGCCTTGGAGGCGGACCTTCATATACTATTTTAAAATATTCTTGCTTACGAGAAATATAATATTCAAAACATTTTACCAAGAATATAACCTCAAAGAGGTAATCAGAGTTCTAAACATATCCCAAACCAAAAGAATTATTATTCATCATATTAAAGTCTAATAAATGCAGCGAAAATCTGATAACAATAGTCACCTCCCAAACTATTATAACTATCTTATTTTCAAGTCACTAAAGAGAGTCTAAAATTAAAGTACAACTCCGAGTTCATGCTTATAGCTCCTCGACTGATGTCTTAGTTTAATTACCTGAAATGGGAGGAGAAAGGGAGGGGGGGTTGGTTGAGCAAAAAGCCCAATAAAGATCACACACACACACACACACACACACACACACACAGAGTATAACGTAGGTATCCAATAATGTATAGCTGAGTCCAAATGAAGCATATGAAAACGAAAGTTCAAAGATGATAGAAATCTTAGCACGACAAATAATCTCACTTCGGGATATCCAATCCATCAAAGTCAAAGTCAAATGAACTCATTTGAATAATTGAACTAATAATCAAATACAATATAGTTATGTAATTCGTGACTGTAAAGCATGTTAACCTAAGCACATGAAGGTTCTAAGTTCAAAATTTGCATACTGGTAGCAATAGCCATATCATGTTAACCTAAGCACATGAAAGTTCTAACATTAGTTCAATTCAAAAGGGGTTCCATGGACTTCAAATTATCTCAAAGGCATCAGAGTCACAAGACATCAAAACCTTGAATCTTAAAAAGGATGACTTAATTTTAGAAATTACTCGATATAAACTCAAATTGAAGAGGACAAAAAAACGAGATCAAAGGAAGTGAAATCGTTTGAAAACGAGTTCATTATGAGCTCATAATTATAAAATAACGAGATATGAGCCCAAAAAGATAAACAAAAAGTGTTGATTCACCTACAAGATAGCACGTGGCAAACAATTTTGCAATTTGGACGGGATATCTTGATTTCAATTTGAACGGTAGCACTACGTACGGCTGAACTACGGCCGAACAATAGCACTATAGCCGAATAGTAAGCAAAAAGAAAAGAATTTTCAACATAAGACACACCAAACGAGACACACAAATTGGATCACAAACAGAAACGACACCAATGAATTATGTCACAATGTTCTATAATTGATGCACAATTGGGTCAAAATCGAAGTGTATTATGAGTGTAACCCTTATTTCAATTTTTACGCAATAATCTTCACCAATTTGCGTAACCTTCCGAAAATCTCAAAACCTAAATAATTAAATCATCTACTAACATTAAAATCTTCAAATCACAATTCTATTTTGATTAAGATTTAAGATCACTTACCAATTGTGAGTAGAAGGATGAAATCCTCAAAGTACTAATATTCTCTTTCTTCTTCTCTCTCAAAGACCAAACTCAATTTATGGATAAAACACAAATTAACCAGTCTTTTTATTTTTCTAAACTTGGTAAATTACTCAAAAGACTCCTAAGAATGTATTACTTATTTCAAAGTACTTTCAAAGATTACTAAAATTACAAAGGTAGCCCAAAAATAATAAAATAATTTGTTATAACATAGATTGTCAGGGTTCTACATGCTCAAAATGAAACATCAAGGCTTAGTTTCTAAAGCTGCAAACCTTAAGGAGTTATTTGTAATTTAGATTTTAGCCTTAAGAAAATGCTCAAACCTTTTCATTTTACCTTAGTCGCTTTCATAACCGGTCATCAGCCTACTGTCCAACTGAGTTGCATCTAGCACCTCTTTTCTCAACCATGATCGTGGTTATAATGAAATTTGAAGCACAATACTAATATTTTCTGTTTCTTTTCCCTTGTCTTGCTGCTTTGTTGAGTTTAATAATGAAAACCAAACTTCATTATCGTAGCTTTGGTGTACCCTGAATTTGATTTACCAACCCATAAAACCCCATTGCTCAACAAAAATAAAAAGATGGTATAAATCTTGCCAAAAATATGGGTTTACCAAGTCACACCAAAAAATCCCAAATCAATCATCATCATTGGCCAACCATCATCAACAAATATATCTGCCTCGCTTCATGGCACCATCACTTCCAAGTGACAAAGTGGTAGTGGTGCCTCTAATTCTATTACAGTCCTGTATTGGCTTAGTCACTTTCTAGCATGGCAACTATAGGATTTTGAGCAGATTTTTTCATTAAAAATTGGAGCAAATTGCGGGGGACATCATGGTTCTGACAACAACAATTGACTGGACAAGAACGGAACAAAGGCAAAACCAAGGCTTCGTCGAAAGAGCCTCGGGAGTGGTAGTGCTGCAATGCCGAAGGCAATGGTGAATGAATGAAGACAATCACTAGTCTAATGTTTAGGTCTAGTGTTAGGGTCCAAAGTCGAGCTTGGAAGTCAAGGTTTGAAGTCCTAAGTGTTTCTATTTCTAGAATTCTCTGGCTCTAGGATTTTAGAGCAATAAAGTAGATTTGCAAATAATTTAAGTTCTCCTAAAAATGAATTCTCATCCCCTATTTATAGGAGTTTGGAAGGTTATGTCATTAAGGGACACATGATGCTCCCCTGGAGTGATACATCATCAAGGAGCCACAACTGTCGGTGCTCCACGGACAATGAGATAGCATATTCACCCGGCTTACCCGTACATCTTTGCTCTGTGTGTTTGGGAAAACTGTCTCACATAATGCTGCTATGGCTAGAGAACGCTCTTAACCTAGCGATCACTCTAAAGCTTTTACTGAGTCCTATAGGGGCGTGAAGAGATGTTGAGAACCTGACATTGGGGAAAGCCTGACGTAGAAATGCCATGCGGACTGGGCATGATACCCTCTTGAGACTTGCTCCCCCCTCGGAGTGACCCAGGGTTCATGGTCCGTAGGGGTGGCGATGAATAGCTCTCAATGCCAGAGCACAGGCCAGTCATCTTGACAGCGTAGCGAGATAGTGTCCCATAAGAGTCTCATATCCCACGGATAGGTCTTTGTGCCAGAGCACTTGGAGCACGCCAAGGTAGTACCCCAGATGAGTCACTTTAATTACACAACAGGCCGAGGCAATATCCAAAAGGAGTCGCATACCTAACATGTCGAGATAGTTTTTAGTAAGAGTAGTCTACCCGACAGGTTAAGAAAGTGTCTCGAGAGAGTCACCATCCTGGTGGGAGGGGAGTCGTCATGTCAGAACACTTAGATCTTCTTACAAAGATGGTGTCATAGGGAGTCACCTATCTTATGGTAGGTCTTTGTGCCGGATCACTCAAAGCATGCCAGGGTGGTGTCGGGAGAAGTCGTCCACCTGATGGGTCGAGGTAGTGTCCCGGAGGAGCCGCCTACGTGGGGGAGAGGGGTCTTCACGTTGGAGCATTTAGCTATCCCTAGTGGAGATAGTTTCTCTGGGGAGTTGTCTCTCTTGTGACGAGTCCTTGTACTGGAGCACTGGAAGCTTGCCAAGGTACTGTGCCAAAAAGTCACCACCTAACGGGCTGAGCTATTATCTCGGAGGAGTCAATTATCTGGCAAGAAGGGAGTCCACATGCCAGAGCACTTAGAGCTCCCTAGCGGTGAGAGTGTCTTGGGAAGTTGCCTATTCGACGATGAGTCCTTGTGCTGGAGCACTTAAAGCACACCAAGGTAGTGTCTTGGAGGAGTCGCCTACTTGTCGGGAGGGAAGTCCTAGTTCCGGAGCACTCGACATTCCTTACCTAGCAAAGAGATAGTGTCCCGGGAAAGTTCTATCCCGCAATGATTCCTTATGCCTAAGCATTCGGAGTGCACCGGGGTAGTGTCACTGAGGAGTCGCCTACTTGAAGGGCCGAGGTAGTGTCCCTGAGGAGTCGCATACCTGGCAGGAATGGAGTCCTCATACC
The DNA here is from genome assembly GCA_033070095.1 of Escallonia herrerae. Taxonomy (NCBI): domain Eukaryota; kingdom Viridiplantae; phylum Streptophyta; class Magnoliopsida; order Escalloniales; family Escalloniaceae; genus Escallonia; species Escallonia herrerae. The sequence goes on along the minus strand of JAVXUP010000337.1, from coordinate 246,546 downwards.
AATGCAGTTGGAGCTCCCTTGCGGTGAATATGTTTCGAGGGGGTCGCCTATCTGGTGATAAGCCTTTATGCCAAATCACTCGAAGTGCACCAAGGTAGTGCTTCGGAGGAGTGTCGCCTACCCAAATGGGATGAGGTAATGTCCCAGAGGAGTTACCTACCCTAACAGACGCTGCACACTCCAGAGAGTGGGTTAAAGCATGTCCCATGATCAAGGTAAGGTACGTATGGTGTGGTGAAGAGATGGATCAATGCCGGGAGCATGACAGTGTGACAGAGTACCGGAGGCACAAGTATAAATGTGGCGTGGAAAATGTGTGCACGATAGGGTATGTACAGTGCTGAGGGCATGCTTAATGGAGATGTCGCAGGGGCACAATCATAAGTGATTTAAGGGAGAACATGACACGGTGAATGCGCAGCTAAGGGAACGAGTGAGGGGGCAAATATTGAAGAAGGCAGCGATCGGGTGCGGTCAGGCATCATGGCGCTTGAGTAAGCGACGAGCATAGTGGCCCGACCATGTAGTTCGGAGAGAGCACTGGAACACGGTTGGGCATCATGGCATTTAACTAGTCGAGGTAATGGGTGAGTGGCTGGCCACGTGGCACAAAGTGACACACAAGCGTGGCCGGATGTCACGATGCTTGATCACGGTGACAAACGTTGTGCTGGGAGGCACGGAACTGGGAAATGATGCTCGAGCATAGTTAAGGGTCATGGCCATCAAGGGCGCAGACGGTACTCATGGAGTATGTAGCTCCCAAGGAGAAGAAAGACCAAACGATGAGGCAAAGAGCCCTCGAGGAGATTACAGATGAAGGCGTGAGACCAGGGAGCTCCTAAGAGATGTGAGACCAAGGGGTGAGGCAAGGACACCCAAAAGAGTAGGAACTCAAAAGGAGCAAGAAGAGGGGGCCCCCAAGGAAAGGAAGCCCCCCAATGGGCAAGAAGAGGGGGCCTTCAAAGCGTGGAGCTCGGGCTAACCCTAAGGAGGAGGGGGGACAGACGGGGACCTTAGTCCAGATTTGAAGAAGGGGAGCTCGGGGCCCCGATTCCAACACTCATAATACTTTTAAGTGATAGAGGCGTGGCATGTGACTTGAAACGTGCCCTTCATATTGACCAAATCAGTAGCATTGAACTTTGACCGTTGAATATTTGTCGACGTGTCCCGAAAGCAGATCCTCAGAGCGGTTAAACGTGCGTAGCCAAGATAGGTTAGCAAAATTTGCTTCAACCGGCAACTTGGATCTTGACTGACGAGCAACGTTATTATTGTTAAATGATATATATTAATATGGAATTACCTTATTGCTATTGTCCTATGTTTATAACATTCTATAGTTTTCTCTTACTTATATAAAAGTCTCATCATTGTACAAAGTTTTATCATGCTTTCTAATATAATTATCTTTCCCTTCACTTTTTCTATCATGGTATCAGAACCATACGATCTGCCGGTTTGAGAGTCTTTCAACTATTTCTTGCAAACTCCAGTGGAAGGCCTTCTGCTGTTCGTCTGGCCAATTCACGTGGTTTTGTTTCTTTTCGTGCTTTTCTTTTCTTCTTGAGTTCAGAATTTTGGTCTTTCCTTCCTGCAATTTCTATACAGCGATCTTCGCTTATGCTGAAACCTAGCCACCTCCCACTCTTACTGTTCATCAACTCTAGCTTAATTCTTTCGCTCAAACAAAGAAAAAAAAAAACACACACACACACAAAGAAATACAAAAAAAAATTTGTTTCCTTCTTTAGTTATCTCTGTCGATTTCCTTTAGCCCAAATCCTAATCCTATACCCCCATAAGATTCTGCTCCCTCCATCGATCACAACACTGCCAACCATGCCACCATGCCTCTCGTTCCATTCCTGCAATGGATCCTACTCTTGTCTTGTTTAGACTCTTGTCTTATTCTTAGTCGCTGGACCTCATCCCGAGACTTTTATGGTCGTTGAACCTTGCCTCGAGACTCCTGCTCTGTTCTTAGTCTGTGGACCTCATTCTGAGACTCCTACCTTGTTCTTAGTTGCCAGACCTCACCCCGAGACTTTATGGTTGTCAGACTTTGCCCGGGAACTCCTGATCAGTTCTTAGTCGCCGGACCTTGTCCCGAGAACTTGATGGGTGTCGGACTTTGCATTGGGACTCTTGCATGTTCTTACATTGCCGGACTTTACACATGGAATTCATCTCAACTTGGATCTCACATAGTGCAACTAGTAACAGGACACCGCTCCGGACTTAATCTCCAAACTCAAGCTTGTTCATTCTCTACAACTTGATTTTGAGGAAGGATGTTAGATGATATATATTAATATGGAATTACCTTATTGCTATTGTCCTATGTCTATAATATTCTATAGTTCTCGTAACTTATATATGATTCTCTTTTCTGTTTCTGGTAGGATAGTTTTCACTTATCTATATAAAGAACTCATTGTATTCAGTTGTATCATGCTCTCTAATGTAATTATCTTTCCTTTCACCTTTTCTATCAACTATAATCAGGTTTTATGCATTTCAATTCGTGCCTGTGAATATTGAAATGTGAACACTAACTTGGTTGTGTTTTCTCTAGTTATAAAGAAGTACTCGTATTTTCTTTTTAACTAGAAAGTGGTAATTTTATTCGGTAAGATAGGGTAGATTATGTAAATGATGCATACCAAGCTAGCCTGTGGGCGACTATAGGCTAGCTAAGTTCCCTGTTTCCTCAAACCTGATATGCAAAGCACTTCGTTACAGGTCTATAGGGTACCACAAATTTACTGAACGCCAAGTTTGTAAGAACAACGTACAACCATATGTGTAATCTACATTAACATCACAAAGCACAACTGCAACTTCCTAAAGTATGTAAAATGCATGGTAAGGTACAACCATGTCTAGCTGTACATTGTATGGCATTAAAAATAAGGAATCAGCATCATAAGCTCAGAACTTGCGAGGTCGGAGACGAACAGGAAATCCTTTGACTGGAGTAGGCATCGGATCGTATACAAATTCCTCACCAGGAATCAGTGATTCCCACTTGAATCTCTTAACCAAATTGTGCAGAAATACGAGCATTTCCAACCGAGCAAACTCTTTTCCCAAGCACATCCGAGGCCCCCCTCCATATGGAACGTAAGAAAATGGAGCCGGTCCTTCTCCTTCAAACCTTGAAGCATCAAACACTGTGGTATTTGGGTACAAATTCGCCTCTCCATGGGTCGCATTAGCATTCCAATATAGCTGGTTGCAGAACATCATAGTAAGTTTTCCTCTTGGACATGCAAAGCTTATCACAAACCGTAAAGTATAGCTCAAGTGAACTTAGAGTTCTGCCCTAACCCACAGCCCTAGCTATATTGAAACCCTAGCTCTGGAAATGATTAATGATGCTATATAAGTACGGAGTGTCATTCCGGTTGTCAATTCAGTAGCAATTACTGTATGATTATACTCTTAGCAACAACTTTTTCCTGATTTTTTCGGACTGTTTAATGCAAAGTTTAGATATGATTTATGGCTTAAAACTAGTTTGATCTATCAGAGAAAGGTTTACCTTCCATCCTTTGGGTATGGTATACCCTGCATAGGTAAAATCGACCAAGGCCTCTCTGAAAGATCCAGATACTGGTGGCGTGAGTCTCATAACTTCAGAAATAACATTCCACGAGTACTTCATCTTTTGTATGTCATCCCATTGCAGCAACTCTCCCGGTTGTTTTGACGCTGCAATATCCATTTGCTCTAGCACCCAAATGGCATCAAATGAATTATCAGTAAACCACTACATCCCCAGCCTTACAACATGAGCCGGGATTCACAGACTAGTTGGGCAAACTTGGATGTATAGGGATGGGTAAAAGGACACACTTTGAAACCCTCTCTTGCTTTGGGAAGAGAGAGTGAAAATGATAAGCAAATATGTGTACCAGAAAGTAAAGTAAATCCAAAATGAAGAACAAGAGCAGAAAGCAGGGTGTAATCTCTGATATATGTTATGACCAACCTCGGAAGACCTTTTCATAAACTTCAGGCAGCTCTGCAAGATTCTTCATGATTAACGTTATGGCACTGCTAGAAGTGTCATGCCCCGCAAACAGCAGCATCAAAATATTGTTTATAATCTCGGCTTCAGTCAGAAACCTCCCATTGTCATCGGAGGATGCAAGCAAGTGCGATAAAAGGTCCTGCGAAGGCGAAACTGTTTTCTGTTCCAAGGCCACCCTCCTCTGCTTGATTATCGCCACCAGTTGCTTCCTAATAGCGGCTGCAGCTCTCATTGCGCTGTAAAACCTTGTGCCCGGGAAGTAGAGAGGGATCTCAATGACTCCTTTCAAGAAAATATTGAACTGGAAAGCAAGTTTTTCGATGTGCTTTGGATCTTCAAGGCTCATGAATAGGCGGCATGCAAGCTCAAAAGTATACAACTTCATGGTTGGGTACACCTTCACCTCTTCTTTACCTGCAAATGCAGCAATAAATTAACTACCCAAAATACTTTTCAGAAGCTTATGGTGCCGGTACATAATGAGAGAGACAGTTTCCCATTACTAATATGTGACCTCCATGCTGCAGTGACTTTTTTTTTGGCTATGGTTAGAACTGTAATTTATATGACCTATTGGTATGAAGATTGGAATTAGCGAACTTAGAATTATTCCTCAGGCCTTTTGTCATTTCTCCCATCCCTTGGGGTTAAGCCACCATGACTTGTTTTGGGGCACCTTATAATGGGAATGATACAGTAATCAACGTACACATTGCCACTTGGATGTGATTTTGGCTACGTCGATGTGATATGGCTATGTTTACGTAGCTTATTGCGGCCTTTGAGATGTAATACTAAGTTGTGTGATGCTTAATCCACACCCTTATCACTAATTTCACAGCCTTATCCTTGCAAAAAAATTCAAAAGTGCCATCAATGCGTCTTTTAGCAACGCAAGTGTGTAATTCTGGGGGGAAAAAAAGGCTCGGATTTAACATCACCCTATTATATTCTATAAGTTCTGTTTCGGTATGAAAGATGGAAATTGGGTGATGCTAAATTAACACCCTTGTTGTCATTTAAGGCGTAAAAGTATTTAACGTATCTTTTAGAGACAAACATATGAATTAAGCCCCATCCGAGAAAATGGTGGAAAGAAGCAGCATTAGGTTCTCTGCTGGGATATTTTTCTAACAATTGTACATATGAAGGACTTGGCCAGGTCGGAGCAAATGGGTAAAACTTGTCATAATTGGGGCTTCACAAGTGTAGCTCGAGGCAAATTTTTGATCCGTGTCCGCTATCGGGCTCAACGCGATCTGTATTGCTAGTTTATATGCCATTTGGCGTTTATCAATGACATTATCTCATCTTATATTCCAAGGGTTGAGAGTGGTTAAAGAGAAGATGATTTTTTCTATTTATCAACTTCTTTTTGATAAGGGGTGTTTTATTTGGCCACCCATCTAGACATGCCGATGCTAAGAAAATGGTTCATCATCCACGTAGAGGTGCCACAAAGAATATAATCTTGAATCGGACGCGAAGTCTAGGGCACTGGGACAAAGTAAGAATAAGAGCAAAGGAAGGAACCAAGATAACTAGGGGGTGCCTGAGGACTGACAATGATACGTGAAGGCATAGAGCGAGTAAAAGGAGTCAAGGTATGAAGTCGGGGTATGGTGCCAAATTACTTTGCCTCTCTAGAATTTTCTAGCTTTTGAGACTTAGAATGAGAAATTGGAAATGCGTATTGTTATGATAATGAGTTCCCATATCATAAATCTAATGTGGCAATGTTGCACAATTCACCCAAAGCGCACACATGATGTGGTGGACGTAGAGACGGGTAACGAGATGCAGTGCGAAGACGGAGCATGGTGAAGGGTTTCGGTGTCGAGGCACAATGCATGGGGCCGACTAACGGATATGGATCTTGGGACGAACACAAGCCCGGATGCATAACCAAAATGAATTAGCAACACATGCCAAACCACATCAAGCCTTTTGGTGATTGGCGAAGTTGGTTATATTGATTGATTTGGTTATATTGATTGATTTGGCGATTTGCTATAGCACAAATAGCAAACTTGTATGAGTCAAGATTCTAGATATCAGTTAAGTTACAGTACAATAATTCACCAGGATCTAGTTGTGGTACGATACAGCCGTAAACCTTTAGTCTTGTAACTCCTTGAAAGAAGCTTGGCATTTAAAAAAAGGGAAAGAAAGAAGCTTGGCCAATCCCTCACCACACGTATGGAGAGTTGGGAACTACGACCTTTACACCCCTGGGCATTTGGGACCTATGCTGCTCTCACCTTATCAGGATAGAATGATAGGATGTTTTGGGTGGAAGCACAGGTCAGTTTGACGACTAGTTGGATGAACTACTCAATTTGGCACGACCAAATTGTACAAGTCAAATTTCATCCTTTTCTTGCTCATAGATTGCCTAGAAAAGAATGACTGATCCTCGTTAAATGATGAGTCTACCCTCACCATGACTTTGAATGGACCGATCGTAAAGGATTCTTATGTCCAAGAATTTCAATCCTCTACTTCTATGAAGTTAAAATATCTTCTATTACACACGGTAAGAACTTTAACAAAAGATTTTTCTGATTCTTACCGACCAGATTGTCACGGTTGTTATGGTGCTAGTTTTTACTGACTTCAAGACCATCATTTAGTCGCACGCATAGTTGTCCTGCTTGAGAATTTATTTACTGTAGAACGTAAGAATTTTTGGCTTTTGACGCATTAGGTTTTCTACTGACTGTTCTTAGCAAACTCTTTGTGGCATAACAGCGTAACACTTACCTTATTAGGATGGGCAGCTTACCTTGCCAATGGGTACTGATATGTTGCTGGGTGACCGCATCCATGGCGCTGATGTAAAGGCGGTTGAGTGCATCAGGACCCAGAAACGTCAGCAGCATCTTCCTCATCCCCTTGCCTTCCTCACCAATACTTGTGATCAAGCACTTGCCAAACAGCTTCCGCACCGAGCTCGGCCACCATACGGCCACCAGCTTGTTCTCGTTTCCGAACAGAAACTTGTTCCCCGCCGGCCCGCACAGCACCGCCACTCTCTCTCCAAGCAGCGACGTCTTGAACACCTGAGGGCTGCCGTGTTTGGCCACCCTCTCCCTCAAGAATCTCTCCGGCGCACCGTCCCGGCTTGCACGAAGGAATGCGAGGCTTTCGCCGAGAAGCGGCCATCCAAAGCTGCCGGGAGGGAGATTTAGATGCTTTCTGGTGGCGGGTTTGGTTCTGTTTCTGATGATCAGACGGAAAACGATGAGAAGGAAGAGGAAAGAGGAGAGGGAGGCAATCAAGATTGAAGGTGAGAGTGTCATCGCTGCACTTATTGGTGGTCGGAAGGTGATAAATTGTTAGTATAATAATATAGGAAAGCTGCTGTCTCTCTTTCTTAAATATGATGGTCAGATTTGGTGGCAGACATCACGTGTTTAAACTTTTGACTAACTTCAAATCTTTATTTCAAAGTATTCTCGTGGCGCACGTATTTTATTTTGATCAATTTTTATTTTACACGTAAAATAAGAATTTAAGTTATATATTATATATTTTTCATTATACCTAGAGGGAGGGAGGGAGGGAGGGAGGGAGGGGTGGATGGGGCAAGAGAGAGACAATTGATTAGTAGTGTGCTAAATGTAGAAAGAGAAATAAAATTAAAAAAAAGTGTAAAAAAGGACAAATATGTAAAATTAACACCATGAGTCTTTCTTAATTTAGAACTAAACAATTTTTGTGGGGCGGTTCAAAAAAATTGATTAAATTATGTGGGACGAAGAAAGTATCACTTTAACAGATGTTAAGAACTTGATATTTTAAAAGTACCAAATAAGTACCTAAAGTACAATTTTGAACTAAATAATTCATGTTGCTAAGGAAAGGTGGAAGATGTTAAAAAGTCAAAAAATAAAAATGACTCTTCTATGGAAAAATATTCATAAAACATATCTACATGACCATCTTTTCTAATTGTTTGGTCTATGCCTATCACAATACGATGACATGAAATGAAATTCAATGAAAGCAACACACATGCGCGCGCATACAAACACTGATAGCGAGAGAGAACCTACAAACCAGGTAATACCCACCCACACACCCTGTAAACCCCCCCCCCCCCCGGGTCACCCACACACGCCCCCCTCTCTCTCTCTCTCACACACACACACACACAAAACATTCCTTCGTGTTTTCCTTGTTAGATATGTGGCAATAACATGATGGGGTTCATGCTTACTTTGGATATTCACAGGAGTGGGTGGAGATTAATATTAGAAGTGTTCTAAGTGTGGTGGTGGGTAGTGGCGCTCATAATCGTTGTCCGTATGAAGATGGAGAAGGTTAGAAAATTTCAGTTACTTTTTATTCTCAATCTCAGAAAGAATCTAATACCCATTTAGGAATCAAGATCCAGATTCAAAGTTAATTGGTGTTGTTCCGCAGCATCATGGAAGCATGACCTTTGTTAATTTCTGGAATTATACAACGAAACCGACCATAAATGAGAGGAAAAAGGAGAGAGGGAAGGAGAGAAACAACCAAGAGCGGAGGTTTCCGCTGTTGGTTCGCCATCATTGACTCGTCAAACAACATTACAATTGTATATCAGAGGGCAATGTTAGTTGTGGATTTGAGTTTGGGGTGGGTTGGTGGTGGTTGCGGTTTTGGGTTTATGGTGGTTGATGGTGGTTATGGGTTTGGGTTTAAACGATTGGTTGGGTCGCGGTTGCACGCTTAAGGAGGAAAGGTGGGTTGCGGCCACACGATATATGGAAGCGGCAGTGATGGGTAGTGGCTAGGTCACGGTGGCATGTAGGTGCATGGGCGGAACTACGCTTGTACGAGGGGGGGCTATAGCCCCCCCTGAGATTTTGAATTTTTTTTTAAATATATATAAAGTTTTTTTTTTCATTTTCCACTTTTCCTTTCTTTCTCTCTCTCTCCTCCTCTCTCGGCCGGTTCATAGTCTCACAGTCACCGGACAGTCGCTCAATCGGACACCGGTCAGCGGTCGGTCGCCGTCACGCCGTGGCTTCAGTGAAGCTCTCACACCGTCACCGTGACGCCGACATCTCTCCTCCAGTCCTCCTCTCTCGGCTCTCTCAGCCACCACAGCTCACCGCCCGCTCGCCGGCACCACCCACCGACCCACGGCCACCGGTCGTCGGCTCAGCTGGGCTCTCATCAGTTGGTCGCCGTCCGTCCTCCGATTCCGAAGCGCGAAGCCGGCGAAGGCCCTCCTCAGTCCGGCGGTCCCCACCCCAACTCCGGCCAGTCCCCACCCAACTCCGGCGACTCCGGTCAGAACAGATCTGGGCGGCAGATCTAGCTTAGATCTACCGTCTACGAGCCGGCGCACGAACCGAGGAAGTTCCGCCACTGCCGTTCGGCGGTCACGGCGCTTGAAATAGTGAAATTACAGATCTGACTTTGAGTTTCAGTCACCGACAACATTACGACAACGACGCCGTTCTGATTTCTGAGGACCGAGGTCAGTGTGCATTTTGAACAATTTCTTTTGCTATTGAAAATTGATTATTTGATTAATAATTTTAGGTTGTTAGTTGTGTATTTGATAATTTAGATTACTAATTGATGCTTTATGGATGTTAATCGTGCATTGAGCACTAAGATTTGAGATTGTTGATGGAGGATGGGACCCAATTAGATTTTTATCCCATTTGAGCATTGACTATTTGATTGATAATTTTAGGTTGTGTTAATTGTGCATTTAAAAATTGAGATTATTTTCATGCTGATTATATGTTGTTAATTGTGCATTGAGCATTTGAGAATTGAGATGGTTGATGGAGGATGGGACCCAATTGGATAGAGATGTCGGATATGTGATTTAGTTGAATGGTGGGGTGAAATTAAATTAATTAGGTTAACGCGATAATAAAACATGACTGGAAAAATAAAAGAATAAAATATTTGTAATTAACTAGGTTATTTGATTGATAATTGATGGATTGATACTTAAAATAAATTTTTTTTTTCAGAATGGAAAGGTTCTATCAAAAGAAACCAAAGGTGGAAAAGTTATCGAAAAGTTATCGATAATTGGTCGCTGTTTTGTGTATTATCGAAAAGTGCACTTTGTTTTTGTGTGCTATTTTACTTATAAAAATATTTATCTCCTTCGGTATATTTTTAGCCCCCCTGGGATAAAATCCTGGTTCCGCCACTGTGTAGGTGGGTGGAGACTGGGAGGGAAGGGGAGGAAGTGGTGAAAGAGGAAAAAGATGAGGCAGAAAAAACTGCCCCATCATACTTTTGAATATAATAATAAAGACGGTCATATCCATGGACCTTTCAACGGATTTCATCGCCCATTATCGTTCGAATTAGGGGTGAGCACGGTTCGGTTTGTTTGTTTGGAGGCTGAATACCAAACCGAACTGACCAACCTCGGTTTAGAAAAAAAAAAAATCGAACCGTAGTTGAATGGTTCGGTTTCCGCTGGTTGAACGGATTAAATGGTTCGATTTGGGCCAAATTCAATTTTGGACAAGTTTAGGTTCAAAAATTAATAACTTATACATACTAATAAGCTCCAAAAAAAACTGATTTTTTTTTTTATCATAATTAATAATACTTAGTGAGATGTAGGCGGCGAGTGAAAAATATGTGTTAAGGGATTTAAGGTTTATCCCATTTTATATAAGTGGTTAGATAACTAGAGTTAGTAAAAAATAACTAAGATTAGGTAAAAATATAGATATATTATATTATATACGGTTGGTTCGGTTTATGCGGTTTCAAAAAAATTCAAACCGAACCGACCAAACCGAATGTACGGTTTGGGAAAAAAAAAAAACCAAACTGATTGATTTTTAGATCAGTTTGGAAATAAACATTGGTTGGTTCGGTTTTCACGGTTGAATCAGTTTTTCGGGTTTAAATGCTCACCCCTAGTTCGAATTGATTTAATTCAAAAATGGTACTTTAGGAATGATACTTTAGGTACTCATTTGACACTTTTAAAATATTAGGTCTTTAAGTTGTACTAAAGTGATACTTTAGGTTTATATTTGAGATTAGCCCTTAAAGTTCAATTACTTTACTTCAGTCATTTATATCGATAGAAAAAAGAGTGAGCGCTATTTGTACATTTTTTTTGTTTACACTGTAAAACTGTTGCTAAATTGTTTCTCTTAAAACTTTATTTATTGGTTTCACTACTTAGTTTACATTTCCTACTTTTAGTTCGACAAATGCAATGTGTATTTTGTACAATAACCATGGTTTAACTTTTCCAAACTTTTACTAAATGACAATTGCATTCAGAAGTATCAAAGGATAACATTGCCAATGATAAACAAACTCAGTCTATGATACAAAAACAACGAAAAATTAGCTTCTGACCTCCATGTAGAACTAGTTTTGATCCCGTGCGTTGCACACGAGGGTAACAATTGTCAAAGTACTGATCGAGAGATCTCATGCTTGAATGCCTAATAATAATAACAAAATTAGTAGCGACAAAGAAATAATTTAAAAACTATTTACACCTTTGTATGAGTTCTCCTACCAATTTTTGTCGTTAAAAAAGAACTTGAGCAATAATTGTTAACTTTTAACAACAAATGAAAATGAAAAATATTACTTGAAATGATGAAAATAGTATGTCCCAACTAATAACAATAATAGTCGTAATACTAAAAACAATAACCCTAGTGTTGAGGTCTGTATTACTCAAGGCCGCCAAGAAAATAGTATATGTATGTATGTGTGTGTGTGTGTGTGTATAGGAGAGTAAACTATATATAATAAGGGTTAAATACGCATAGGTACCCTGAAACTACCATAAAGTCTCACTTGAGGGTCTCAAAGTTTAATTTTTATACATAAGGGCCTGTAACTCCAAATTTGCAACAAGTAAGCGCATCCGTCTAAATTTCTAACGGTTCAGCCCTTTCCATGAGGGGCATTTTTGGGAACTCACAGTGGCACCAGCACCACACCGTGGAGACCCCCAACTCAAACTCCGGCCACGTACACGCCACCAGAGTCGCCGTCGACACAAAACCGCCGACCATCGCCGTGAACCGCCGGCCATCGCCGTGAAGGGGCCGAAGCGCCGAAGCAGATACAACATCTCAACAAAAGAGAGAGAGAGAATAGAAGACGCATCAGCGCCACCATCGGACTCGCGTCGTCACCACCGTGACCAGCGATGGCTCTAATCGCCGTCGTCGCGCCGCTACCAACTTCCAAATCAACGTCACCGTTTCGATCCACCGCAGCCACAGGAAAAGCGTCGCCGTTATCCACCACAACCGACAGCGACCGCTGCTGGCCCAGACAGAGCTTGCCGTCACTGCCAGCTGCAGCTCTGCCAGGGAGCAGGCAATCAACAGTGGGCCATCAAATCCGGTCTACCTCCACAGCGCCGGCTAGGTCTGTGTGCGGCTCCACCGCATGATCCGATCGATGCCTCTTCCATCCGTCGCCGGACCGGCGATCTCCTCTTCGTCCAGATCGTGGCACCAGCCGATGTCATCACCACCGAGACGGGCAGTGCCCTCGCCGCCTTGCCAATAAGGCCACCAGCTGTACCCGATCTACTTCCAAAGGCCATGGATTGGTATGAGTGAAATAATGCCAATTTAAGGGTTCCAAATATTAATAGATTAGGGTTCTAAAAATCAAGGGATTTTACAATAAAAAATTAAATATGAGTTCCCAAAAATGCCTCTGACGGAAAAGGCTGAACCATTAGGAATTTAGACGGATGCCCTTACTTGTTGCAAATATGGAGTTACAGGCCCTTATGTGTAAAAATTAAACTTTGAGACCCTCAAGTGAGACTTTGTGATAGTTTCAGGGTACCTACGTGTATTTGACCCATATAATAACTTGTAATGAAATAAAAGGAGGGAAATTATGTTAGTTAGAAATAAAAACTGATAGAAAATACTGGGCTTCTCTAAACAATAGTAAAGATTTAAGATTAAATAGATTATATAGAGAATTAGTTTTTAGCAAAACCTTTGGAATTAATCGAATTACAACGATATAAATAAAATTTATATCCAAATCCAATTGGTTGAATTTCAAATGCAAAAAAGAATCCAAATCCAATTGAATAAGATAGTAGCACCTCACGCTCACACACACACACACACACACACACACACACACACACACACACACACACATATATATATATATATATATATATATATACACCCACGGTCAACAATCACTGCCCCCAACACACTACCACCGCTCCACTGCCAAACACCACATACCCACGACCAACAATCACTGCCAAACACTACATATCCACATTCTCGCAACCATCATCTATCCAACAATGATGAACAATTTGAAACACTACAAGAAATAAGGGCTTTAGCGACCGAAAAATCCGTCGCTAAAAGCCTACGGAATTACCGTCGTTAAAAGTCCCTCGTATAAAAGGCCGTTACTAAAAGTTTTGTGACGAAATTATAAAATCCGTCGTCTAATATAGAATGTTTGGCGACGGATTTATTTCTAAATTAGCGACGGAATATCTGTCACTAATTCTATTTTACGTACTTTAATTTATTTTTTTTACACAATTAGCGACGGGAGAAAATTTTTAGCGACGGAATTAATCTGTCACTAAAAGTTAAAGTCATTTTTAAAATTTTTTTTAATTTTTTAATGCCCAAACCTGTAATAAAAAATTCAAACCAATTGGGTATCATCCCCCGTCAACAATCTCAATATTTCAAATGCACGATTAACAATCTAAAATCTTCAATTAACAAATCATCGATCAATAGTCACAATTATCAAATGCACAATTAATTAACAACCTAAAATTATCAAACAAACAGTCAATGTTCTAATAACACAAAATTGTTCAAAATGTACATATCCGATGCAATTAATTTAAAATATTGTCTAATTACAGCTCAGAGTTTAACATTGGGGGAAAGGTTTTTCACAAGTGCTTTGATCAAACACCAGCACTTGAAAACGCATTTGTCCCATGTGTTCAAATATTACAAAGTCTCTTAGATGGAGGTCATGCTGCTGCACGAATTTTCGTTCCAACCCTCTTCGAAGCAAAGAACCTCTTGGCCAACCTTGTTCTTCAATTTAACCAGTCATGACCCCTTGCGGCTGGTTAAAGTTGCTTGAAATCTCAATGTGGTAAGCAATCTCCAAAATGCTACCGGTATGGCCTAACATATTCATAATACAGTAAGACAGGTAAGTTTTTAACCAAAGATAAAACTTTTAACACACACGAAAACATAGAGAAAGCGGGATGACATTCAAGTTCTGTATGAAAACCAGGCATCATGACCTTGAAGAAATGCCTGCTGACTGAAACGTCCCTGTTCACCGAAGCAGAAGCCATTTAACCTACTTTAACATGAAAAACCAATCGAGGATTATTCAATCGACGAGCATCAATTTCATAACTGAATTAAATCTATCAAATTATGTTAAAGTGATGCTAAAAAAATAGATCCACAATGAGTTGTAGCTAAAATGACTACCACAAAAATCTCAACTACGCACATAATCATTTCACCACCCAAATAGCCACCTAACTGTTGAACGTCACTCACATATTACAAATAACACCCCAAAAATCTCAAACCAATCACTGAACGAAACCTAGCCCTAGCTAGTGCAAATCCAATCACTGGATCTCAACGAAGACAAAAAACAACCAAAGTTTAAAGATTTGCTAATTAGGGCTAAGTTGGGATAATTACAGCTAATTTGATTTTCATTAGATTCTTAGGGTTAATTAAAACTAATTAGGCTCGTTAGACACGCGTCCGACGCCTACTGACATGTGTCCGACACTTCTGGACACATGTCTGATGCCTACCGACCAATGTCCGAAACCTCCGGACTCGTCCGAAGACATTGCTTTATTTTTTAAGAATGTTTCATGCTTGCAAGAACCACTATTTCATGTGCAACATAGTAAACTTTACTAGTCTCTAGGAAAGTATATTCGGACGCTTTTTATGGCATGAAGATGGAAAAATTGTTTCATAATGAAAAAAATACTGCTCGAATCCTGGTGAGTGGAAAAAATATGTTGGTGCAAATGATTAGTGGCTTGTCTTGTTAATGTTGCGACAAAAGCAAAAGTAGTAACTAGTGCTATGCTCCAGCGGGTAAAACATTAGAAGTTTTAACTCAGTGTAACAAAAAAGAAAAAGCATGAAGCCTTCAAGTAGTTTTTGCAATACGTAATTGAAAGAACAATTCACTCATCTTTTCAATAAAATTTAAAATCATATTATAGATATATATGTAGAATCAAAACGTCTCATCAATCCAGTTCTTACAAACAAAATTTTTTGACTTTGCATGAAAAGAGTGCCTAGCGGCATCTATTATTTACGTATATACTTTGCCGTTCAAAAAGAGAATATATACTTCAAAAGAAAAAAATGAAACAACCTAAACCTTTTGTATACTACCTGTTCACAAATGGCACTCTTGTTAATAGGTAAGTAGTATTAGGGTTAAGAACAAAACGTGCACTACAGAAATTAACTCCAATGCCACTTATTTTTATTCTTGTAATTTTTTATGTAGTGTTAGACTACCACTAATACTGTGACAAATAAACGAATTCGCAAAATTTTGGAACAGTTATCCAATTTGGTAGAAATCTTACGTTTTAACTCAATCCAATTGGGTCTCATCCTCGGTCAACAATCTCAATTCACAATTCTCAAATGCTCAATGCAATAAAAATCACACATTCAATCCAATTGGGTCCCATCCTCCGTCAATAATCTCAATATCTCAAATGCTCAATGCACAATTAACAATCTAAAATCATCAATTAACAACCTAAAATCATCAATTAATAATCTCAATTACTTCAAATGCACAGCTAATAACCTAAAATCATCAATTAACAATCTAAAATCATCGATCAATAATCACAATTTTCAAATGCACAATTAACAACCTAAAATTATCAAACAAATTATCAATGTTCAAATGGAAAAAAATTATTCAAAATGCACGTATCTGATGCACTTGAATTATTTCAATTTAGGGTTCGATTGTATTAGGGCATTCAATTTAGGGTTCAATTAGGAGTTCAATTAGTTTAATTTAGGATTCGATTCGATTAGGACATTCAATATAGGGTTTAATTAGGGTTCTATTGATTCAATTAGGGTTCAATTAGAGGGTTCTATTGATTCAATTTAGGGTTCGGTTGATTTGGGGCATTCAATTTAGGGTTCAATTAGGGGTTCAATTAGTTTAATTTGGGGTTCGATTAGATTAGGGTATTCAATTTAGGGTTTAATTAGGGTTCAATTACTTAAATTTAAGGTTCAATTAGTTCAATTTAGGGTTTGGTTGAATTGAGGCATTCAATTTAGGGTTCAATTAGGAGGTTCAGATTATTCAACAAATCTAATTATAGTTTAATTATCTACATTTATCACTTTCTAATTATGAATTCGAATCTCTGTCACCAATTAAAATTTATCTTATTAGTTTAAAAGACAAAAGTAATTTGCAATTACGGCAGCTCAATTAAGTTTTCATAATTATCATTTCCCATTAATCTAATTAAAATATGATTCCACAATTATTTGCAAAGTATTTGCACAAAATCAAATCTAATAATATTCATTACTTTTGTCACGTATATTAATCATATTTAATTAATTAAAGTACACTTCACCTTTTCTTATCACATGTAGGAAGGCTCATCTTTTTCCCTTCTCTCTCATACACACGCACAAACCCAAATTCCTAATTAAATAATTTCGGTCTTTCAGCACCCGCTTTCTTCCTCTTTCTAGGTCCGAACCCCTAAAATGTCGCCTTATCCCTTTGATTTTCTCTCTTCCATTCCCAGCTTTTCTGTCCACCTCTGATATCTTGCCTTTCCTTAATCTTCGGCCATGATTATCTTCACACATTTTTTCACTTGAAAATATATAATATAATTGAGAAAAGGATATAAATTTACACAATTATATCCTTAATTGCAACTCTATCTAATATAAAGTTCGTACCCAAGCGATTGGTGTTTTCTTTTCAAGGTCGGTAGGTTTCTCTTTTTCCCACAATTTGACCTAATATTCTCGAAGAGTGAAATTCTTTATGATTGTAAGCACATAATGACCCGTTGCAACGCACGGGTATCAAACTAGTTCAGATTATACATGGCAGAGAAGACAAATTAACAACAAATTCAGATTATGGCCAAATGCTTCATAATCAACAAATTCAGAAGACAAAATAATGGCCAAACGTCCAAATTAACAACAAATTCAGATTATACATGGCAGAGAAGACAAATTTGAATGTTTTATGTACGTACATTGAAATGTAGAAGAGCTTATACAGGCAGAGGTATGATTATGGCCAAATGCTTGATAATCAACTTTGAAAAATAAACAACAAGATTAATTTAGGGCAATTGACATACAGACCTCGAGGTGGGTACAACGACGGCGGCATTGGTGGTGCAGCGGCAGTGGTGGGCTTCGTGGCGTGGCAACAGTGGAGGGCTTTGTGGCACGGCGGTAGTGGAAGGCTTGGTGGCGCTGCGTTGGGTGGTGGACGGGGGTGTCGCCGAAGGTGGGTCGCCGTAGAGAGGGGTCGCCGGAGGTGAGAACGACGGTGGGTGGGTGAGAGAAGAATTTCAGAGAGAGAAACGGGGAGAAAGAAAGAAAGCAGATGTGGTTTAAATCGAGGAACTTTAGCGACGGAATAACACCGTCGGTAAAGGCCTTATTATAAAGACTTTTACCGACGAAATATTTAGCGACGGTTTTATTCGTCGTTCAAATAATTTTAAAAACCCTCAAAAAATACTAATTTTCTAAAAAATATTTAGCGACGGTAATTCCGTAGCTAAAAGTCCGCCGTTAAAAGTCCGTCTGCAAATACTTTTATCGACGGTAGCTTTCGTCGGTAATAGTATTAAATGACGGACTTTTAACAACGGAATATTCCGTCGCTTAAAGACCTTTTTAGTGACGGAAGGTATTCCATCGCTAAAAATCCGTCGCAAAATACATATTTTCTTGTGGTGAAAGTTTTAGTTCATATTTAGCAATTTAATTTGTGATTTTAATTTTAAAAGATAAGAATTTGCAAATCAATTGTGTATATACATGATGGTTTGTTTTGGAATTAGTGGATAATGGTATTGGCGATGTTCAGGTCATGGTAACAATGGCCGATCTTTGGTAGTTTTGTGCGGTGGTAAAGGTGATGGTAGGGTGGTTTCGGTAATGGTGCGGAGGCGTAGAATGGTGCGACGGTGTAGAATGGAGCTCATCGATGGCAGCGGAATTGGTGTTGTATATGCCAATGGACGGTAGACGACATATTTTAACGGTGGTATTGGCAGTGGGTTTGGTGGGATCAGTGGTGCAGTGATGGAGAAAAGGGGTAAAGAGAGACAAGGAAGGGGGAAGACAGAGACGGGGAAGGGGGAAGAGAGATGAGGTGAGGTGAGGTGGTTTTTTTGGATAAGTTGGTAACCACTGGCCATTGTGGTAGTTAGGCGAGAATTTGTAAAAAAAAAATAGCATATGGGCCTTCCATTAAGTGACGTGGACGGCCAGATGACAGTTGAATAAATAAGTTTTTGGAGGGAGAATCACTTGGCGCTGCTTCCCGTGGTTAGCCTCTAATTAATGAAATATGCACATCAAATGAAAGATAAACAATATTAGTAAAATAATCTTACTCCTCATTTTTTCTTATCATAATTTAAAAACACCCCGTCCCTTCCCCCCCCCCCCCCCCCGGGGTCTCTCTCTAATTTACATCTAAACACCACCGATTCCAGCACAAGCTATACGGTAATGCATGTGCTATACACACACTATTAATGAGGAAAATTTTTTCATCAATCAGGGAGACTAAGGGTCTATTTGGTTGGGTTTTTGTTTTCAGTTTTTTCTCCAGTTTTATAAACTTGCATTTGGCACACAGGTTTTTTTATATTTTTTTTCCTTCAGTTTTGAAAATCAGCTTTTAAAACAGGACTATTTTTTAAAAACTCCCATTTAAGAGTTTTAGATTTTCAGTTTTTGAGACCACCACCACCGCCCACCGCCACTACACACCACCTGCCACCAGCCACCACCGGCGACCGTCGGTAGCCACCACATCGCTGCCTGTGGCCAATGCCTACCGCCAGTGACCATCGGCCACTGCCGGCGACGTCGATGACTACCGCCAGTCATCAACAGCCATCACCGGTGACCTAGAACGGTCGGCAGCCACAGGCTGACCACCCCACCGGCCACCGCCACCACCACCGCCACCAAAGAAAAAATTCAAAATAAAAACTGGGTAACTAAACACCCATTTGTTTTTATAAAAAATAAAAATTTAACTAGTTTTTATTTTTTGTTAAAACTAGAAAACCAAAACTGAAAGTGATTTCAAATACTATCTAAGTTCTCTACTTCTCTAAGAGACCGTTTGGGATTGATTCTGGTAGATTTTGATTAAATCAGAATCAGTTTCTAAAATCAGCTTTAATTCATTTTAAACATAATAGATTAAAAGTTGTGGAAAGTGTTTGGATTGAAAGGGATTAAAGTAGGTTTAGTGTAACAAAATTATCATATAGTGTATTCAAACTGAAATTGAGAAAATTATCATCGATGACTGGCGACGTCGATGACTACCGCCAGTCATCAACAGCCATCACCGGTCGGCAGCCACAGGCCGACCACCCCCACCGGCCACCGCCACCACTACCGCCACCAAAGAAAAAATTCAAAATAAAAACTGGGTAATTAAACACCTATTTGTTTTTATAAAAATAAAAATTTAACTAGTTTTGATTTTTTTTTTAAACTAGAAAACAAAAACTGAAAGTGATTTCAAATACTATCTAAGTTCTCTACTTCTCTAAGAGACCGTTTGGGATTGATTCTGGTAGATTTTGATTAAATCAGAATCAGTTTCTAAAATCAGCTTTAATCCATTTTAAACATAATAGATTAAAAGTTGTTGAAAGTGTTTGGATTGAAAGGGATTAAAGTAGGTTTAGTGTAGCAAAATTATCAAATAGTGTATTCAAACTGAAATTGAGAATTTAATGTTGTTCATATGTAAGGATTTTTTGGTAAATCTCTTGGTCAAACCTGATTCTCCATAACTGATTAAATCTTAATCCAAGAAAATGAGGATTATGAATTTAATCAGTTTTGAGCACATTGGAGCAGATTTAATCAGTTTGCTTTTTTTTGCCAAACACTTTCAAAACTGATTTAATCTGAATTTAATCAGGTTTGACCAATCTAGAATCACAAAGCCAAAATGCACACAGCACAACTGCAACTTCCTAAAGTACGTAACATGCATGGTAAGGTACAACCATGTATAGCTATACATTGTTTGGCATTAAAAATAAGGTATCAGCATCATAAGCTCAGAACTTGTGAGGTCGGAGACGAACAGGAAATCCTTTGACTGGAGTAGGCATCGGATCGTATCCAAATTTCTCACCTGGAATCAATATTTCCCACTTGAATCTCTTTACCAAATTGTGCATAAGTACGAGCGTTTCCAACCGAGCAAACTCTTTGAAACCAATAAAATAACCCTAGAGGGGGGGTGAATAGGGTTTTAAGACTACTTTAAAAAATAACAAACAACAAACCTCAATCTCAATAACTCAAATAGGCAAACAACCAATCTCAACACAAATGTAAAACGATAATGTAAAGAGAGAAGGGTTTAGAGATACTTGACAAGGAGAATTAAATGGTTCGCCTTGATATACCCACAAGCCTACTTCCACCCCTTCAAGGAAGTCCCTTGAAAGGCCCTAGAATCCACTAATATGATCTTCCTTACGGATCAAGATCGAACCTCTTACAATCCCTTGATGCTATGCCCACATCAAGAACAAGCTTTGACAAGCCCAAAGCTCCAAAGCTTGACAACCCCAAGCTTTGATACAAGAACCTTTCAATGAAGAAATGTGTACAAGATTTCACTCTCAATAAGTAGATGTGTACAAGTTGAAGTACTAGAATAAGAGAGATGAGTGTATGATGACTTATGAAAGTGTATATCTCTCAAATGTAAGCTCACAATAAATGCTCTCTTGAAAAGGATGAGAAATCAATGAAAACAAGAGAGATTTGAACAATTGCTTTAATCTTTGAGAATATGAAAGATAAGAGAGCTTTGAATACAATTGATGAATGAAAACTATGCCCAAGATGAGTATTTATAGAGGTGAAAATCAATATAACCGTTTGAAGTTAGGTAGGGCATTTATTGCGCCAAACGGTAAATACAGTCGACTGCAATGTACCATTGCAGTCGACTGTAACCCAAAAGTAGCCATTGGAAATTCAAATTTCCAACTTGTAGTCGATTGTAATCCAATGCAGTCGACTGTAATAGGCTACTGGAAGTATTGCAGTCGACTGCATTCCAATGCAGTCGACTGTAATACCTCACTACCCAACTTGCAGTCGACTGCAATCCAATGCAGTCGACTGCATTCCTGAAAATGCAGTTTCCTTGTTTTTAAAGCATGAAAAACTTTTATGCATGCAAGGAAAACCTATGGGCAAGTTCTAGGTATACAGTCATCGTAACGATCATCTCTCTATGTCTATTTTACAAAGACGGAAATAAAAGCATGAAAACTTCAATCGACGAATTCCCTCTTTGATGCGTTCCGTTGAGAGTCTTTGACCGTGTTGCTCGTCTAATAATCCGTTTGCATGAGTATGAGATTGTTCCTATTGCTTCATCAACTCAATGCATGTTAGACAACATAATCATCAATGTTAGTTATCATCAAAATCAAATATAATCCTAGGTTAAATAACCGTAAGGTTAACAATCTCCCCCTTTTTGATGATGGCAAACATTGATTCAAATAATACGAGATATATAAGATAATAAAGCCAAAGAAGCATAACAATCTCAATTATAAACCATAAGGGGTCATGAGAAGAAATCATGACAAAATGCTCCCCCTATCTTAAGCAGTATAGGGCTCCCCTTAACTTAAGTAATATATGCTCATATCAAGTCCACACAAATATGAATCAACAATATTTTCTCCCCCTTTTGACATCATTGAAAAAGATCAAGGGTGTGTGTGAAAGTGATCGACATATGTATCCATCCATGGATAATCAATATAGCCAACAAGGGCGTACAAACAAGAAAACATAAGTACTTGAATAACCATCAAAAGGTGTACCAAGCACATGTAATAAAATAGCACATAAATTATAAACTTGAGGCAACAAGATAAGCGTGAATTTAAAAGTGCTAATGCAATACTAAGAGTAGCATCCATGATAAGTTTTTGAAATACATAATAGAGTCTGATAAAAAAACATAGAGCATATCCTAATGCCTAAGGATCCGATGGTGGAGGAGGGGGATGAAAGATGTCCTCCTCGGGACACTGAATCCCACAATGATCCTCCATGCGAGAAAGGCGTCGACTGAGCTGGCTGTGGGCAAGATCCATCCGACTGAAACTGGCATGCATATGATGTTGCATCATATCTAAGCGTGCGAGGATCGCTTCATATCCGGAAGTAGAAGGACCAGAAGAAGTGCCTGCCTCATGCGTACTCGGAATGATCAACGGAGGTGGATCACGATCAAGCCCATCACCGGCATCTCCCCCAGCATCATCATCAGCATCAACAGCATCATCATCACCATCAGCACCATCATCACCATCATCATCATCCTCATCATCATCATCGACAATGACATCGTCCATGTCAGGCTCAGGTAAGAAGCGGTTATGATCATCTAAAAGGCCCTTCCTACGAAGGGTAAAGCAGTCTAGTACGATGTGCCTAGTAACCTCAATATACTCACCCAGGAGAGGTATGTCAAAGGCAGCAAGAATGTGAGTGAGTAGGAGGCCATAAGATATAGCTAAGGTAGGATGTGAGGCGCTCCTAATCATGTTTAACATGATGAGACGAGGGAGGTTAAGTGGTGTGCCTGAGCGAAAGAAAGTCAAAAGCTGAACATCTAAGTAAGAGACGAGTGAAAGACTGCCGGTTCTAGGAATGACGTTATGAGCGATGATATGATGGAACAGACGAGAGAGAGGTGGTTGGTCATGTAGGCTGGGCTTGCTCGCAACCCGAACCTGTCGACAATGAAGTGTGTGTCGAAGCTGCTCCTCAATAGTAAAAGGTCGGTCAAACCAATGTGACTGACCAGCGACAGGGATCATCTCTAACGAAAATGAAAAACCACTATCGGGGAGGTCTAGAAGAGTGACTAGACGTGATTGTGAGAAAGAAATGCGGCGTCCAAAAACATAGGATGTAAGGGTACATGACTCAGAAGAAATGCTCCAAGTCAAATTCGCATAAAATAAGTAGATTGCATCAAGATAATATAGAATAGTGTTCCTATCGGTGAGGCGATCCAGATGACAATCCTGAAAGTATCTAAGTACACCTATGCTGAAAAGGAATGGAGTATCCAGTCGCAAACCTGGAGTCAAAGGGGAAGAGAGTTGTGCAGAAAAGCGATCGGCAGCCTCGCGGTTCCGATATCGATTTTGATCAAACTCTACTGCGATAGGCTTGGGCTCGGGCTCGGGTGCAGCTTGTGAGCGAGACGAACTGGTACGTGCACGTTTCTCTCTTGCCATACTTGAAATAGTCTAAACAGAGAAATAATAAAAGTAAGATAAATGAAAATGCAAATGCAAATAAAGTGAAAAACATTAAATTAATTAATTAATTAATTAATTAATTTTTTTTTAAGAAAAAGATAAACCCTAATTCATGCAATTTGGGGAAAAATTAATTTTGGATAAATTGAATGAAATTAACCATGTACAATCAAGCAATAGACATAACTAAGCATGAATCAAGTGATTAAACATGTAATTGCATAAACAATGTGAAGAAATTTTGACAAATGAAAAACCCTAGTTTATGAAATTGGGGAAAAATCGAATTTTGCATGAATACAAGTAATTAAACTATGTAGGAACATGTAATAAGCACCCCTAAACATGAATCAAGCATTAAATCATATAGTAGCATGCTTAATTGAAGTAGATCTGAAGAAATATTCTATAAAGAGCATTTCGAATTTCAACCAATTATGAACAATGTAGGTGAAATGGATCAGATAAAGTATGTAAATCATGTAGTAGAATGAGATTTGGGAGGATTTACGTACCAATTTCAAGCCAAACAGTGAAGAATCGAGTCCTAGGAGAGATGAGAGCTTTGGTTCGAAGAGAGAGAGAGAGTAGAGAGAATAAAATCTGCTGAAAGAGAAATCTGGGCACGATTTATGCCCTTTCCCCGTAACGCAGTCGACTGTATTCCTCAATGCAGTCGACTGTATTGACCAATGCAGTCGACTTCAATGCACAGAATCAAACAGTCTTGAAAAATGATTATGCATATGTATATTGCAAAAGTACAAAATATTTTTTTTTAAAAAAAATATCAAGAAAACCAATGATAAGAGAAAATCAACCAAAGCATGCTATAAGCATATGAGTTAATGCTCAAGCATGTAAAGAGAAACTAGCACATTTATGCACAAGATATAAAATAACCTAGTCACATAGGTGAAGACATGCCAAGTTCTCTTCTAAGAGCGGTAAACCTCTTCGAATCTAACGGTTTTGTGAAGATATCCACTATTTGGTGATTTGTGTCCACGAAATCGAGAACGATATCACCTTTTTGCACATGATCACGAATGAAATGGTGCTTGATTTCTATGTGCTTGGTGCGTGAATGTTGGATGGGATTTTTGCTCAAATCAATGGCACTCGAGTTATCGCATAAGATAGGTATGTGATCATACTTGAGTCCAAAATCCAAAAGAGTTTGTTTCATCCAAAGAATTTGTGCACAACAAGCACCAACCGCCACATATTCGGCTTCGGTAGTAGAGAGTGCAACCGAATTTTGCTTCTTGGAACTCCAAGAAACAAGTGAGTGTCCTAGGAATTGACAACCGCCACTAGTGCTTTTCCGATCGGTTTTACAATCGGCATAGTCGGCATCGGAGTAACCAACTAGGTCAAAGAATGATGTGTTCCTAGGAAACCATAACCCTAAATCGTGAGTGCCCTTAAGATATCTAAGAATCCTCTTGACGGCTATCAAATGAGATTCCTTAGGGCAAGCTTGAAATCTAGCACATAGACAAACACTAAACATTATATCAGGTCTACTTGCGGTAAGGTAAAGGAGTGATCCGATCATACCTCGATAGCGCTTAATATCAACATCCTTACCCTTTTCATCTTTATCAAGCTTTAATGATGAGCTCATTGGAGTGTCAAAAGCATTTGATTTTTCCATGTCAAATCTCTTGAGTAGCTCTTTGGTGTATTTGGCTTGGTTGATAAAGATTCCATCCTTGCTTTGTTTGATTTGCAATCCAAGGAAGGAGGTGAGTTCTCCCATCATGCTCATTTCAAACTCCTTACTCATACAAGAAGCAAACTCTTCGCACAAGGATCCATAGTAGCACCAAATATAATATCATCAACATAAATTTGCACCAACAATAAGTCCTTGCCTTTAGATTTTATGAAAAGAGTGGTGTCAAGTTTTCCTCTTGAAAAATCATTTTCTAAAAGAAAGCTACTTAGCCTTTCATACCAAGCTCTAGGAGCTTGTTTTAAACCATAAAGAGCTTTGCTAAGCTTGAAAACATGGTTTGGAAAATTTTCATGTTCAAAACCGGGAGGTTGAGCCACATAAACTTCCTACAAAATAAAACCATTTAGAAAAGCACTCTTGACATCCATTTGATAGAGTTTAAAATCTTTATAGCAAGCAAAAGCTAAAAGCATTCTAATAGACTCAAGTCTAGCTACCGGTGCATAAGTCTCATTAAAATCAATTCCTTCCTCTTGGTTATAACCTTGGGCCACTAATCTAGCCTTGTTTCTAACCACGACTCCGGATTCATCAAGTTTGTTTCTAAAAATCCATTTTGTGCCTATAATCCTAAAGTTTTGAGGTTTAGGCACAAGGGTCCAAACTTGATTTCTTTCAAATTGAACTAGCTCTTCTTGCATAGCAAGCATCCAAGATTCATGATGTAGAGCTTCGGAGAAGTTCTTCGGTTCAATTTAGGAAAGAAACGCTAAATTAACATGTTGTTGAAGAGAGCGTCGAGTTCTTACCCCACTCGAAGGATTACCTAAGATTTGATCGCTTGGATGATCCTTTTTGTAAGTCCAATCTTTTGGTAATTCTTGAGAGTTGTCCAAGTTTAAAGTATCATTGATTGCTTCCTCGTTTCCCCCTTAAGAACTTGATTGTTGCTCCCCTAGATCAATTTCTTTGGGGTTGTCTTGTAGTGTTTCACTTATGTCCAAAGTTCTCAAGTCATTGTCCATGTCATCTACATTAACAATGTTAGTCCTCCGAAGGAAAGGATTAGTCTCATCAAAAGTAACATTAATGGATTCTTCAACAACCAAAGTACTTTTATTAAATACTCTATATGCCATACTATTATTAGAGTAACTAAGAAAAATACCCTCAAATGTTTTGGAATCAAATTTGCTAAGGTGATCCTTAGTATTTAAAATAAAGCATTTGCATCCAAAAACTCTAAAAAAGTTCACCTTAGGTTTCTTATCATTGAAAAGCTCATAAGGGGTTTTCAACAAAATTTTTCGCAAGATAACTCTATTAAGAACAAAACAAGCACAATTGACCGCCTCCGCCCAAAAGTACTTAGGTAAACCATATTCGTTAAGCATTGTTCTTGCCACTTCTTGCAAAGACCTATTCTTTCTTTCGGCTATGCCATTTTGTTGAGGAGTTCTAGGAGCCAAAAAATTATGTGATATCCCAAAGTCATCACACAAGGCTCCTATTTTTGAATTTTCAAATTCTCTACCATGATCACTTCGAATGTTGATAATCAAATAGCCTTTTTGATTTTGAACACGTTTTGCAAATGAAGTGAACACATTTAGAGATTCATCTTTGGTAGCCAAAAAGAAAGTCCAAGTATAGTGAGAATAGTCATCAACAATAACAAAACAATATGATTTACCACCAAGACTAGTAGTAGGGATTGGTCCAAACAAATCCATGTGAAGTAATTGCAAGGGTCTAGAAGTAGATACCATTTTCTTCGGTTTGTGAGAGACTTTCTTTTGCTTACCCATTTGACAAGCATCACATACTTTATCTTTCTCAAACTTGATCTTCGGAAGACCCCTCACAAGTTCTTTGCTTGAAATATCCTTCAAGTGCTCCATGTGCATGTGACCAAATCTTCGATGCCAAAGCCAAGATGTTTCACTAATAGCACTAAGACACTTGACATCTTGGTTAGCTAAATCATTTAATTGAATAGAGTAAACATTATTATCTCTACTACCTACCAAAATAGTTTCATTGTTCTTCAAGGATAGAATAGTGCATTGAGAAGCCTCAAAGATGACTTTAAAACCTTTATCACTAAATTGACTAATACTAAGCAAGTTATGCTTCAATCCTTCAACATATAACACATTCTCAATTGAATGTGGTTCCTTACCAATAGTTCCTTTACCTTTGATTTTTCCTTGAGAATTGTCACCAAAGGTCACATTTCCTCCTTCCTTAAGATCAATCGATGTGTAAAGAGATATATTGCCGCTCATATGTCTTGAGCATCCACTATCAAGAATCCACTTGCTACTAGATTTTGCTTTGAGACATACCTACAAACACAAATCAAGTAATGACTTTTGGTACCCAAATTTTCTTGGGTCATTGGATGTTAGTCTTGCATTTGTATTCTTGTCCTTTCACAATCCACATTTTCTTTCTACCTCTAACAAATACAATTCTACAAGGACAATGATTAGTTGTATGCCCTTTCTTGTTGCACCAACCGCAATGTGTAAAAGGTGTGCAATAGTTCTTTGGTCGTTTTGTATGAATATTCAACCTAGCTTGTTGTTGCAAAACTTTAGGAGGCATGGCCATGGAATCTAATCCAAGACCACTTTTGTTTAGGCTAATTCTTTAGCGTCCAAGCATGACATCCAAATTATTTTGACCATCAACAAATTTTTCAAGATATTTTTTCAAATCACAAATTTTAAATCTTCATTTTGTTTTTCTAAAACCAAAGTTTTGGAAGAGATTTGTTTTGAGCTAGGAGTGTTAACAAGTAATTCAACCAAATCGTTATTCACATGCTCTACATATAAATGGCTAGACATGCATTCATTCTTGGCATGTAACTTATCATTTTCCATTAATAACTTCTCAATTTGCTTATTAGCTTCAAGGAATTTCTTAGACAAAATAATATTTTTCTTGAAAATTTTCTTGGATTCCTCATATAAGCTATCATAAGCATCTTCAAAGCTTTCATTATCACTATCACTACCGGAAGAAGAGTTTACCTCATCATTTGTCATGAAGCATACATTTGCTTGATCATTCTCTTCATCACTTGAATCAAAATCACTCCATGTTTGAGTATGTTCGGCATTCATAGCTCTTTCCTTTTCCTTGTTCTCTTTCTTAGAGAATTGTCTTCTTTTAGCTTTTTTCCAAACATCTCTTCTTTCCTTCTTCTCCTTTTTGTAGATAGGACAATCCATCTTCATGTGTCCCGGCTTGTGGCATTTGTAGCAAAGCTTCTCTTCGTTGCTAGCGTTTTGTTGCCTTTTCCCACCATTCTTTCTAAATCTCATGAACTTCTTGAAGTTCTTTGCAATCATTGCAACATCCTCTTCATCAAATTCTTCTTCATCATCACTTGACTCAAGGTTGGAAGATGAAGCTTTAAGAGCAATTGATGTAGGCTTTTTCTTGACGTCCTCTTGATCAAAGGTCTTGAGTTGCATTTCGTACGTCATGAGTGAGCACATCAATTCATCAAGAGGAAAGATGTTGAGATTCTTTGATTCTTGGATGGCAGTGATCTTTCCATCCCAAGCTCTTGGTAAGGACCTAATCACCTTACTTACGAGATCACCATTAGTGAATTCCTTGCCCAATTGCTTCAAAGGATTCACAATGTTAGTAAAACGAGTATTCATATCCGTAACGGATTCATTTGGAAGCATATGGAATAACTCGTAATATCTAAACAATAAATTCATCTTCGAGTCTCTAAGAAGAGAAGTCCCTTCATGAGTGACTTGAAGAGTATTCCAAATACTCTTAGCGGAATTACACATAATGACTCTATTGAGTTCATTAGTGTCTAAAGCACATACAAGACAATTTTTCGCTCTAGCATTCATACAAATCATCTTCTTGTCATGATCACTATACTCCGGTTTTGATTTAGGTTCTTCAACCTTGTCAACCACCTTTATCGGAACGAATGGGCCATTCTCAACAATATCCCACATCTCATAGTCTTGAGATTCTAAATAGATTTTCATCTTAACTTTTCACACACTATAGTTGGTCCCATTAAACAATGGAGGCCTAGTGATAGAACTACCCTCCATACCCCCAACGTAAGCCATGATCGATTAACTCTCTTGGCGTTACCCAATATATCAAGAGCCGAGGCTCTGATACCACTTGAAACCAATAAAATAACCCTAGAGGGGGGTGAATAGGGTTTTAAGACTACTTTAAAAAATAACAAACAACAAACCTCAATCTCAATAACTCAAATAAGCAAACAACCAATCTCAACACAAATGTAAAATGATAATGTAAAGAGAGAAGGGTTTAGAGATACTTGACAAGGAGAATTAAATGGTTCGGCTTGATATACCCACAAGCCTACGTCCACCCCTTCAAGGAAGTCCCTTGAAAGGCCCTAGAATCCACTAGTATGATCTTCCTTACGGGTCAAGATCGAACCTCTTACAATCCCTTGATGCTATGCCCACATCAAGAACAAGCTTTGACAAGCCCAAAGCTCCAAAGCTTGACAACCCCAAGCTTTGATACAAGAACCTTTCAATGAAGAAATGTGTACAAGATTTCACTCTCAATAAGTAGATGTGTACAAGTTGAAGTACTAGAATAAGAGAGATGAGTGTATGATGACTTATGAAAGTGTATATCTCTCAAATGTAAGCTCACAATAAATGCTCTCTTGAAAAGGATGAGAAATCAATGAAAACAAGAGAGATTTGAACAATTGCTTTGATCTTTGAGAATATGAAAGATAAGAGAGCTTTGAATGCAATTGATGAATGAAAACTATGCCCAAGATGAGTATTTATAGAGGTGAAAATCAATATAACCGTTTGGAGTTAGGTAGGGCATTTTATTGCGCCAAACGGTAAATACAGTCGACTGCAATGTACCATTGCAGTCGACTGTAACCCAAAAGTAGCAGTTGGAAATTCAAATTTCCAACTTGCAGTCGACTGTAATAGGCTACTGGAAGTATTGCAGTCGACTGCATTCCAATGCAGTCGACTATAATACCTCACTGCCCAACTTGCAGTCGACTGCAATCCAATGCAGTCGACTGCATTCCTGAAAATGCAGTTTCCTTGTTTTTAAAGCATGAAAAACTTTTATGCATGCAAGGGAAACTTATGGGCAAGTTCTAGGTATACAGTCATCGTAACGATCATCTCTCTATGTCTATTTTACAAAGACGGAAATAAAAGCATGAAAACTTCAATCGACGAATTCCCTCTTTGATGCGTTCCGTTGAGAGTCTTTGACCGTGTTGCTCGTCTAATAATCCGTTTGCATGAGTATGAGATTGTTCCTATTGCTTCATCAACTCAATGCATGTTAGACAACCTAATCATCAATGTTAGTTATCATCAAAATTAAATATAATCCTAGGTTAAATAACCGTAGGGTTAACACTCTTTTCCCAAGCACATCCGAGGCCCCCCTCCATATGGAACGTAAGAAAATGGAGCTGGTCCTTCTCCTTCAAACCTTGAAGCATCAAACACTGTGGCATTTGGGTACAAATTCGCGTCTCCGTGGGTCGCATTAGCATTCCAATATAGCTGGTTGTAGAACATTACAGTAAGTTTTCCTCTTTGACATGCAAAGCATATTACAAACCGTTAAGTATAGCTCAAGTCAGGGGTGGACCCAGGAATTTTTTTCAGGGAGTGCAAATTTTTTTATTAAAAACAGTAAGTCAGTAATAATCAATTAGCATAATTATGATTGTGATAACAATACAGTGTACCTAAAAAGTTATATACCAAATACACTGGTCACTGTACCACAAGTCCGGCGAAGGCTCTTTGCTTAGATGTGGCGGCGATGCACAAGTCCACAAGCAGTCGAAGAGTTGAAGGAGCAGCAGGTCAAGGCGTCAAGTAGCCAGCAGGGAGACTCGTCGGCGTCATCGCGGCGTCGCCTGAGCGGCTTCAGTCATGGTCGTCGGCAGGGGTGAGGTCGTGAGGGGCCAGATCTGGTCGGATTCGGAGTAGCTGTGGCTCGAGTAGCAGTCGAAGTCTCGTCGGCCGTCAAAGAGCGAAGTCTCCGTCGTCGTGGTAATCGCTACCTGAGCGGCTTCAGTCTCGGTCGCCGGCAGGGGCAAATCTGGTCGAAGTAGCCTCGTCGGAGTCCACCGGCGGTCACAACAGTAAGAGAGAGAGAAAGAGAAAGAGAGAGAGAGTGCCGAGTGTGGGTCTCGGGGAACAGGGTATCAGAAATGGCGTCTCGGGGAACGGGATCTGGGGAAAGGGGGTCTGGGTGCGATTCCCGAAAAAAATTATTTTTTTCTAAAGTCCCCCCCCCCCCAACCCCCCAACCACCACGACGTCGGTCCGCCACCGGCTCAAGTGAACTTGGAGTTCTGCCCCAACCCACAGCCCTAGCTATAGTAAAATTTGAAACACTAGCTTGGAAATGATTATGAATCTATTATAGTACTGAGTGTCATTCCGGTTGTCAATTCAGTTGCAATTACTATATGATAATACTCTTAGCAACAACTTTTTTGATGATTTTTTCGGACTGTTTAATTCAAACTTTAGAAGCGATTTATGGCCTGAACTAGATTGATCTATCGGAGAAAGGTTTACCTTCCATCCTTTGGGTATGGTATACCCTGCATAGGTAAAATCGACCAAGGCCTCTCTGAAAGATCCAGATACTGGTGGCGTGAGTCTCATAACTTCAGAAACAACATTCCATGAGTACTTCATCTTTTGTATGTCATCCCATTGCAGCAACTGTCCCGGTTGTTTTGACGCTGCACCCAAATGACATCAAATCAATTATCAGTTAACCACTACATCCCTAGCCTTACAACGTGAGCCGGGATTCACAGACAAGTTGGGCAAACTTGAATGCATATGGCTGGGTAAAAGGACACACTTCGAAACCCTCTCTTGCTTTGGGAAGAGAAAGTGAAAATGATAAGCAAATATGATCCAAAATGAAAAATAAGAGCAGAAAGCAGGGTGTAATCTCTCATGTATATGTTATAACCAACCTCGGAAGACCTTTTCATAAACTTCAGGCAGCTCTGCAAGATTCTTCATGATTAACGTTATGGCACTGCTAGAAGTGTCATGCCCCGCAAAAAGCAGCGTCAAAATATTGTTTATTATCTCGGCTTCAATCAGAAACCTCCCATTTTCATCGGAGGATACAAGCAAGTGCGATAAAAGGTTCTGTGAAGGCGAAGCTGCTTTCTGTTCCAAGGCCACTCTCCTCTTCTTGATTATTGCCGCCAGTTGCTTCCTAATAGCGGCTGCAGCTCTCATCGCGCTGTAAAACCTCGATCCCGGGAAGTTGAGAGGGATCTCAATGACGCCTTTCAAGAAAATATTGAACTGGAAAGCGAGTTTTTCGATGTGCATTGGATCTTTAAGGCTCATGAATAGGCGGCATGCAAGCTCAAATGTCTATAGCTTCATGATTGGGTACACCTTCACCTCTTCTTTACCTGCAAATGCAGCAACAAATGACGGAGTAACTTCTCAAATTATTCTTTCAGAAGCTTATGGTGCCCGTACACAATGCGACAATGCGACACTAGACAGTTTCCCGTTTTATTGAATATGTGATCTCCAAGCCACCAAGACTTTTTTGTTGCTTTGGTAAGAACTGAGCGCAATCTATATATATGACCCGTTGCTAGAGATTGGAACTAGCGACTTTGTAATTATCCTTCAAGGCTTCTATAATTTCTCTCACCAGCTCTTGGGGTTAAGCCAGCGTGACTTGCTTCGGGGCACCTTATAATAATAATGGGAATAATACAGCCACCAACGTAATGTATCCACATCGTGACTTGGATGTGCTTTTGGCTATGTTATGTAGTTTATCCTTCCCTTTGTGATGTAATACTAAGTCGCGTGAGGCTTATTGTTGCAAAAGAGTTGAAAATTGTCATCAACGCAACTTTTAAGGGAGCGTGATTCTAGTAGAAAAAAGGCTCGGATTTAGCATCACCCTATTATATTCTGGAGTATTAAGTTTGGTTTCAGTTTCAAAGATAGAAATTGGGCCAGGCTAAATTAACACACCCGTTGTCATTAAAGGCATAAAAGTTTTTTATTTGTCTTTTAGAGACAAAAATGTAGATCTAGCCCCATCCTGGCATAACAGCTAGCGTACCATCTCCTTAACGAAGTAACACTTACCTTATAAGGAATTAAGGGCACACGATGCTTTCAAACTCGCCTTCGTGAAGTTCATATCAAGGAAAATCATCGTTCGGCGGATAAGGTAGATAGTTATGACCATTTTTATCCTCCTCTTCATTTCATTTACTTTTTGGATGGTTGTGGTTGTACTGTTTGTGTTATTCAGCCATCTCCAGTATTCTATTCCATTTTGGTAGTTGGTTCATGCTGATATGAAATACGGTCTGGGTACGATATTGCTAAATTAGGGTTGGGTTCTGATTAGTGCATTTACCGATGTTCTAAATTATGTATGTGACGAAATCAATGCTTTTGAGTTAGCTATGAGTTCTGGCATGAAATTGGCTCTTAAGTTACATTGTTTTCATGTTGTTGTGCTACTTTCTGATTGTGATTTCGTGATGCAGATGAGCACTCACAATAGGATGCTTCCGTTTTCTACAAACTTTTTGTGTATATTAACTTCTAACTGCAAGGGAGTTGCATTCAGTGCATGTCACCCAAAGGCAAAGCAAGTCCTTTATCCTCTCATCAGTTTTGGCGACTTTTATCATAGGATGTAGGAAAGGAGTTCAACAGGAATGATTTAATCATGTGCAGTCCGTACGAACCCTCCCTAGGATGGCCACATCGCTTTTATGATTTCCTTAAGATGTTTTTGGTTTTAATTGTTAGTTGTTTTTGGTTATTTACTTAGAAGGGGCTGTCATCCAACTTGACTGTCTTTTACAATTTTTCTCCTCTGTTGTACATCCTGTTTCTTTTCATCTTGCTATAAACTTTTGCTTTCTCTCCCCAAAAAAAAAAAAAAAAGAAAGAAAGAAAAAGGAAAACATTATAAGGAATTGAAAGGCAGCTTACCTTGCCAATGGGTACTGATATGTTGCTGGGTGACCGCATCCATGGCGCTGATGTAAAGGCGGTTGAGTGCATCCGGACCCAGAAACGTCAGCAGCATCTTCCTCATCCACTTGCCTTCCTCACCAACACTTGTGATCAAGCACTTGCCAAACAGCTTCTGCACCGAGCTCGGCCACCATATGGCCACCAGCTTGTTCTCGTTGCCGAACAGAAACTTGTTCCCCGCCGGCACGCACAGCACCGCCACCCACTCTCCAAGCAGCGACGTCTTGAACACCTGAGAGCTGCCGTGTTTGGCCAACCTCTCCTTCAAGAATCTCTCCGGTGCACCGTCCCAGTTTGCACGAAGGAATGCCAGGCTTTCGCCGAGAAACGGCCATCCAAAGCTGCCGGGAGGGAGATTTAGAGGCTTTTTGGTTCTGTTTTCGATTATCAGACGGAGAATGATGAGAAGGAAGAGAAGAGAGGATACGGAGGCTACGAAGATTGATGGTGAGAGCGTCATCGCTGCACTAATTGGTGGTGGGAAGGTGATATATTGTTTTAATACAGGAACGCTTGCTGCCTTTCTTTCTTAAGCATGTGATCGTAGGATTTGGTGGCGGACATCACGGGTTTAAACTTCAATTCTTTCACCTCAGTCATTTTTATTTTTAGCAATAAAAAAGAGTGAACACTATTTCCACTTTTTTTTTTTTGATTCTACACTAATGTGTATTTTGTATGAGAACCACGCATGGGTTAACTTTTGTCAACTTTTACTAAATGAAAATTACAGTTATAAAGTATCAAAATATATCATTGCAAATGATAGACAAACAAAAACTCATTTAATTATACCAACAAAAGAAAAGATTAGCTTTTGACCTCATGTAATAGATATACCAACCAAATATCGCATATCAAATGAAAGATTTGCAGAATAAATAAAATAATACAAATACCCTTCTTTTCTTACTATATATTTTAATTCAATGCCCTTCGAAGCCTTCCAACAAGTGGAAGAAGGGATCTCTCTCTCTCTCCTAATTTAGATCTCAAAACCGCCGACTTCATCATTCGCGTGTCCTTATCACCACCACAAGCTATCCGGCTCTCAATAACCAGAAACCTTTGCCACCACCACAAGCTAACCTCATTCAAAACATAAGCCCATGCCATCATCGCCACGGCCGTCCACCTTGGTTTGTCACCCCCTCCACCACAAAAATGCTACCCTCGAGAGAAGAGAGAGAGAGAGAGAGAGATTTGAAAAATGCACATTTTGTCAAACTGCAATAAGCTTAGAGTAAAAAGGAAGTTAGTCCGAAGGAAACTCATCGTTGATTTAGGAATTTTATCTAGTTCCAGAGCGATCTGAACTTTTCAAACCGAATGAATTGATTTGATTGTTGGTCGTGATTACATTGTGATCAGTGCGCGTGGTTGTGGTTAGATCGTAAAGGGATCATATTTCTGTACGACTGTGGTTGGTGATGATGGTTGTTCCGATCTTGGTAGACGTGACTTTTATAAGTTGAATCGGTGGATCGCATTGCCTTCGGTAAATTTAGTCGACAACTAACGAAGAGAAAGATAGGCATAATAAGGGAAAAGTTGCCATGTGCAAAAGAATTTGTTAGTCAATGCAGGTGTTGTGCACGCACTATTAAGAATGAAAACTTCATCAAGTATGGTGTATAATTAATAGAACAAATTTTGGTCCACATTATAGGAATCTTTCTCCAACAACATATCTATATAATATATAATAAGCGAAGCGAGAAAGACATTGATAACTTCTTTACGCGACACATCAGCGCTTCTTTATATGACACGTCATCAGATTTATTTTAAGATTAATTATCTTCTATATTATTAAGTCTTATTTAATTTAAAAACTAACTGTAATCATTCTAAAACTCTATCTAATCAATATACTAATCTATTAAGACTTCTTTTTGGTAATTATGTCCTAAAAATTAAAAAAAATAATTCTAATCATTCTCAAACTCAACCTTATCATTATACTAATTTATTAGGACTTAATACTCACTGTTGTATCTCCAAAACTACTCTCTAATATGAATATAAAAACTCATTTATATAAAAAAAACGAAAATAATACTTTCGATTTAGAAGAAAAAATTAATTTATAAGCTAATTTTAATCATTCTAAAACTCTACCTAATCAATATACTAATCTATTAAGATTTCTTTTTGACAATTATGGCCTTAAAATTCAAAACTCATTCTAATCATTCTCAAACTCAACCTTATCATTGTATTAACTTATTAGAATTTAATATTCACTACTTCATCTCTAAAACTACTCTCTAATGTGAATAAAAAAGCCCATGTATATAAAAAACAAAAATAAAACTTTTGATGTAGAAGAAAAAATTGATTTAAAAATTAATTCTAATCATTCTAAAATTCTATCTAATCAATATACTAATATATTAAGACTTCTTTTTGACAATTATGTCCTTAAAATTCAAAAAGTAATTCTAATCATTCTCAAAGTCAACCTTAGCATTATACTAACTTATTAGGACTTAATATTCACTATTTTATCTCCAAAATTACTCTATAATATGAATATGAAAACTCATATATATACAAAAAAATAAAAATAATACTTTTGAATTAGAAGAAAAATTAATTTAAATACCAATTCTAATCATTCTAAAACTCAATCTAATCATTACACTAATCTATTAAGGCTTCATTTTGACAATTATGTCCTTGAAAGTGTTTTACAATATGGAAACTAAAATCTATAGACCCAAAAAATAACTTATGAGATTTAGAATAAAAACATGATTTAATAATTAATTTAAATTTTAATAGGATCTTTATTTTTATATCTAATTAATTTTGCAGGAGTAATGAGGTTTTCTGTAAGCCCTATGTAATTTGAAAACTAATTCTAATCATTCTAAAACTCAACCTAATCACATACTAACTTATTAGGACCTAATATTGACTATTGTATCTTCAAAATCACTTGCTAATAATTAATTTAAATTATGATAGGATCCTTATTTTGATATCTAATTAATTGTATAGGAGTAATTAAACAACTTACGAGACTTAGAAAAAAAATGATCTAACAATTTATTTGAATTTTGATCGGTACCTTATCTTTAAATTTGATTAATTTCGCAAGCATAATGAGGGTTGTGTAATTTAAAAATTAATTCTAAACATTTTAGAACTCAAATACACTAACTTATTATGATTTAATTTTAACTATTGTATTATTAAAACTACTCTTTAATGTGAATATAAAAATCCATACATCAAAAAAATAAAAATAACATATTAGATTTATAAGGGAGAAAAATGGCATTCTAATTGAGTTAAATTTACTATCATTATTCATATATATAAATATATACATAATATACATAACATAAGATAGTCATCGTTAAAAATGAAAAATGAATAATGTGATGTATAGATTTAATAAACGATATATAAGTCAGTATTTTTAAATAAAAAATATAACCACCAAACTGGTTATATCCTGTATATAAGGATTTAAAAACAAATCACACTCTTTACTACAATTTATTGTTGAAAAAGTCATGGTATAATTGTCGCGATATTTGTAAACCTTATAAATATGGAAAATCAATCGTACAACATTTCAACTCTCTGCTACAAATATATATTTACGTATTAGGCTTTGATTTTGACTACTGAAACCTTGATTTGATTGTAATGCAATTCTTACGTAATATTTATATAGGCATATATATTTGCTTTAGTTTGTTTTAAGTATAAGTTGAAAGAATAATGAGTAAATTGTGTTATAGCACCGCTTGAAGATGTAAAAGAAAAGCTTAAAAAATAAAAAATCTAGCGAGGACACTGTAACACAATCTACTCATTGTTTTTTAAACTTACAGTTTAGAAGAACTAAAACAAACATATATATATATATATATATATATATATATATATATATATATATATATATATATATATATATATATATATATATATATATATATATATATATGTGTGTGTGTGTGTGTGTGTGTGTGTGTGTGTGTGTGTGCAAATATTCTGCAACAATTACATGACCATCTAATCACGACCGCAATTTTAAATGTGCATGAGACAAAAGAAAATTCTACTGGATATCATATTTTTTATCTTAATAAGTTAGTGATTTCTTCAAACAGTGATGCATGAAGAAGATAAGAATGAACAATGAAATTTAAGATTCCAAAGATAAAGAACTCTTAACCTAACTTTTCAAGCTAATAGACTTGGTTTTGAAATGTTACAGATTGAGCCACTAAAAGAACTTAATAATAATATAATCTTAACAAGTTACTTGAAACTGTTGCAAATAAAGTATTAAAAATTTCTTACTAGCAATTATAGTTTTTAAAAAAGTAGATTTTTTTATAAGATGTTAATGCCTTTTTGTTTCTTAAATTGTGGTATTCATTGATACACTTTTTGTAGTTTTTAAAAATATTTTATTAACTTACTCAATCTTGACTCGAAATCCTGAGCTATAATATTTAATAACTGAGGTAAGAATTTCAACGAGAGCTCATGATACCTCACTGCATTGTGTTTTTAATATAATAAGAGTTATAAAAACTAATGTTAAACATATTAATATTGCTAGATCTCCAAACATTATTTTGATCAGAGTTCTTAGTTTTGTAATTAATTAAATCAGCAAATATAGTAGACATTTACATATTAAGCCTTATGCAATTCAAAATATTCAAAATGTTCTAACCAATATAGTAACATATTATGACTTTATTTGAATATTATATATCAAAAAAGCTCTTTAACATGAAATATTAACCTGTAAAACAAAAATTACTTAAGAGATTTAATAAGAAAAAATAGGTACTATTTTAAATTCATATTTAAGTTTTATGTAAATTCAAATATGAATCTAACTTGATAAATATATTGGTTAAAAATTTTGGTTAATAATTTTCTTACTCTAAAGTTTTGCGGTATCCTATTTAGTCACATTGGTTAAATGTAAAAATACCATAATATACAGATTAATATATGAGATACATTAAAAAAAACATCGTAAATTTAAAACCTTAATTATGTGAGCATTTTTAAAATTCAACTAATTTTACGTTGAAAATGTTTTGAACCAATTTTTTTATGGTATTTTTATTGTGAGTAATTAAACTATTAAGCATTCTAAATTCTGCATTAGCAATCTACCATTTATGATTTTATGTTAACTTTTATAATTCTGAATAGAATAGCTTATAAATCTAAAAATTTATTTGTTATGCTGTGATGAATGTAGGCTAAAACTTAGATCGAAAATCTTATTATATCTGAAGATAAATCTTACTTAGTAAACACACCATCCTTACTTAATTAGTTATGTTGATTAACTTTTATAATATGCTATAAACAAATATATGGACCAAAATTTTCCATATCAAAATTAAACTAATATATAACTAATGCGCAACCCATTCAAAGGTACAAATTATTTTTAAAAGATACATAGAAAATAATAAAAATGTCTTATGCAATAGCAAATTGATCTCAATATGTTCTTCGCATATTTTTATATTAGAATTTTTTTTGTACTAAATAAACTTTTAATTTTTATTCATCTATATAGTTACCAATCAGAATTAGCAAATTTGTATAAGGACATTGCTTATTGATATTTGATCAGAAGGGTTAATTTATTTTATTATAAGAAAGTTCAAGCCAAAAATTAAAGTAACTATCTTTGATGAAATAATCATAAAATAATAAAATTGTGCGAGATATTTTATTGTGCATTTCAAGACTACTAAAATAAATAACTATTAATAAACGGTCCCCTGCTTGGCACGAGATTCTGGACTAGAATAATGATAATTAATAGTCACAAAATATTTTTAATGACTTTTTTTTCTAACACTTTCAGCGATAAATATTAACAGCATTTTTTTAGCATTACTAAATAAAAGTCACTAGAAACATTAAGAGACGATTGATTATCGTTATATAGGTAGCAGCCAATTTTTTTTCTTAGTTAATAATGAAGGGATTTAGTGGATAGTTCTAAGTGACGAATCGCACCCGAAGTATAGGACCAGGAGGGGTCAATAACACGTGTTATCAGGTGAGCCATTAGAGATTTTGCATTCATTTCGGAGAGTTTTCCACTCCAGTACTGTCGCAGGATGTGAATTTAACTCCCCCGTGTTTGTGCCTTCTGAAGTCACCCTCAGACTTATGATTTAAAAGCATGCGTTTGCCCCAACTGGTCCATTTTACATGGCGTACACAGCTGAAATCAGCATGCTGCATGCTTGTTGCCTAGTGGAAGAATGACACTTGTATTGACAGGTGATGTTTCGGGTTCCAGTCTACAATGAATTAGTGCATTTTTAAGTGCTTCTAGTGGTATCCTGAATGATCATGTGTTTGCTATTAGTGACAATGAATATTAGAAGGACCAGTTAAATGTTAGATTGAGGATTTCGTTCATCTTTCAATTAGGTCAACAGACAACACTCAAGGCTGTTGAACCGCAAGTCCGTATGTAATATATGAGTAATGAGATACCCTTTCCGACAACATCATTAGATTGAAGTAGTCGCGTTATACCATCTTAAAGAATATTAGTTGGACGGGCGTGTTTCGCATACTTTGCGCACCAAAAATATAGAAACATAAATTTGTTTGCCTAATATTCGCCAGAGATGATTCGTTGTATGAAGGTTGCTGATACGACATGACATATAAATCTCTACTGTTCCAAAAATTATAGCAGAAGGCGTTGCGGTCATTTATTGTCAATATTCATCACCTATAAAAATTAATGACATATCTAGTTTCTAGCGACGATTGACGTACTTTAATTTGCCTCGTCTAAAATTATTTTGTGGCAAATTTTCCAAATTTCGTTGTAGAAAGGAATTCAAATGCACAAAAAAAACGTACTGTCTGATAGAAGTGAATGGAGGGGAAGGGCACTAAACAAAATGGGGAGGAAGAGCTATAGCTACACATACTGTCTGTACAGGGGTAAGATTCTTCTTTACAAGAAAGGCATAGTGTTTTCTCTTATGAAAAGCAGTTATTGAGAGACACACAAGAGGAATATGTAAAGTAATCCTGACTTGTGCACAGAAGATTCGAGGATTTCTGATTTATCTTCGCGAGTTTTATTCTCATATAATATTACATTTTCTTCCACATTCATTCGTCTCTAAAAAGTTTATTGAGACAAATTACAAAGTTTTTTACCGACTAACTAATAAGATATGGACAAGCATATACGAGTGTAAAGAGAGACATTTCGTCTACCATTTTTGCGTTTGATTATTTCCTTCATTATGTGCCAACTGGTAAGATTGGCTACATAGCAGATAGGATTGTCCCAACCTTTAGGAAGTTACAAATTTTCTCAATGGCGAAATGCATTGTACCGTAAATTCAAGATGGTTTAGGCTAAATTTGAACCTTCTTGTGGTTAAACTAAAAGTATAGCAAGCGACGATTTTCAGTTAGCTGTTGTACAGAATATTTTCGCGGATTGAGCTCTCTCGTCCATGGCGGACCATTCCCGACGAATCCATGTGTGGAAAAACATGCATGGAGTAGAACGTGAACTGAATGATCAAACTGTATGCTCGCAGCTTCAAAGCACTGGCCGGGTTGGGTATGTAAGAGCACACAACACGGTGTTGGATGAGATAAGTGAGGGAGACGTGGTTTCTTGGAGTTCTATGACTGCATGGTAGGCCATTGGAAGCTTATTCCAGCATTGGCAATATAGTGGAATATATAAGCCACTCATTAGCTCGGAAATAAGTTTTGGTGACCGTCGAGGTCGTAAGAAGACAGTTACAAACTTTGGATAATAATAATGATAGCGGCTAAATCTAAACAATGCCATTTTTGTTAACACATTTGGCAATAATTTTTAGCAGTATTCTTTAACATCACTAAGTAAAAGTCAACGAAAATGTTTAACAATCATTGATTACTGCTATAACGAGGGTTGAAATTATCTTTATACAAGCTAGAGGTGTCAAAGAACCGGGCTTGGGCGGGCCCAGCCCCGGCCCAGAGGGCCAGAAAATGGGCCGAGCCAGACAAGGCTTCGGGCCTGAGAAACCGGGCCGGGCCGGGGCCGGGCCAGAGAAGAGGATATCCAAGCCCTAGCCCTAGGCCCACTATTTAGGGCCGGGCTTGGGCCAGACCCAGGCCCAACAATTTTTTTTTCCAAAAATTATTGTTATTCATTTTCGAAACCTTGAGGTTATTCCTCAAAGCCCTTTGACACTTCACCTACTTCATAGAATTAAATTTAGAATTCAGTTCACCATTTTTTGTTTGAAACAAAAAGAAATTTAAATTACATAATTATTATTTATGTTTAGAACACATATAAAATGAAAATGTAATAAATTCTTTTATAAATATTTTCTTGGCTTGTGATGCAGAGCACAAAGCAAATTTTGTAACATAAACATTAAATGAAAGCCTACTCATAAATCATAAAAAACACGTCAACGTCACCATA
Organism: Escallonia herrerae; assembly: GCA_033070095.1. NCBI lineage: Eukaryota > Viridiplantae > Streptophyta > Magnoliopsida > Escalloniales > Escalloniaceae > Escallonia > Escallonia herrerae. The sequence continues at coordinate 203,595 of JAVXUP010000337.1, read as the reverse complement.
CATCTACACTTCACTGCGTGTGTTAAAAAAAATAATGAATTCAATAACACCTCAAAAACTATTAATTTAACTAAAAAGATTCCATATTTTGCCTATTTTTGTTGTTCTTCACTTTGGTATAGATATTTCGCACGTACTTCTCTTACGCATGTTGGATACCAGCAAGTAAAATGAAAGCTAGAGGAACACATTTCCTTTCTTCTTTGATTGCTTAGAAAAAAAAAACATTAACAATATATACAGAATAACAATGCCCTTTGTTTGTTTCCTGTAGTATTCTATTTTCCAAAATTCTTTGCTTCTGAGTTTCCTATCCACTCTTTAATTAATTCCACTGTCCAACATAAGATTGCCTGATATACGCTGATGCAACTGTGGCAGGGAAAATTTGGTTGCGTCAAAAAGATAAAAATGTAATAAAATGGACTTCAAAACAAGAAAAAAAATATAATGAGGGGGGCCAACGGTCCTGGGCCGGCCAAAAACGGGTTTTTTTAGGGCCGGGCCAAAAACGGGCCTTTTTAGGCCGAGCCGGGCCCGGGCCCATTTCCCAAATATTTCAGCCTGGCCTGGCCCTATGGACCAGGGCCACATTATTCACTCTTTAGGGCCGGGCCAGCCCGAGCCATTTTAGGGCTGGGCCAGGTAGGCCCATGGGCGGCCCGGCCCTTTTGACACCTTTACTACAACCTAGAGTAATAGCCCAAGAAAAAAAAAATTGGCTAATAAGTTGTGATTCCTCTGCCTTTTAATTTATGCTAAATTTGATACTAAGAAAAAAAAATCTTTTGGCTTATTCAGCGCATATCTATCAACCGTTACAATAATGCACTTTCTTATCATTTTTCTTAAGTCTTAGCTGCCTGGAGCAACATGGAGATATAGCATGAAAACGAATGGGGTTGTGCGTGCATGCGCGTTGGGTGGTGTTTAATTCTCAAAGAGACAAGGCTTTTCAGTCAATCATTACTTTCCAAAGTAGCATGGCGAATCTTGAGTCCCTACTTGCCAGGGTGATGTGAGATAAATATTGTGTCCGAAAGGAATTTCTTTCATGCCCCGATATTGGCAACTTCTCAAGAGGCTGGCATGGCATACCCATTGATAGAAAGATACTCTTAGCTGGTCTTCGGTGACAAATTGTTAACGGAAGAAAAATCTCAAAGATTATTGGATTTCTCTTAACCCTGAGTCAACCTTGCCCCCGCCCACTCAACCAGAGACTCGCGCTAACCTCGTGTGTGACCTTCTCCAGAATGGAAGGTGGGATCAGAGCATGATTGAAAATTTATTTACTCCTCCAATTGCTAACACAATTCTAGCCATACACATTCTGAAACATGACTTTGAAGACCAACAAGTTTGGGGTCCAACTATGCATGAAAACTTTATCCTCGACTTATAACATGTTATATGAACACAAAGCAGTGGAGTTGAATTCGCGAAGGCAACTTATATACCCACTTAATGCATTCAATGTAACTTTATAGATGAGAATCGGGACGTTGCCTTATTGTTTAAAATCTGCTTCCTATTATGGCAAATTCTCTGGGATCGGCTACCCCTCTTTCACACCTTAACCACTTTAATATCAACCCCTAGTGATTTATGTCTCTTATGCAATCTCCATACCCAAGATGTAACATGTTCTTGAAATGCACTTGGATGAGACCTAGTTGGTTTGGCATATTGATCGGGGATCAGACAGAAGTTAGTCTATTTGAATACATAAAAATAGCTTAACTTTTAGGAAAAGCCCTTTTAATTCTTGGATTAGTATCCAACAAATTCGTACTCTTACTAACTCCATCAACAAATAAATACAAAACTACCCAATTCACCGTGTTTCTTACCTCAACCCAATTGCTCATGCCCTCTCACATGCTGTCAAGGTCTTGATTATCTCTTCCACATCAGGCAACCGACATGTTTGTGCATACAACCACCACAAGATTACTATGATCATTCATACATGCATTGATAACAGTCGTTTACGGGCTGGAAATAGTTTATCTTATTATTCAGACAATACAAGATGTGGTTCAGTTGCCTTCTCAACAATCTTGTCAGACAGTTATACTGCTTTAGTTCACGGACTGCTCTTAGCCTCTTCGTGGGTGAAACATAAATTTTGCATATTCAGGTTCTAAATGAGTCTCGATTTCTCATTACTAAGATGACGGGATCTGAGAATATTTTAGACACGGTGATATCAATCATTTATGACTTTTGCTACATTGTAATATGTTACCATCACTTTAGTATTTACAGGGCTGATCCCTACGTTTTAAAAGAAGCATGTTTCTTAGCTACTTTTGCTTGTTGGGCCCGTGCAGCTGTCCACCAAGACTGGGTTGATAACAAATTTCAGATATCAGTCCCTCTTTTCTAATCATTACTTGATTGCTTTTAATTAATCCATTTACTTTTACGTGTAACGCCCCGAATTTATTTTCGAAGCATTAATGCCGAATAGACAGAAATCAAAGAAAATCATATAATTATCAGAAGACTCCAAAATGGTAATTCAGAGCATACACTAATAATTCCTAAAAATACATCAATATCTAATACACTGGCCCCAAGCTTTTGTACAATTCAAGTTCTCCGACATGGAGTTCCCCAAAATAAAACCTAAATAATAACAATTTGTCTCAATCATTACACTCAAAATATCAGTACTAACTCTGAAACAAAGGCAGCTAACTCTTGATCACTCAGCTTGCCCTTCGATCCCAAAGTCCCACCTACTGATCGCCTGAAAGGAGAAACAATAAGAGAATGAGTCAAATGCCTAGTAAAGTCGCTACAAGGACCAATCAAACAAAAACAAGAATATCTGAGAAGCAAAATTTTGGAAGCACAAAAGTTTCAACGAAACGGACATCAAACGAAATTTCAAATGTCAAATCATATCTGAGAACAAAGATTTCAAAGGCACACCAGTTTCGACTGAAAAGAGGTCAGACCAAATATCAAATACCAAAATATATCTGAGTACGGAGACAGACACTAGAAGAGTCAGTCCAAATATCAAATGCCTAAATATATCTAAGTACGGAGACAGACACTAAAGAGCCATTCGAAAAGTGGTCACATACGTCATCACTGACATACGAGGTCAGTTCAGAAAGTAAGATCGCGATCTCTAGCTTAACTCCCCTGAGCTAGCCCGCATTTTAATCCACGTGGGTAAGTCAGAAATAAGTCACATACACTGTGACATAACTCATAGAGTTACCAAAACAAAAGTCTCAAAATAACCGCTATCAAATTTCGGACATGTCAAACAATATACAAAGTTTTACGGAATAATAATAATCATTAATCACTGAAACGAACAATATCAATATGACAATTTCTGAGGTCAAACAAATTCGACGGAATTTGATTTTCACAAGTCATAGCATTGAAAACAAGTTATTTATAACAAAGCTCAAGCAAAAGGAGAAGAAGAACCACTTAACTCAATTCGAAGAAGTTCGGATTTTAAAAAGAAGCTAAGAACTTACACGAGCGATTGGTCCATCGCTGAATCGGATTTCAAAAGTAAACCCTTACCTTATTCAAGCTTTGAGAAGATAAAATCTTAAGCTCAACCTTAGAACTCCCGAACTTCTCAAGCCTTCTGTTCTCTCTCCACCGCAAGAGAAAAAGGAATAGAGAATCCGAAAAAGTTAAAAAGGAAATAAGTAAACTATTTATATGGGACAAAAATAAAGTTTTCATTGGTTTTCATTCGACCGAAACTAATAGAGGTGAAAATGGTAAAAAGGAAATAAGAAAATATATATATATATATATATATATATATTTATATATATATATATATATATATAATATATATATATATATATATATATATATATATATATTTAATTCGACCCAAAATGTGTTTTCATTCAAATGGAAACCTTTTAATTCGAATGAAAACTTCAGAATTTTTTTTTTCATTCGACCGAAAACTGTTTTCATTCAAATGAATACTTTTCATTCGAATGAAAACTTCATAAATCTCTTTCCACGATTTTAAATACTTTTCGTTCGAAGCAAAAATATTTTCATTCGAAACAAACCCATTTTCATTAGAAGCAAAATTATTATCATTCGACCGAATCTTTCAGTCACTCCAAAACATCATTACCCTTCCTATTTTGATTCGAATGAAACCACTATTCATTTGACCGAAAATTTCAGAAATGTTAATTAACCAATTTCAAAAAGACCACAAACTTATTTAATCAAAATAATAATTTGGCACAAGGGAAAGAAAATTTTCGGTATAACATTCTCCCCTCCTTAAAAGAATTCCGTCCTCGGAATTTTAAACGTTCCATAATCATCAACTAACTTCTTGCTTCCCAACACGAGTCAATACATTCCTCATACTATTTAATTGTAATTCTAACTTCGAAACATGTATGGCTTAACTAGCCTACGAAATGGACTGAGCTAAAATTACGACATTCAAAATTTTAACAAATAAAATCGATCTCCAATACATAACGCCTTCACTGCGCTACTCTGATAATATACCAAACCATATACTTTATACAATCTGGATAACACGCTTAACTTCAAGCCTGAGGTGTACCAAGTACTAAGTAATTTTTCATCCCATACGATGTGTTTCACAAAATTGAAACTCAAAATTTTAACTTCCATTGTCATCACCACCCCAAAATATATTCAGATTGTTCCTTAAAGTATTTTTACTTGGCTAACAAATGAAACATGCTGAATTAAGTTACTCCAACCAAAATTCAAATCTTATGAAACCAAATCATCTAAAACCAATACAATACCGACAGGCTCATGTTGCGCCATTGTGATATCACATCAAACCATAGCCTTGGTACAATGTCTAACATTGACACGCTTAATTTCAATCGTACACCAAAAGTAGTAACCAATCTTCACATTAATCACAATGGATTTGTACTCTATAATCTTCAAATCAAATTTACACCCGTACAAGGTCACAAATAGAGCCATTTCAATACGCTCTTTACAACATTTCGCTGACAACTGAGTATAACTTATAACTAAAGTTACTAAATTATTAGTACGCCTTCCGCCTAATGCTTCACCCACACTGTTAGACTTTCAAATATGATTATCCATGATCAAATCACCAGCATCGAATATTCCAAGATTCTATATTCCAAAAACATTTTATTACTTCAAACACATGATTTCTTAAGGCAACATCGAGCTCAACTTCTTGCCCATATTTTTCAACTATAAAAGATCACGAATTCAAAATCTAAGGCTTAACTAAAATTGCAATGATATAACGTTTATGTAATTCACCAGCCAAACCATGAGATCACCTAATGATCACTATTTCCTCCATCTAATTTTATTCTGACACCAAAATCAATACCATCAGATAACATTTAAAGCATACTCCATCGATTTAGCCAATATGAATAACCAATATCAACTAGCACTTACTCGTCATACCAAAGGCCACTACGCTTTCGATGCGCACCCTAATACCTCAAAGCAAACCAGCTCAATCAATTATCAAATTCATTTCAGAGAAAAATATATTATTCTTAATTTCACATATATCACACATCCACCAAAAGTTTAAGCCTTTAAACTACCACATAATTTATATCTCTCAGTCATAGCCCTTACAGATAACTTATAGCTTTTTAGAGTTATTCATTAGAAGATCATAATCATCCTTTTTTCTAAAACAATCCATCTTGGCATTATTGGAAGACAATCAGTCCACACCCCCAAAATAACATCAAAGTGTTTCTATCCAAAAAAAATTATGTCATCTCTTAAATATATGTAGTCAATACTGATGGGGCAAGGATTATAAACCATAGGGATCACCACCGGATTCCATAAAGGTATCTACATATAAATATGTTTCAAATTTTCAGGTTCAACACTTAGATGCTCGCAAAAGGATATTGAAACAACTAAATAAAGGGGCATTATGATCTAGTAATGTCAAATCTTCCTTTCAAATTCCGCACAAAATCTATGTCACCATATCACTTAAATCTTAAGATCACAACCTTTTCCATACGTTATTTGATAGAGCTACTCTTAGACATCTAAAGATCATAGTCCTATCCTTCAATTATTCGCCATGACTGATACTGAAAATATATGAATTCTAAAGACAACTAACATTCGTTCTACGATTGTGTACTCAACCCAAATCCCAAGCTTATGGTCAAATCTCAATCTTATGCTCTAAAATGAAATAAATTCTCCAAACTTAATCCACATTTTCAAGGTTTAATCCCAATCACATATATCTTAGGCTTAGGAGTCTATACAATGTCAAATCTCTCTGATACCATTCTGTAATGCCCCGAATTTATTTTCGGAGCATTAATGCCGAATAGACAGAAATAAAAAAAAATCTTATAATTATCAGAAGACTCCAAAATGGTAATTCAAAGCATACACTAATAGTTTCCAAAAATACATCAGTATCTAACACAGTGGCCCCAAACCTTTGTACAATTCAAATTCTCCGACACGGAGTTTCCTAAAATAAAACCTAAATAATAACAATATGTCTCAATCATTACACTCAAAATATCAGTACTAGCTCTAAAGCAAAGGTAGTTAACTCTCGATCACTCAGCTAGCTCTTCGATCCCAAAGTCGCACCTACTGATCACCTGAAAGGAGAAACAATAAGGGAATGAGCCAAATGCCGAGTAAGGTTGCTCAAAGGACCAATCAAACAAAATCAAAAATATCTGAGAAGTGAAATTTCGGAAGCACAAAAGTTTCAACGGAACGGACATCCCCAAATTTCAAATGTCTAACCATATCTGAGAACAAAGATTATAAAGACACACTAGTTTCGACTGAATAAAGCTCAGATCAAATATCAAATGCCAAAATATATCTGAATACGGAGACAGACACTAGAGAGGTAAGTCCAAATATCAAATGGCAAAATATATCTGAGTACGGAGACAGACACTAGAGAGCTGTTCGAAAAGTGGTCAAATACGTCATCACTGACATATGAGGTCGGTTCAGAAAGTGAGATCACGATCTCTAACTCAACTCCCCTGAGCCAGCCCACGTTTCAATCCACGTGAGTAAGTCGAAAATAAGTCACATACACCGTGACATGGCTCATAGAGTTACCTAAACAAAAGTCTCAAAATAACCACTATCAAATATCGGACATGTCAAACAATATATAAAGTTTTACGGAATAATGATAATCATTAATCACTGAAATGAATAATATCAAAATGGCAATTTCTGGGGTCAAACAAATTCGACGGAATTTGATTTCCACAAGTCATAGCATTGAAAACACGTTATTCATAACAAAGCTCAAGAAAAGGAGAAGAAGAATCACTTAACTCAATTCGAAGAAGTTCAGATTTTAAAAAGAAGTTATGGACTTACATGAGCGATTGGTCCATCACTAAATCGGATTTCAAAAGTAAACCCTTATCTTACTTAAGCTTTTGAGAAGACAAAATCTTAAACTCCACCTTAGAACTTCCGAACTTCCCAACCCTTCTCTTTTCTCTCTCCACCGCAAGGGAAAAAGGAATAGAGAATCCCAAAAAGGCTAAAAAAGAAATAAGAAAACTATTTATATGGAACAAAAATAAAGTTTTCATTCAACCGAAAATAATGGTTTTCATTCGACCGAAATCAACATAAGTGAAAATGGTTCAAAATATATATATATATATATATATATATATATATATATATATATATATATTCAATTCGACCGAAAATGTGTTTTCATTCGAATGGAAACTTTTAATTCGAGTGAAAACTTCAGAATTTTTTTTTTCATTCGATCAAAAACTGTTTTCATTCGAATGAATAATTTTCGTTTAGAAATCGCTTTTCACGATTTTAAACACTTTTCGTTCGAAGCAAAATTATTATCATTCGATCGAATCTTTCAGTCACTCCAAAACATCATTACCTTCCCATTTTGATTTGAATGAAACCACTATTCATTTGACCAAAAATTTCAAAAATGTTAATCAACCAAATTTAAAAAAGACCACAAACTTATTTACTCAAAATAATAATTTCGCACAAGGAAAAGAAAATTTTCGGGGTATAACATTCTTAGGTGTTTTGTTAGTTTACATAAGGACAATGCCTCTTGTTGGGTAATACCAAATATGTGCCCTGAAGTATCACCCGCCATTCTCACACGCTATGCTCGACCACCACACTAGACAACATCACCACCAGCCCAAGTCGTTACATACACGAGTTGACACTAAGACTACACCCACAACCACGCCGTACCACTTCACCATTTGACACCACACCTACAACCACCACCCTCACTGTACCCAATACCACCACTCTCATGGATCTTACCCAGCACCACCACCTTCCCCATACCCAGCACCACCACTTCCCTATCGGCATACCCTACCACCACTCCCCTGTCGGCATGCCTCTTTCACCAACACCACTAGCGACCCAACACCATGCCCTCACAAATTTGAAATTAGCACCAGCACCGTCACCATACCCAACCACCACTCCATGTCTCCATAGAAGGTAATGAAGCCATAAACATACTTACTTAAGGTCACCCAATTGTCAATTCAATTTGATCAGCCTTACATTATTGGGCATGTATTTGTCTGTGCAAATGGTGCGCGTGCATGCATGCATATGTGTAGACAAAGCGATATTTTTTCACGAATATGTGCAAAGTTGTACTAGTGTGATACTTTAGGACACCGATATTTTTTCACGAATTTACAACTCAAAATTGTTCAAAAATTCTAAAAAAGATGCCTTTTTAAGACCATCACATCCTTCGGCGAAGTGTTGGAGACATTCTCCAAATGTAAAACTTGATGGCGTAGACAAAGCTTGATGTAAATATTGTAGAGGATAATTTTTTATGTAATAATAGTAGTGCACATCTTAACAATATTGCAGTCAAAAAATTTTCATGTAATAATAGCAGTACAAATCTTAACGAGAATTCTCAAACAATAGGCGTAATTGACAGTAATTCAACACAAAAATGTGCACTCTACTAGTTTTTATGTTCTCTTTTTTGCACATTTTTTTCAAGTGTAATGTATTTATAACCTAAAAAGTAAAAAAAAAAATGTTGGTAACTTTAAGGGTGAGCACGGTTCGGTTTTGGGGTCAAACCGCAAACCGAACTGCTACCCCTAGGTTTTAAAATATGTGAATCGAACCAAATCAAACATTATCGGTTTGGACGGTTCAGTTTGATCAGTTTAAACAGTTCGGTTTAGTCGATTTGGATCGATTTGCGCCCACTTAAAGACGTTGTTCCTTTGCAAACTACTATTAGATCTAACAATGATTAAAAATTGAAGTTATATGTTTTCTAAGTTGCATATAATCTTGTTACATTCGATATATAAGTGCTCCTTGTTGTATGAGATAGAATGAGTAAATATATAATAGTTATTGGTCACAAATTTTTCGTGTTATAAGTATTCTCATTATTTTCTTTTCTTATAACTTTCAAGATTTGTATGTTTGGATTTGCTTACTACCATACATGTGAAATTGTCAATGAATGTTACTAAAAATATATTAACATATCATAGGTCGGTTCGGTTTGATTTGGAATCGGTTTAAAAAATGTGAATCGTGAACCAAACTAAACCAAGGTCGGTTTGAGAAATTTGAAACCAAACCATTAAGATCTTTAGACGGTTCGGATTAGATTGGTTTACAAGCTGCTAGTCTCAAGGCCAGATTAAAAGAGGAGAGCCTATTAAAAGGTTTATCATAAAACTAAACTTAAGTGCAAAACAGAAGGGTTTGAAAATAGGTAAATGATTAATTAAGAGAGCTGAGGGTGGGCCTTCATATTGAAGAGTTGGGCCCGACCAGGGCCCTTTTTATCATCTTGGACCAAAGCTCAACCCAGCCTGCTACATAGCAAAAGCCCGCTGGCCGACCTATTTGACATCACTAATGATGACTTATATCTATACTACTTATAAAAGTGTAGATGCGTGTAAATCATCTTTTGGACAAGAATATCCTTTGTATATCTATAAATCACTCAATTGCCATTCAAATACAATTAATATACCTAAAATCTAGATTCTTTTAATAACTCCACTTTTTTCCACACTCATAAAAGTTGCAATTAATATGTAAATGTACTTTTCATATCATTTATAATTTGATGCTTGGTATTAATTATGTTATGAAAGACCTTGATCAGCATAACATCTTATGTAATAATTTCAGCAATTTTCTTTTTTTAAATGATCATTTGTTAGTAATGGTTTTTGCTTTCAGTAGATAAATCCGACTTTTGTACTTTTTAATTGATAATGGAATCTGCCTTTTATATTGGCAATGATATTTTACTAATACACTTCAATCAAAAAGAAAAGGTAAAAAATTGAACAATCTTGGTCTCTTTCACTTTCTTGCTTTTGGCTAAGACTTTTATACTCATAAAAGTAATTGTAATTAATATGTGAATGTACTTTTTATGCCATCTATAACTTGATCTTTGGTATAAATTAGGTCACGAAAGACGTTAATAAGCATAACATCTTATTTAATAATTTCAGGAATTTTTTTTATATGACCATTAGTTTATAATAATGGTTTTTGCTTTCCATAGATAAATCCAACTTTCGTAATATTTGACTAATAATTGAATCTTCCTTTTATGTTGGCAATGATATATTTGCTAATTCACTTCAATAAAAATGAAAACGTCAAAAAATGGATATTTTTAGTCTCTTTTACTTTCTTGCGTTTGGCTAAGACTTGATAATATGTATGTGCGTTGGGTTGGGTTAGGTTGGGTGGGGGCAGGGGGGTTGTGTGTCTGTATGGATTTTTTTATTGGACAAAAATGCCCTTATGCACTTTTACAATTCTAATGTTACCATATCGATAACTGCCGACCTATCTCAAAGCCTATTTGTGTTCCCTCTTACTGTAAATCAACTATACGCCTTCATGCATCTTCAATAATTCAAATTTTGTTACTATTCGTCTACACCTCGTCAAGTGACCAGATGATTAGCATTTGTGCATTTCAAAGTTTGTTTAGAGGTAAATTAATTTTACGTTCTAGACCTTGACTCCGTATAATAAATTCTAATTGATATCCTTCTACGACTGTAAGTTTCAAATGATTTTTGATTTGTGAGTTTATCTAGGTTTAGGCTCTATAGAGGTAAGCTTCCTAATCTCTAATGCCTTTTACAAATTTTGACTTTTCTTTATGATGAGACTTGATAACTCTAGGATTTATTTTAAGTGTCAGTTTAGGCATCAAAATATTATCAGCACCAAGATTCTATAGATAATTTACCGAAAAAAAAGTGGTCTAGATAAAATGGTGAGAGCAAAACCTTTACTTTTCAGAATCAGGCATTTTATTCGGTGTTATCGATAGACAGTATAATTGACAAGTGTTATGTTTAAGTCGTTAATAACTTTGAAAATATCTCATGTATTAGATTAAAGTTATCGAATGTGGAGGGAACAACCTAACTCCTCCAGAACAAACTTATTAAGAAATTCTTTCAAATTTGTGAACCTGTAAACTTTATTTAAGTATGTGTGTGGTTTGAATATTCTATTCTTGTATATGATTGCGTCACTTTTCTTCTTCTGTATATTAATTCTTAGAGATTTAACCAAAAGAAAAGTGAAGCAAAATCATTGCTAAAGCAAAAAATAAGATTAAACAAGATAAAAACATTTGTGCATTAAAAATATTTTTTGAGGAAACAGATTCATAGCCACCCAAAAATAGCCATGGCCACCGAGAATGGCCTACAAAGTTATATTTCAATTATTGTTGTTGAGAAATTACCACACAATATCTTTTTAGTTACAAACGTTGAAGTTGCATGTCAATGACTCATTTAGCCTAAATTAGCCTCGAAAAATACAACTCTTTAATCTTTAATAGATATATAACTTTGGTATTAACAAAACGTCCAACACTTTGGCTACATTAGTGCTGCAGGAATGTAAATATTCTATCTCTAATAGTGATGAAATATTTTCCTATTGACCGATAAGTGAGGGGTTATCGAAAAAAGTTTGACCACTAGGCTTAAAAAGAGAAATTTTAGCCTTTGATCTCAGAAGGTGATCATTTTATGCCTTGCTAGATTGTGGCATCAACTTATTTTTGGGTCTTAAATGTTAGACACTTAGCTGTAATATGTAATTGCCAAACTTATGCCATGTGTATGCAAATCCGTTCCACGACCAAAATATTTTGATTTGAGTCTATATTTTCGTATGTTGGTTGCTTAGCAACTTATATGTTGAATTGGATATATAACCTCTATTAATTCTTCACTTGATTTTTATTGTGATGCATACTAAAATTTCTGATTATGAACCTTCTAAAACATTGAAGTTCACGTGCATCGCACGTCGACTCAACTAGTGTTAATAAAAGTGCCACTATGAACTAAGAGTGCCCTTTAGATAAATATTTTAAAGACGACATTAATCACTAATGAAGTTCTTTAAATTAAATTGGAGCCAAAGAAGTGGCTGCAACTCCGGTAGTTGATATTGCATAAATAAATTTAATTTGGCGTGCTGCCAAAAAATTCCACACCGAAGAGGACCACATACTAAACTGATTTGTTTGCGTTGGTGAAACAGTGATGAGTTAATCTAATGTCATAAACTACATAATTTGGCACACAAATTAAACTACGTGGTTCTTTAATTAATTCCAACAAGTTCTTGTTCAATGCCCACCTTCAATTAAGTCCTTCAGTACTCGAGCCTTCACCTCCTCTTCGGTTTCCACAGGGACGTCCCACCCTGCAGGCATACCTTGTTCACCAACACCACTAGCGACCCAACCACCATGCCCTCACACACTGACTTGGCATCACCACCCTCACCCTACCCGCCACTAGTTTTCAATTCAATCTTGGTCTTAAGTGCAAAATAGGAGAGGCTATTAAAAGGTTTGAACCAAGAGCCTGTATTTTGGACCAGAAGCCTGAGTTAAAGGTGGGCTTTCGAATTGAAGAGTTGGGCCCGAATAAGGCCTACCCTTTTCATCTTGGACCAAGGCTCGACCTGGTCTGCTGCATAGCAAAAGCGCGCTAAGCTCGGGTTACTAAGGGTCTTTCTGACAGAACTTTCTTTTTTGGTTTTCAGTTTTTGAAGAGCAGTTTTTAAAGAGTAACTTAATTTTTTATTTTTTTTTACAATAACAAGTGGGTGTTTGATAACCCTTTTTTTTTGTTTTTTTGTTTTTGGTGTTTGGTAACCCTTTTTATTTTGACTTTTTTTTTTGTAGTGGTTTGCGGTGGCGGTGGTGGGGCATAGCGGTGGTCGACGGTGGTGGTGGCCGGCGGTTGTCGTGGCAGTCGCCGGCAGTGGCTGCCAGCGGTGGTGGCCGGAGGTGGTGGTTGCCGACGGTGGTGGCTGAAGGTGGCTGCCCCCGATGGTGGTTGCCAGCGGCCAGAGGTGGCTGTCCGGCGGCGGTGGGTGCCGACGGTGGCAGCCCGGTGGTGGTTGCCGGCGATCGGAGGTGGTTGATGGCGATCGGAGGTGGCTGTTGGGCGACGGTGGCTGCCGGAGGTGGCTGTCACCCGGTGGTGGTTGCAGGCGGTAGGAGGTGGCTGTCGGGCAACGGTGGTGCCGGAGGTGGCTGTCGCCCGAAGGTGGTTGCCAGCGGCCAGAGGTGGCTACCGGCGGCCGGAGGTGGCTGCTGCAGCCCGGCGGTGGATGAGTTGTGGTGGAGGTCTCAAAAAGAAAATTTAAGTGAAAACAAAAAGAGCTTTTTGCTCTTTTTATTTTTACTCTACAATTTAAAAGGCCACTTTTTAAATTGAAAAAAAAAGTATTACCAAACACTCCTATTTTTTTCCAATTTTGAAAACTGAAAGAAAAAAAAAAAAAGAGCAAAAAAAAAAACCGTCAAACGGCCCCTAAGACTTCGTTTGACAAAATATTTTTTTTTGGTTTTCGATTTCTTAAAAAAAATGAAAGAGCAGTTAAATTTTTTTTTTTACAAAAACAAGTGGGCGTTTGATAACCTAGTTTTTTTTTTTTTTGGTTGAGTTTTTTTTTTTTTGGTGTTTGATAACCCACTTTTTTTTGTGGTGGTTTGCGGTGGCGGTGGCTGTCGCCGGCGATGGTCGGCGGTGGTTGCCGGCTGCCGACGGTCGCCGACAGCTGGCGGTGGGAGGATGGTGATGGTGGTGGTGGTCTAAAAAGAACAACCAACACTGAAAAAAAAAAATTTGGAGTTTTTAAAAACAGCCTTGATTTAAAAACTGGATTTTCAAACTAAAGGAAGAAAAAAAATGGCTACCAAACGCAACTTTTTTTTTCAGTTTTCAAAACTAAAAAAAAAAAAAGTTGTGTCAAACAGGGACTAAGTGTCACAGCAAACCAAGAGTGTCGTTGAGGGAGTATAAAGGAGAACATTAATCAATAATGAAGCTCTTAAAATTAAATTGGAGCCAAGAAGTAAAAAATACATCACACAGAAAGAATGAAAGATTTTAGCTGCAACTCCAACTCCAGTAGAAGATATAAGAAAAACATATTTAATTTGGTGTGCTGCCAAAAATTTTCACGCCGAAACAGTATTAATCTAAGAACATAAACAGTTTTAATCCAAGATGTGAAAAATACATGTTCACACATAAAGAAACGAAAGATTTTGGCAATGAATGGTTACACAATGGTGGTCCTTATGAACTAATTGCAACAACTAGCGTAAACGGATTTAATTTGGCGTGCTGCCAAAAATTTCCACACTGAAAAGGACCTAACACTAAACTGATTTGTTTGCATCAGTGAAACAATGTTAATCTAAGATCAAAACCACGTAGCTTGCCATGCAAACTAAACTATATTTGGTTCATTAATTAATTCCAACAAGTTCTTGTTCAATGCCCACCTACGAGTAAATCTCTCAACACTCGAGCCTTCACCTCCTCTTGGGTTTCCACGGGGACGTCCCATCCTGTAGGCTTGATGGCCTCAATCGGAATCCTGAACGCGGCATTCAAAGCCTTCTCCTTCTCTTCCGCTTCATCATCCGTTAATGACAATACGTCCATGGCCGACAAGAGCTCAGCGTCAACATCTTCATTATTCCAGTCTACCTCGTCTATGAACATGTCGGGATTGGGCGTGGAGATTTCGTCGCATGGAAGGCCATTCATCTCGGCGTAAAACCGGGTTTTTGCGTTCTTGAACGACTCTTCAGCAGCCGAGTCGTTCCACCGAATAATCTTGTCCGAAAGATGTACATATCTTTTGGCCTCCACAAACTTCTCCCATGGTAACAGTCCCACCTTCAAGCAAAACTCCTTCTCCCAAGAAGGCACTGCAGGTCTCCAAACCCCTGTGGGAACATAAGAGATTAGCAGAAAGCTCGACAACAATATTGGCGGCACTTATAATTGGTTAAAAGCCAACGTGACCAAGGAAAAAAAATCAAAAAAAAAAAAAGAGCAACTTACAAGATCTTTTCTCGGAAAATAAAAGAAGAAAAACGTACTTACAAAACCAGAATAAGAATAAAGAACAAAGGATACTTACAGTTGGATGATTTTTCAGCACCATGCATGCACGGACTAGTCGTCCTCCTGATAGGAGCTTCGCGGCGGTGAGAATGGTCTTGAGATCTCCTATGAGCCCTCATGCTTCCTGGATTAATCTGGCAGTAGACGGTGGTGAAGAAGAAACAACCGAAAACGGCAAAGAAATTCTTGAAGATATTTGCACAAAGGATGTAGCTAGAAGATATTTGTTGGAATTGTATATGGATTACAAGCTCCTTTTCCTTTTCTTACTATGAGTTGGATTACAACTTATACCCCCTGGAGTCCTGGCCAAAGAATTAATAGGGAAGCTAAAAAGGAAGAAAAAAATTTTGGCGACCAGAGTTGAAAGAATCTTCTTCCTACCCCTAATATTATTTTGGCTACAAGAGTTGATCATTAATGGTTACTAAATATTTCTTGAGAGACGCTAAAAAATACTTCTAATAATAGTCGCTAAAAGTGTTAAAAAAAACTACTATAAACATTTAGTGATTATTAATTGTCTCTATATAAATATTTAGTGATTATTAAAGTATCACCTCACCTCAGTACAGTTTAAGTAATCAATATTTTGATAGTGTCAAATCAGTACTTAAAACTATGTTTGATCAAATTAGTCTGAAGGCGAGTGGAAGTCTTTAAAAATTTCAAGCGTACAACTTCTTTATGAAAAAATGTCCTAGACAGAGAGATCCACGTGGTCATCCATCTCTCTTTCTCCATGTTTCTCTATTTCATTGGTGTCATCCTAACATGATGACATGGAACGAAATAGTGTGGGGGTGGGGGGGGGGGAAGAAGACAAACACCCACCATCCCCACGCGCTACCACCCACCACAACACCGGACAACATCCACCGCCACGCCCAAGTCGTAACATCCATTAGTTGACACTAAGACTGCCCCCACCACCACTCTACACCGCAACACCATTTCACCATTTGACACCACACCTACAACCACCACCCTTATTGTACCCAATAACACCGCCCTCATAGATCTGACCCAGCACCATCACCCTCACCATAGCCAGCACCACCACCATCACCATGCCAGCCACCACTCCCACGCTGCCATACCTGCTTCACCAACACCACTAATGACCTAACCACCATCCCCTAGCAGATCTGAAATTAGCACCACCTCCCTCACCATACCCAACCACCATTCCCTTGTCGCCATAGAAGGTAATGAAGCTGCAAACTACTTGAAGTCACCAGTTTTCAGTTCAACCCAATCATCCTTACGTCATTGGGTTGTAAAGCCAAGTGCTTGCTTGATTGAGTGGAAAAGGAACCGAATCAGCGCCCCTCGCGAACCGACAGGTTGCTAGATAACCAAGGCTGAAAAGAGATCATCCGAAGACAAGAGGTGTGTATTGTGTAGGTGTTTGTGTGTGCAGGTGAGGGGGTGTATGTTGTGTGGGTATTTGTCTGTGCCGGAGGGGAGGGGGGTATACGTGTGATGTGGAGGTGTATGTTGTGCGAAAATTTTGTGTGTTAATGTGGGATTTTTGCGTATGAGAGTAGGTGGAAGAAGAAATCATCAAGGAATTCTTTTAACATTGGTGGTCTTACCTTGAACTTTTTGACAACTTCTATCATCCACTAGCCTTCGGACTAATTTGCATTAAAAACAATGCTTTAGCTAATGATTTGGTACCTTTGAAATATTGGATGTTTAAGCTGTACTTGCGCCGCAGATTTGATATTAGCCCATATTGTTTCACTAATTTATAAGTACTCAAAATTGCTCTTTGTTCAAAAAAGTTTTAAAAAGATGTCTTTTTTAAGACCGTTGTGTCCACTGGGAAGTGTTGGAGACATTTTTCAACGTAAAACTTGATGGCATGGACAAAGCCTGATATAAGTATTGTAGAGGAAAATTTTTAAACAAAGTAATAGCAATGCACGTCTTCACAGGAACTCTAAATAAAATAGGCCTAGCTGACATTAATTCAACATAGATATGTGAATGCTACTAGATTTTACGTTCTTTTTTTTATATGCATGTTTTTTTTCAAGTGCAGTAGTTTTAACCTTAAAAAAAAGTAAGTAATTTTACATGCTTGTTTACAAGCAGTTGGGCTCAAGCCTAGATTAAAAGAGGAAAGTCTATTAAAAGGTTTATTACAAGACTGAACTTAAGTGCAAAATTAAAGGGTTAAAACAATATGTAATTCCTTAATTAAGAAACATGGGCCAGCTTAGAGGTGTCAAAGGGCCGGGCTTGGGCCTGCCCAACCCTGGCCCAGGGGCCAAAAAACTGGCCTGGCCAAACAGGGCTTCGGGCCTGAGAAACCAGGCCAGGCCCGAGCCCAAAGTTGGGAAATTCAAGCCCTGTCCAAGCCCTAAGCCCTAATTTTAGGGCCGGGCTCGAGCCCTTTTTTATATATATTCTTATTTTGTGTTGCAAAAATATTAACACATGAAATAAATCTTTTTATAGACCCTCCTCCTTTTATGCGGGCTTGTGACCGATTACTTGTAATTTTGAAAAAATAAGAATGATTAGCAGTTGATTAGTTAAGCATTTTCATCTAATCCATCTACTCTTACTTTCTCTTATCAAACATTTTGTATTTTTTCTTGACAATTCGACTTAATTTCATACCATTGCTTTTTGTTATTTAAACTCAACAATGGATACCTACAAGGCTACAAAACTTTTTCCAATGATATTTCTAAAACTTTCACTCAAACATACCTCTAACTTTGCATTTACGTAGTATTAGGTATCTCATTAGAAGCATGTATCATTAGATCACTTTTACTATGAACTTTCCCATACTTTCTCACTACAAGAAAAATAGCTTTTTTTCGACGGACTTTTAGCGACGGATTTGAATCCGTCGCTAAAAGTCACTTTTACCGACGAATTTTCCGTTGTTGTTAAAAAAAACTTTTCCAAGGGATTTTTCATCGGTAAAGATCTTTAGCGACGAATCTTTACCGACGGAATATTGTGTCGCTAATTTTTATTTTTAATTTTCTCCCTCTTTTCTTTTGCCAAAAAAAATTGAAAATGACTTTTACCGACGGACTTTTGCCAACAAAATAAATCCGTCGGTAAAAGTAAAAATTTTTATGATCTTTAACGACGGATTTTTGGAGACGGCCAAAATCTGTCGCTAAAAGTCCTTAAAATTAAAAAAACCCTACCCCTTCGTTCTTTACTCCCCGCCGCTCACACCATTCCTTTCTTCTCTCTCTCAGTCTCTCTCTCTCTCTTTCTCTCTAACCCTAAATCGTTACCACTCACCTCCCACACACCCAACCCGCTGTCGCACCCCCACCACGCCGCCTTTACCGCTTGCCGACACACAGGGACGGAGCTACGTATGAATGAGGGGGGGCTAATGTACCCCCTCAACTTCCTAAAAAAAGTTCAGTCTGCGACTCTCTCTCTACGCCAAGTCTCTCACCCACTCCCCAGACCCAGACGGCACACACCCGCTAGGCCACTCACCTGCGACGGTTGACGGCGACATGCAGACACGGCAGGGGCTCCTGCCTCCTTGACCCGACTCTCTCTATTGAGCTCGGATCAGATCTGGAACGAGTGAAGCCGTGGACGCACCGATCTGGAAGTATAAGTGATCGGAGAATAGTGACGGCGAGGCGAGGACTCCACCGGCCAAGAACCCACTGCCGGCGACGACGTGTCGACGACCAGTGACCCTTGCGGTCAATTAGTCAATTGCCTAAATATTTTTCAAAACTTTTTCTTCAGAAATTCATATTTTTAAAAAAATATAGAAAATACTTTTAGCGACGGAATTTTCCGTCGCTAAAAGTAAATAATTTCGTCGGTAAAAGTAATTTTTTTTCGACGGATGACATAATTCCGTCGCTAATCTTTTAGTAATGGGGCTATAGGCAACGGACTTTTAGCGGCGGGGTGTCCGTCGCTAAAAGTCTTTGGCGACGGATTTAGGGTTTTAGCGACGGAAATATCCGTCGCTAAAAGTCATTTTTCTTGTAGTGTCTGGGGTTATGTTCCTCATTTCTGTTGCCTAAATTGTATTGTTTCTAGTTCCTAGACAAACAAAGATAATATTTTCTCTTCATAATTTCATGAAACTAGTACAGAAGAGGATTGCAAGTAAAATTTGATAAAGAATTAGAAAACATCATCATGAGCTGAAAAGAAATGTTCATATCCAAAAAGTTAAATAAAAAGAAAAAATATGAGGTAGAGAGAGTGTGTGAGGCATGAGAAAGAAGGAGAAAGAAAAAAAAGTGACTCAAAATGGTTTAGGGCCAGATTTAGGGCCAAAGGGCCTGCCCAGAATAGGGCCGAAAAGAGGGCCATAAATAGGACCAGAAACCAAGCCAGGGCCGGGCCTGACCCGGGCCTTTTTAGGGTGGGACCAGGCCGGGCTTTTTTGGAAATTTTCATGGCCTTGCCCTGGCCCTAGCTCTTGGCCCTATGGTCCAGGGCAGCACTGTTCACCATTTAGGGCCGGGTTGGGCCTTTGATATCTCTAGGCCAGCTAGGTCCCATATTTTGGCCCAAGAGCCCGGCCAGGGGTGGGCCTTCGTATAAAAGAGTCGTGCCCGATGAGGTCCCGTCCTTTTCAACTTGGACTAAAATTCGACCTGGCCAGTTACGTTGCAAAAGCTTGTTGAGCCCAGGTTAGGCCGGTCTGTTTGACATCTGTAATGTTTGACTTATACATTGAACTAAGTGTGGCGCTAAGAAATTTATCATAAAGGACGGCATTAGTAACTAATGAAGTTTTTTTTAATTAAATTGGATCCAAGATGTGAAAAATACATGTTCACACCGAAAGATATGAAAGATTTTGGTAAGAACTAGCATAAACATATTTAATTTGGCGTGCTGCCAAAAATTTCCACACTGAAAAGGACCTTACACTAAACTGATTTGTCTACATTGGTGAAACAATATTAATCTAAGGTCAAGACTACGAACTTGCCACACAAACTAAACTATATTTGGTTCATTAGTTAATGGGTTAATTACAAAATTGTCCCATGAGATTTACACGTTTTTGCATTTTGCTCCCCGTGTTTACAACTTTTGCAATAGTGTCCTCCGAGGTTGACAAAACCATTGCAAACAGCTCCAAAAGTGGACAGCCGTTCAATTTCGGGCGTTAAGTCCGCATGTGCACGGCAGATGTCGTTTTGGCATGGGCAGGTTTGTCATTTTCCCTACCCCATCTCCCCTTCTCTCTCTGCTTCTTCTTCTTATCATCTCGCTCTCTCTCTTTCTCTCTCTTTGTATGTCTGTTAATGGTAGAAAAACTAGATATGGGATGCCAGCTGCCAGAACAAACGCAATGGAGAGAAGGATGTCAAAATCCAACACACTCAAATCTGATGAAGCCTGCAGGATAACATCACGATATAATTTGTCCATACAGTAAAAAGCTTGTTGCAAAGGTGGGGGTGAAAAAAAAAGTCTAAACTCACTCGGGTCAAAATCCGACCAACAGGGGTAGAGTCGAAGAAGAGCATGGGAGCATTGAACACCGAATTGGTGAAGTCGGAGAAGAAGGCTTTTGAAGCTTTCAATCCAGAAGAGCTGCCAATTGAGATCTCAGGTGAGTGATCAGGTGAACCATCATTTGTTCACTGTGTTTGAGCCAGCGGTCCAATAAAGAGGTGAAGTAGTGAAGCAAGTAATCCGATAAGGGTGAAGACTCACTACAAAGGATTCCAGTCGTCCTTGGCGTTGAGGTTGGCCAGTGCGAGACCATCTGCTTTCGCACCTTCTGAAGCCGTGGCCGGGAAAGGCCTGAATTAGACCCAGCTGCCGGTGACTTGAACCCAAACCCACCGCTCATTTCTCTCGAATTGCAAAACCCAGATGATTCGTAACTTGAATTGGACGAATTCATGGGCCTTGATTGATTAACAGAATAAAATGTTGGAACTTTAAATAAGAAAGAGGTACAAAATCTGACCGTTGCGGTTAGGGTTTATGTGTGCCGGAGGTTTGTTTATAAGCTATGACATCTACGTAATTTATTCCCCTTTCTCACAAATTGATTTGAATTCTGGCTGATAATCCTTTGAGTTCAATGACTTCTTTCAGTGTTATTTTTTGCTTTATCATGTCACTATAAATCATTCCAGCTCCATTCTTATGATTTAGATACGTTGGTATTTTACAGAATCTTGGGAGCAATTTAAAATTAGTGGAACAGTTGAGATTAATTCCAGCTCCATTCTTGTGCAGATTGAGATTAGGAGGGAGGGAGAGAGAGAAGAAGAAGAAGAAGCAGAGGAACAGAGAGGAGAAGAAGAAGCAGAGGGACAGAGAAAGAAAGGGGAGATGGGGGTAGAGGAAATGACAAACCTGCCCATGCCAAAATGGCATGTGCCGTGTACATGCAGACTTAACACCCGAAATTGAATGATCATCCACTTTTGAAACTGTTTGCAATGATTTTATCAACCTCGGGGGACACTATTGCAAAAGTTGTAAACACGGGGAGCAAAAAGGTGTAAATCTCAGGGGACAATTTTGTCATTAACCCTTAGTTAATTCCAACAAGTTCTTGTTCAATGCCCACCTACGATTAAATCTCTCAACACTCGAGCCTTCACCTCCTCTTGGGTTTCCACAGGGACGTCCCATCCTGTATAGGCTTGATGGCCTCAATCGGAATCCTGAACGCGGCATTCAACGCCTTCTCCCTCTCTTCCGTTTCATCATCCGTTAATGACAATACATCCATGGTCGACAAGAGATCAGCGTCAACGTCTTCATTATTCCAGTCTACCTCATCTATGAACATGTCGGGATTGGGCGTGGAGATTTCGTCGCATGGAAGGCCATTCATCTCGGCGTAAAACTGGGTTTTTGCGTTCTTGAACGACTCTTCAGCAGCCGAGTCGTTCCACCGAATAATCTTGTCCGAAAGGTGTACATATCTTTTGGCCTCCAGAAACTTCTCCCATGGTGGTAACAGTCCCCACCTTTAAGCAAAACTCCTTCTCCCAAAAAGGCACTGCAGGTCTTCAAACCCCTGTGGGAACATAACAGATTAGCCAAAAGCTCGACAACAATATTGGCGGAACTTATAATTGGTTAAAAGCCAACGTGACCAAGGAAAAAAATCAAAAAAAAAAAAAGAGCAACTTACAAGATCTTTTCTCGGAACATAAAGAACAACTTAGGAAACCAAAACAAGAACCAGACAAAATCCTAGTAAAGAACAAAGGATACTTACAGTTGGGTGATTTTTCAACGCCATGCATGTTGAAAATTTGATGGAATCGGAATCGCAAATAAAGACTTTGAGGCGCGTGATCGCTGTCTTTAAGGCTTTATTTGTCCCCACTTGAAATTGAGTTTGCTGACAGGTTAATGACAAACAATCCTCCAGGATACAACAAAGTCTTTGGGAATCTGCAAACAGCAAATTCAAAAATTTCCCTTGAAATTTTCTTTGAAGCAGTGCACTTGGCTATAGTAATTTGCAGAAATGAAGAGTTTTCGAAAATAGTAAGTCAGTATCTTAAAAGAACTGAAAAAAAATGTATTTATAAATCTGAAAAGGTGTGAATTTTTTGAACAGACACAACTGTTGGAAAATCAAACAGTTGTAATAGTTAAAAATAACTGACAATAAATCAAAATTCAAATTTAAATAAATCACACACCTTTTTCAATAAAAGTATTTTTCCGAAAATACAAAATATTTTCCAAAAATAAGTCACGTTTTCGCGACTGCGGCTAAGTGCTAAGTGCGTCTAATAATATGCACCCGCACGCGGGTAGCATGGGGACTAACAAACTCTAATCTTACTATCAAGTGTAAAGTAAAAACACTTTTGCCCTTATAAACCCTTTTCAAAATTCACTTTCAAGTAATGTGGGACTAAAGAGTGAGTTGTTTTCAAATTACATAGGGCTTACAGAAACCCTCATTACTCCTGCAAAATTAATTAGATATAAAATAAATATCCTATTAAAATTTAAATTAATTCTTAAATCACGTTTTTATTCTAGATCTCATAAGTTATTTTTTGGGTCTATGGATTTTAGTTTCCATATTATAAAACACTTTCAAGGACATAATTGTCAAAATGAAGCCTTAATAGATTAATGTATTGATTAGATTGAGTTTTAGAATGATTAGAATTGGTATTTAAATTAATTTTTCTTCTAAATTAAAAGTATTATTTTTATTTTTGTATATATGAGTTGTTATATTTATATTAGAGAGTAATTTTGGAGAAACAATAGTGAATATTAAGTCTTAATAAGTTAGTATAATGCTAAGGTTGATTTTGAGAATGATTAGAATTAGTTTTTGAATTTTAAGGATATAATTGTCAAAAAAAAGTCTTAATATATTAGTATATTGATTAGATAGAATTTTAGAATGATTAGAATTGATTTTTAAATTAATTTTTTCTTCTAAATCAAAAGTTTTAATATATATATATATATATATATATATATATATATATATATATATATATATATAAGCTTTTTTATTCATATTAGAGAGTAGTTTTGGAGATAAAGTAATGAATCTTAAGTTCTAATAAGTTAGTACAATGATAAGGTTGAATTTGAGAATGATTAGAATGAGTTTTTGAATTTTAAGGACATAATTGTCAAAAAGAAGTCTTAATAGATTAGTATATTGATTAGGTAGAGTTTTAAAATGATTAAAATTGATTTATAAATTAATTTTTTCTTCTAAATCGAAAGTATTATTTTCGTTTTTTATATATATGAGGTTTTATATTTATATCAGAGAGTAGTTTTGGAGATGCAACAGTGACTATTAAGTTTTAATAAATTAGTATAACGGTAAGGTTGAGTTTGAGAATGATTAGAATTAATTTTTTTAAAATTTTTAGGATATAATTGTCAAAAAGAAGTCTTAATAGATTAGTATATTGATTAGATAGAGTTTTAGAATGATTACAGTTAGTTTTTAACTTAATTAAGACTTACTAATATAGAAGATAATTAATCATAAAATAAATCTGATGACGTGTCATATAAAGAAGCGATGATGTGTCGCGCAAAGAAGTTATGAATGTCTTTCTCGCTTCGCCTATTATATATTATATAGATGAGCACTTCAATAAGCAACTCTAAACTTGTAAGTGACACGAGCCTACCCGAGTGGCGGCCGGCCTTAAATAAAATGAACTCGAAAATAGCCTGAAGGACGATAGAGCTGAAGGACCATAGGTCTCGGCTCATTCGCGAAAGTTGTTGCTAGCAATGATGTTGGGTTCTGGTGCCTACGTACCGGTGAAGGTCTTTCAGCTAGCAAGGCAAGCTAATTGGCAAGCCTAGAATGAGAGGCTTGCAACTCATAATAGCTGAAACCAGCTTTATGCGCCAAACTCGGTGTTTCTACATGTATATTGATATAATCGACAATCACACCGACAAATTTGACTTCCATTTTGGCCCCCTTCTGCTACTAAACATGACAGAGATCAAAAGATAAAATTCGGGGAAACTTACACAAAGATCAGATTGGACAGCAAAAGTCAGTTCATCGCTATGTTTGGATACCCAATACCTCTGATTAGAAAGTCATTGGCTTTAGAGCAAATGGAATTTTTTGCTTTGTTTATCTAGTTTGAAACGGTTTTTACGACCACTTTTCCAAAACCAAACAATAACCTCACCTCGTCCCTCATGCCTAACTAGTTTTGATCACGTACGTTGTATACCGGACAACTATCAAAATACTTATTAAGAGATTATGTATTTATATGCTTAATAGCAATTATAAATTTGGTAGTGACAATAAGATAACCAAAAAAAAAATTTACCTTTTTAAGGGGGCTCTCCTACCAATTTTTATCGTTAGAATGAACATGAATAATAATTATTCGTTTTTAGTGACGGGTGAAGATGAAAAATAGTGTATGAAATAATAGAAATAGTCTTTCCTAACTAATAGCAATTGCATTGATAATACTAACAATAATAATTCGTGTGTTGAGGTTGTATTACTTAAGACCACCAAGAAAAGAGTAACAGTACAAAATAAATGATTAGAAAAAAAATAGGATCATAAACTATATATAAAACTTGCAATTAAACAAAATGAAGGAGATTAGGATAGTTTAAGAGAAAAACTGATGGAGGATATTGTGTTTTTCCAACAGTAAAAAAAATTAAGATTAAAAAGAAATATATAGAGAGAATTACGTTTGTCAAAATCTAAAAATTAATTGTAAAGATATAAATAAAATTTTGGAGTTGGGCATGTTCACATAGAAATTAAAATCTATATGATTAGTTGAATTTCAAATGGAAAGAAAGAATTCAAATCACTCAGAGAGAGAGAGAGTGAATTTAAATCATTATTACAAAGGTAAGTAAATTTAAAATATTTTAACAATTTAAATAAGAAAGTCCATATAGCGAATTAAGAAAGTGTTCAAGTAAGTAATGACTGGATAACATTCTCTCAACTTCGGCTTTTACATACATATATATATATATAGGGAGCTGATTCGCTGATAGCGCTAGCAAAATGAACAAGTTGTTAGCGCGCTCTGGCCGTCCACGTGCAATCTGTGGGCGGTCCAGATCTTTTTTTTTTGCTTTTTTTTTAAGTTCGTCCGCTACATTATGTAGCAGACAGTATGCCCTCGACAATGAATATTACACCTTGGTCTTCTTTACAGAATTCTTGGCTCTTTTTACAGATCCAAACAACAAGAACGAACACTCCCATATCCATCTCTGTGCGTCTCCCCCCCCCCCCCTCTCTCTCCAATGAAGCCACAGATCCAAACAAGACCAATAACTATAATAATTAGTAGCAGTACATGATCGAGTTATCAATAGTTTCGTCTTTATAACCACGCTTAGTAGATCTAAGATCCAATAACTCGTACAAACATAGAACCCAACAGTGGAGGGATTGAAAGGCGAACTATCGCAAACTTGGGATCCGATTAACAAATTCATTTGGCTCGCTTACTGAAATTCACCTTCTCGTAATAACGGATCGACAGAAGCGACAATGACAGGTTCACCTCATCCTTCCCCCATCGAGTCTTTGTCGGCGTGGACTTCGCTGGAGGCACAGGCAGGCACGGCCAAGCCGGTACGGAGCCGATCGGCACAACGGCAAAAGAGGAGGAAAAGGAAGTCTTTCCCAGATTTGAAAGTGAAAGTCTTACCCAAATCTGAAGTTTTTAAGGACACACATGATCGGTGGCATGGCTGCCGCCGATCATGACCGTCCACGCCTGATTTGTGGACGGTCCAGATCTTTTTTTTTTTTTTTGCGTTTTTTTAAGTCTGTCCGCTACATAATGTAGCAGACATAATATAAAAAAATGGCCCCCAAAGTGAGCAAACTCTATTTTCACTTTGAGATCTGGGTAGACTCTCTCTCTCTCTCCCTCTCTCTCTCTCTCTCTCCTACGGCAGCTGTGTACAACAGCGGCGGCAGCAATGTACAAATAAGCGATGACCGGATAACGTTCTCTCTGTTTTGACTTTCCATATAGCAAACTAAGAGAGTGTTCAAATAAGTGACGACCAAATAACATTCTCTCGGTTTCGGCTTTCCCCCCACGCGCACACACACAATGATGACAAGGGAAATTGCAACAAAATTTTTAAAAAATGATACAAAATAAAAATCTGAATTGGTAAGTAACTACCTATATAATTATGTTTAGTTTTCACAAATTAAAATTCATCAAAAAATAGAGTTAAAATAAAATTTAAAGGTCAAGTTTGATACAATAAAATATTTTGCTAAATTATGTTTGGACAATTATAACTAACTTATTTTTCAGTAATTTAATAAACAAGTATACGTGATTTTTTTACAACAAAATTTGTATTATTAATTTTATTTTCGCATACGCATCACGTGTGCGACGATTACTTGTATACACACACACACACACCAACTTCCTCCCTTTGTCATGACTTTACATGTGCATTTCCCTTTTTTATATATATATTTTTGTTAATTAAAAAAGGGTGTGTGTGTGTGTTTGGTATCCAAACACAACTTTATTTGAATGTCAAACTTAAATTTTCTACACAAACACAACTTATTCTAATGTTAGACTTCAATTTGCTAATTAAACTAATATAATTGAGTTACTGCATAATTTTTAAAAATATAATTTTTTCAACAAATTTGGAAATATGAAAACGAATAATACGAAAGAGTCGTATCCCCCATCGTGAGGGCAGCCTGCTCCCGTCACTTCTCATTCAAACATAGGAAAAAAAGTCAAATCTGGTACTAAAAAACACTACCTTACAAAAGCGACAACCTTAAAGTGTGACCTTCCCATCTCTTTCCCATCTCCTAAGCCCGCGCTGCCTTAATCTTCAAAATACCTACCACTGCCCGTAGACTTGGCACAATCCGTTGACTAGAGGTGCCATGACCTCTCCTTTTTAATCAACACTAGAATTGCCCAGAGAAAAGGGTGGCACAACTATGGCCAAACTAAGCCTGCTAGCAACTCTGCTCACCATTTTCTTCATTCATTCCTTGTGTTGTCCTGATGAACAAAAGCAAGCCCTTCTCCAATTCAAATCCAACTTCTACAGCGTCTTTCTCTCTAACTCGTCGTTCGATAGTTCCACGTTCGGCTTAGAATCTTGGAATTCAAGTCTGGACTGTTGCGCTTGGGAACGCGTTGTTTGCAACCCGCGATCACCCTTGAAACCCGTGATCGGCCTCTATCTCGACTCCATCGTTCCCATGCAGTCTTTCGAGCCAATGCTGGTCACTTCCAGCGTCTTGACACCGCTCTTTCGTGTTATAACGCTGATGCTACTTGACATCTCTTCCAATTACATACAAAACGGAATTCCAGGCAAGGGATTTGCTAATCTCACCAAGCTGGTCTATCTTGACCTGAGGCAGAATAGCTTTAAGGGATCAATTCCTCTGGAACTTTTTCACTTGAGTTTCCTGCAATATCTCGACTTGAGCAGCAATTCTCTGGAGGGTGTTCTAAGTCCTGAAGTGGGTTATCTTCAAAATTTGAGGACACTGAGGTTGGATGAGAATTTTCTTGGTGGGGACATTCCCAGAGAAATTGAAAACCTCACCAAGCTGCAGAATCTTTCCCTCCGCCATAACGAGTTTTCGGGTGGATTTCCATCTTCAGTTTTGCAGCTGAAGGAGTTGGAAGAGTTAGACTTGAGAGAGAATCTTTTCTCAATGCAGATTCCAAGTGAGATTGGAAAACTGTCCAACATTTCCACTTTGGCACTGGGCAAGAACAAGTTGACTGGTGTCATCCCAGCTTCAGTACAAAACTTGAGCAAGTTGGAAACGCTTGAACTGGAAAACAACATGCTGAGTGGAGAAATCCCATCCTGGTTATTCCATAAGAAGGCCCTGAAGAACCTGTTTCTTGGAGGGAATAACTTGACTTGGAATAACAATCTGAAGATTGTACCCGAGTGTATGCTTTCTAAACTCTCCCTCAAATCTTGTGGTCTGGCAGGAACGATTCCAGAATGGATTTCCACACAAAAGAGCCTTGACTTTCTTGACTTGAGCAACAATAAGCTTGAAGGATTTTTTCCGCCTTGGCTTGCAGAAATGGAAGTTGGAAGCATCATTCTGTCAGATAACAAGCTTACGGGCACTATTCCACCGCGCCTCTTCCGGTCCTTGAGTTTATCGGTTCTTGCCCTCTCACGGAACACTTTATCGGGGGAATTGCCAGCAAATATTGGTGATGCTAATGAGATCATGATACTTATGCTGGCTGAAAACAATTTTACCGGGCCAATTCCAACGTCGATCGCCAACATATATCGCCTGTTACTGTTGGACTTGTCAGGAAACAGATTTTCTGGCAACACTTTCCCAGCTTTTGACCCTGAAGCTTTACTCGCCTTTGTAGATTTCTCTTCCAATGAGCTTTCTGGTGAAGTTCCTGTGACCTTTTCTAGAGAAACGAAGATTCTTGCACTGGGGAAAAACAACTTCTCCGGAACCTTGCCTAAGAACCTGACTACAATGAGCCAGCTTGAACACCTTGATCTCCATGATAACCATATAATGGGCGAATTCCCAGAGTTTCTTTCTGAAATCCCCACGCTTCAAGTGCTGAATTTGAGAAACAACTCTCTCAACGGCTTCATACCTGACACTATTTCAAACCTCAGTAACCTGCAAATTCTCGACGTATCGAGCAATAGCCTTGTAGGAAGTATTCCCGAGGTGCTCGGAAATCTCATCGGGATGACCGAAACCCCCAATACATTGTCATCGGTCTCCGACATATTTACGTTCTCGATCGAGTTCAATGACCTTCTAGTGAACTGGAAAAACTCCATACAAGGTCTCTCAAGCCATAGCCTTGTGATCTACTCTTTGTTGGACTTGTCCAAAAACCAGCTTTCAGGCAAAATTCCAGCTTCACTAGGTCATCTCAAAGACCTAAAGGTACTAAACATCTCCTACAACAGATTCTCTGGCAGCATACCAGAAAGTTTTGGCAATATGGACAGTCTAGAGAGCTTGGATTTGTCGCATAATGAACTCTCTGGTTCAATCCCGCAGTCACTCTCAAAGTTGCTACAACTTGGTACATTAGATGTCAGCAACAACAAGCTCTGGGGTCAAATACCCGTGGGGGGGCAAATGAATACGATGAATGACCCGAATTTCTTTGCTAACAACAGTGGTTTATGCGGAATGCAAATTCGGGTGCCATGTCCAGAAGAGCCATCCCCACCAAAAACTCAAGATAGTGAGAGGAAGGAAACATGGTTTTTATGGGAAGGAGCGTGGATAGGATTCCCACTTGGCTTCTTCTTGTCGGTTCTGATCATCTTTCTCACAGGCTATCTTGTTCCCGCACCACCACCAAATCGCAGAAGACTGCGAAGGACGAGTATATCAAATTTCTACTAGTTATCCAGTCCATAGTTGAAGGTCAACCATTAGCAGTTAGTATATCAAATTTCTAATAGTTATAGCACACTGTTTCTCCTTTTGAATCGCCACTGATATAATACAAAATTGAAGCACAAGTGCACAACAATGGCCAAAGGTGGCCTACTATTTGCAATAGTACTAACTGCTTTCGTAAAGCCTTAGTTATGCTGTCCTGATGAACAAAGGCAAGCCCTTCTCTGATCCAAATACTCCTTCAACATTTTCATCCCCAACTCATCCTTCAATAGTTCCAAATTTGGCTTCAAATCTGGGTACTTTAGTTCTGATTGTTGCACCTTGGATCAATTCCTTTGCGATTCGCTGTCACTTGCAAAGCCAGTCGCTGTCACTTGCAAAGCCAGTGACGCTCCATATCGAAATCCTCGTTCCGTGAAATCTCTTGATCCAATGTTGGTCCTCTGTCTTGACACCGCTCTCCTTGGTGCTGCTTGACGTCTCCTCCAATGACTTACAAAGTAAAATTTCAAGCATAGGGTTTGCTAAACTCGTTCAACTTGACATGAAGCAGAGTAGCTTCAACGGCTGAATTCCTCAAAATTTTCGCTTGAGATTCATGGAATATTTTGACTTGAGAAGAAATTCTCTAGAAGTGTTATTAGTCCTGAAGTGGGTTATTCTCAAGTTTTGAGGACTTGAAAGTTGGATGAGAACTTTCTTCGTGGAAAGATACCCATAGAGTCGATAATCTTACGAATCTGCGAAGTTTGTATTTTCTTCCTTGACAAGTTGAAAGAGTTGGAAGAGTTAGACTTGAGGGATACTATTATCTCAATGAGGTTCCAAGGTGGCATAGGAAACTTGTCCATCATTTCCACTTTGGCACCGAGCGAGAACGAGTTAACTGGTGCAAGTCACCTTCAAGACACAATTGAGCAAGTTTAAAACCCTTAGGCTGGAAAATAACATGCAAACTGGAGAAATCCCATCTTGGTTATTCCATATAAAGTCGCTGAAGAATCTGTTTCTTGGAGAAAATAGCTTGACTTGGAGTAACAATTCGAAGATTGTACCCATGTGTACACTTTGCAAACTGTCTCAGATCTTGTGGCCTGGCAGGAGAAATTTTGGAACTGATATCCACATAAAAGAGGCTTGATTTTCTTGACTTGAGCATCAACAAGCTCGAAGGAAATTTTCCGAACACTTTCCCTTTATCTGTTCTTTCCTTCCCGCGAAACAATTTCTTGCGCGAGTTGCCTGAATATACTGGTGATGCTAATAAGATCATGATTCCCCCTGAAAATAATTTGCCAATGACAGCAAAAACACAGGTGAAGTTTTCTCTCTAAAATCTCCACCCTCCAAGTTCTGAATTTAAAAAACAACAAACTCCATGGCGCACTACCCAACACCATTTTTCAGACCTACTGACCTTTGAATTCTCAATGTATCGAGCAACAGCATCCTCAAAAGTACCCCTACAGTTCATATTCCTCGTCGGAATGATCGGAACACCTGAAAATTTGTCATCAATCTTTGACATGTTCATATTCTTAAGCAATAGCCTTGAAATGTTGACATCCTCGATAGAGTTCAATGACCTACAAGGGAACTGGAAAAGGTCTCCACGACGTATCTCGAACCATAGCCTTGGCATCTACTCTATGCTGGACTTGTTCAACAACCAAATCTCAGGCAAAGTTCCAGCTTCACTAGGTCATCTCAAGAGTCTAAAGCTACTCAACATCACCTACAACAGACTCTCCGGAAACATTCCAGCAAGTTTCGGCAATTTGGAGTCTCTCAATCATCTCTGTGGATCAATTACTGAATTACTTAGAAAGCTGCTAGAATTCAGTACGCTAGATGTGAGCAACAACAAGCTCAGGGGCCAGATCCCGGTGTTATGCAGCCAAATGGACACAACGCACGATCTGAACTAGTTTGCTAACAACAGTGGGCTATGTGGAATGGAAATTCAGGTGCCATGACCAAAAGAGGCATCTCTGTCACTCACAAGCGAGTAAAAGTAAGGAGTCACTGTTTCTGTGGGAACGCGTGTGGATAGGGTTCCCACTTGGCTTCTTCTTGTCAATACTGGTCATAGTTCTCACCACCTATCTTGTTCCAGCACCACCACCACCAAATCCCAGCAACCTACGAAGAAGAAGGTAGAGCATATCAAGGTTCTACTGCTTAGCCACTCCATGGTTGAATTCTCAATATCATAGGACTATAATGAGCTTCAGTGCAGCCAATTAGCAAAGTTTATCTTTCATAACATTAGTTTTTTTCAAGGAACAAAAGGAAAGAAATAAGGATAGCCAGGGAGACATATAACAGGCTCAAGTGCCTATTGTGTGTAATTTTCTTCTGAAAGAATTTGTGAGATATCCCCATTTCTGATGACCCAGAGCATATTGATATCACTAAGTATCGATATTCCGCTAATAATCAAAGTCAGAACAGACGTCAACTTTGTTAAGCAATCAGTACATGAGTATGGCTGCACAACGGCCAGTACCACCTTCCTATAACAAACGGATCGTTCGTGTATAAATTTCCAGAGCTAGCCTTACCACATTAGGGTGATGAATATGTCATAAAAAGCATATTCAGAGAAGGGATTAAGGTACTTTTTAGCAGCGGAAGAATAAAACATAGTAGTACAAAATTATAATGAAACAATAGCTTCACATTCTTACAAAGGGATAAGAATTGCCAGTCAATTTAAGTTCTCACAAAAAATTCTTGATTCGAGTCCCTATGATCAAGCGGCAACGAATAACTGTAATCCAACCGCGAAATATTGCTTTGCCGCAGCTTCTCTATAATTCCCAGAATGCTGTTGTGATCAGATAGTCGTTTTCTCAAAGAGAACAAAGCTGTTCCAACATTTCAGAAAGTCAATGTTCCTCTATTCTGGTCATTTGGTAGCCAGTGGAAATTAGCACTGGGAGCAGTTGAAGCAGCATCAAAGAATAATGCACATACAACCTCTATTGTTTTCTTCGTTGTCAGTATCTCCTGTCTCACTGTCAGCACAGTGATCAAATGATACAGTAAGTGTTAGACTGCAACTGAAACAAACCTTACCAGATAATCTCTTTTCTATTTTGGGGGGTGGGGTTGGGGTAAGATTATAAAAGAATGAAATTTCGTTGGCTAGAGAATGAATGTAGAGTCACATAAATTGCAATAAGTGATACATCTCCTAAGGATACGATTTAAGCGTTCTATTCTAATGCATGAATGCAAAGTATTTTTTCATCTGATGGCAAGTGCACTTTCATTAGCCTCCATATATTGTCTTAGTTGATCAGAAAAATAGCAGATAAATGAGCATAAAATTTAGTTCATTCAGACAATATGCACACTAAAAGAAAAGCAATTATAGAAGTACATCGGCAGACAGTTTGTGTCTGTTAAAAAGTTTTCTTGTCAAAATGAGAAGGTGAAGAAAATATTAGACCACAATGTCCATTCGGAAAACTCCACATCTTGGGGCCTGACTGAATGTACAAGTTGTTAGGAATCAACAATACAGGAAGCAATCAAGTAACATCAGCAAAGATCTATTTAAATTTTCAACCGCTGCAACCTTAGAAAGCGATCCGGTCAACTCAATTGTAAGTTTAAGAATGATGTTTGGAATCATCGCTAAGATAAACAGCTGCCTGGTAACCAGTTGGTCCTTTAGTCAAGTCGCTGAAATTTTACTTTAACAGCAAAAAAGGATAGAGAACAGTCAACGTTTTTGTTTTCTTTAAATCTTTGATATAAGAGGTACACCCTTCAAATTTTCTGGATTCATGTTTCGCTTTTCCTTTAGTAGTTAACTTATTCCCAGCATCACGTGGCACTTAGCAGCAATTCTTCAATACTAGGATAGGACTCCAAATATAACTACTTGCATGCAGTAAAAACTAGGATGATACAAGTAGTACTCCAAAATGATCAACTAGAACAGGATATACGGTTCAGTCCCTAATCGTCAATCTTTCAAATTAGTTGAGGTTCTGGTTTGGACAATTGGCCATCTCCAGATCTCATTTGATAGTCCTCTTAGATATAAGCAATTTATCATCAGAAACAGAGATTTCCCATCTAGTTCAAATAACAATATCCCATTTTCTAAAAGTAGATCAAGAATAACAGCGTAATACGTCTAATAATGATATTGCGATATTCTTTAGTAAAATCCAGTCTCGGGCTTAGTAATCAGAGACTAAGACCATGCTGAATTTAGCCTGTCGCTATTCTTTCCTCCACTTTCATTTTTCCCTTCCTTTAATACCGACATGGACTAAAAACCACTCTCCAAACTTATTTTGGTTTGGTCTTTAATCACATGGACCAATAGTTTTCTCCTCCTTTTTCTTTACAATATTTGTTCCTTTTATCAATCTAAATCAACCTTCAATTGTCGGGTGTTGACTCTTATTAACTTTTTCCAAGAAAAATGTTGAATCTCCTCTTTCTCCTTTTATGGTGTACCTCTTGCACTAGATTGCACTTCAGATCAACAAAGCTAGTTAAAATCACAAACTTGTGTAGAATTAGTCCCAATTTCACCAGCAGGATGATCACACACAAACAAAGTAGAGGAAAGAGAGTATACCTGGATTCAAACTCTTTGATCTCAACAAGCTCTTTACCTAATTTATCCACCCATTGTACTCTTTTCCTTTGAACCTCATTGGGAGCACTCAATTCAGAAGAAACCTTCCGGATGCAGCTTCTGAGAGCAATCTCAGCATGTTGCTTCTTCTCATCATCTAAATTCCCTTCCTTGAATTCAATGGCTTCACCAGAAAAATGATTCGAGGTGTCAGTAACAGACACAACTGATGAAGGGACATGTGGGGTATTTTCCAATTTCAGTGGTCCTGGAGTGTACAAATGTGCAGCAGAGGGCTTGCAGAAGCAGATGAATGAAGGACAGTGGATCTTGCACAACAAAACCCTCATGAAAATACTCTTCATTAACGACTCATTTCCCACTACAACTAGTCCATTGTGCATACCCAATCAAGAAGCACTATAAATATCCCAACTTTTGACTCCAATTCCTTCATGAAGAACTACTCTTACCAGGTGAATCGAATTCTTAATCAAGATATATTCAGAATTTCTACTAGCAAATAATGAAGACCCAAATTAATGAGAACTGCCTCCAAGAAAATGAAAGGATTAAGACCCACAAAATACTTTCAGTTTTGGAGGTTTCTGATGATGAATTTCAAGAAAAGAAATGTCAAAGAGGAATGGGTACCTCTCAAACAGACTTCAATTATCCAAAAATCTCCGTTTCTTAGAAGTTATTACATGAGGGACAAGACAGATTTTGTACTCTTTCTCTGTCAGAGAGACGAACATGAAAGGACTACTCTACCCTCCTCCAGGAGATTCATCCATTCACCCTCTAATAGGATCTCAGCATCTCCTGCTGTAACCTGTTTAACAGAGGGTGTTCGCTAATGAGAATAAGAAAATCACAAGACATTCGGAAGAAGTTGCTAGATATTCTGATTAAATTTAATGAATAGCATTTACATGCCTTACTTTATTTTGACGCACAACAAGAAATCCTAATCAGACCAAAGTGGAAGCCGGAAGGCAGAATAACTTTAGGAAGAACAAAAAGGAAGGGAAAAGCCAAGCTGGAAAGGAATATAGCAGTAAACCAATTTGGAAGGAAGAAAATCCAACTGCCCAACATTCCATTGTGGCAACTGCAGACCCTATCAAAGGTATTTCAACAGTAACTGCAGACCTTATTATTCTGTGAAACACCTTTTGCAATTTAAAGTGGCTTTTCTTACCAACCAACCCAACAGGTCATCAGACCGTCCATACTCGCTTGGATTTTATATACATGTGCAAGCACTAGACTTCAAATTTGTGTTTTGTACAATCTCAGCAAAACGCAATAATTGGGTTGATGTAAATTTATGTTTTTCAAATTTGTCGTTATGTTTTGATAGGTGAATGTAATATATCATTTTAGACTTTAAAGTGACACAACTTGATCACTTTTTCGTGAATCTAACAAACAATTGTTGATGAGTTATGCGAGTGAATTTCAATTTCTCATATCCTTGACACGCTCATTAATAATTTACGACAAGTCTTAAAATATTTGCACCAACCGCTACAATCCACTTTTGTATATTTATTTGACTTCTTCTTACAACTAAAGTAACCTGTTATATTGTGAGTGTCATATTACTGACTTCAAAGTTCTAATAAGAATGGACAGAACTTTGTCTTGCAGTCCCAATAAGGGCAACATATTGCTAGATGGTTAACCATAAAACTGTAGGCCTTTCTTTAGTTTATTTATCTTTCTGGATGTTTTAAAGGGTAGAATGCGCATTCAGTGGGGGGGTCAATGCTTATTCTTTTTGGCCTACCTTATTTCTTCTGTCTCTTCAACTATATTGTTGTCTATTGCGTGGCATGTGCAAGGGGTACCTTAGATTTCCTTTTAATCTGTAATCATTAGCCTTCAAGCCATCCAACTTGTCTCACATGTGGTGCTTATTCTAGTTAATCCTGAGATGGAGTTATCAAGAAACGCATGTAGCTTGAGTCTAAAGCAAACCATTAATTGCTTGGAAAGAGAGGAGGAAAACCTTTTGATGGCTTAAGGGCTTCCTTCTCAAGAGGAAGATTAGTAATGCAAGGCTAATCTTGATACTTTTATAGGATCATTAACCTTACCTTTTGCCTAATTATGTTTTACTTGTGATAAAATTTTGATGGAGACTTTGTAATGGCTTAAATTGTGTTACGTGTGGAGTAATTATTCTATCTTTGTTATACATTTACAACATAGTGTATTAAAAGTATTATATTAACGAGAATAATTAATAATTTGTAGTAACCAATTATGAAATCGAAATGATCATGACAATGGAGGCTGAACTAACTGGACTCCGCTAGTCAGTCTCCTCAAAACACAACATAGTTTCATGCCAAAACACTGTACTGCGTCACAAATTTCAAGTACTACAAGCACATGCCTTGCCTATTTCTCCAAAAATATTCGAAGCATGAAAATTAGTTGCAACTTATTTTTCTACCTCTTATGCTACGCAAGGACACTAATTAGTGTTGGGCTACCTTGAGGGTGACCCTCTTGGCAATGAGCTCCAAGCTCCAAAAAAAGGTCTCGTCACAACTGTCGGAATAAGATTATGTACGTCATTGATGTTTCTTACATCCCCAGGATAACAGACCTTCTTCGTTTTCTCACACCCCTAATTAAAATCTTACTCGAAAAGAAAGTAAGACACATATAGCATTGTGACATGATTACCATCAACATTATAGTTGCATGTCAAGTGTGAAGCACTTGAAATCAGAGCGTGAGGGAATGGAGTGGGAGGCTGGTAATGAAGAAGATGGAGATGTGTAGGAACCATATGATTAGAGATGCCCAATAAAGCTGATACTTTTTTGGAAGCTCCGGGGAAATACCATCAAAGCAATTGATGCCAATATGCAATGTCACCCTTCTCTTTTCTTTTGCTCCATTGTGGACAGGCGCATGCCCAAGGTCCCTCCGCTCCTGCTACCATGTCCTACGTGATACCCTGCACGTAATTTTCGCATGGAAAATTTGGCTCGCCTTGAACTCGTAACTTCTACCCCCAAGTTATTGACGTTTGAACGCTGAAATCTATTTTTGCCCCAAAGGTTTTTTTTTTCCCCTCGAATGGTATATATCATCGCCGTCGTATGTTCTTGTTCGTTTCAGTTACATTCACCTTACGCATATAATGTTTCCTAGTTTCTGGCATTCAAAGGACACATAGCGTATAGCTGGCCTTACTCTAAAAGTCTTCCCATCAGCTTCGTATGAATGCAGAGAACAGAGAACTCCATTGATGGGGATAACTAAGATTTGAAGGTAGCTCCCATTGTTGGTTTTGCCAAGCATGCAATTACCCTAGTCCAGAGCTTCAAAGTATGGCTCACTAACTAAATTACCTATACGTTATTGTATAGATTTTGATGTTTACACACCCACTCATAAGACATTTAGCACATTCCCAGTCAAAGGTCACCTGCCTGTTGAAGTTCAAGTGAAGAGCAAAGAATGCCAATTGGTCTGTCTTTGTATATGTAAAAGAAAAACTATGAACCATGTCTCTGTCAAGGTTATTGGACTAATCAGCAGACAGAGTCCATAACGTTTTTAAAGTTTAGACAAGATGGGACATTGTTGAACTCAATGGAGGAGAGAGATCCTATGGGGCATATGATTGATCAGATGGAATTTCCAGAGGAGATCTCCATCTCCAGCTCTTGAGAACCAGATGCATAGTCTTTTTCTTGGCCCTCCATCCGAGCATTTGCAGATGCACTACTGTGGTGAGATCCACTGCCGCTCGGTTCTTGTAGCTGATGAATCGGCAAAACTTTATTCAGCTCAGGGATAGGCACTATATTATTCAGCTCATCCTGCAAACAATTTAAACGCGACTGAAGTCATCCAGATATCCAACAAACAAGCCCAGAGACCTGGGCATCAATGGCATCATACATTCAGAAACCCACACTTGATGTTTTATTAGCATAAAGCCAGCACTTGAAAGAAGAACATAATGTGGACCAGGAGTGACCAATCGCTTGAGAAGAAGGAAAGAGTAACAAAGAAAGCAATAGGCATATTTTATGGCAGCAATATGTATAATTGCAATTTGGAATAAAAAAAATACATTTTTGGTAAAAAATACGAAAACACTCAAACCCTAAAAATCAAGACAGCCTTCAAAATTAGTCAATTCAACTATAGAATTGTGCAAAGCCCAATTATCTTTACAAGCTTTCTTTTTTTAGAACATGCATGCCTTCAAGTAATTTATGAAACTTAAATAGAGAGGTAAAAATATTATGTACATCCTTGCCTAACTAATCAACTTCTTTAATGATCTGTAGACAAACACGCAAAGGGAATTTCTAAGATCCCACAGGAGGCTAACCAAAATGTTCAAGAAAGATATTAGATGAAAATAAAAAAGACACTTCCTAACGTGCATCTTATATTGCTACACGACAGATGGGATTACGATGTTGGATACCAATCTATTTGCTGGTTTTCTTTTGAATGAGGAAGAGCCAAAGAGAAGGAGCGGGTATGTTGAAGGCCTTTCCAAGTGAGGAGATTAGTGGAGGAATTAGTGGCTAATTTTCACCGAAGAGTGGATCATAATGGAAGTGAGGACTGAGGAGCTTTTGGGTTGTGATCATAAAACTGAAGAGGAGGATAACAATATAGGTCTCATGCTACTCTAGCAGTAATATGTATTCGTCCTACACCGGATACTAAATCTTTCTTTCAGCAATGTAGGTCTGTTACTGGAAGAAGCTGAATGATTATTTCAAAAAGGTCTGCTCGGTGAGAAGTTTCATAGGTTCTTTTAGGGCGCTGATTAGTTCGGTTATGAGTACCAAAAAAATTTCACGAAGTAATTGACTCAAAGGAACAGTGACAGCATGAAGTTTCTCGGACAAAATCAACATTGTGGAGGAGGGTTAAACTATGAAAACTAACCCAAACCAACTAATTGAGAAAGTTGATGCAAGAATGCTGACAAGTTTGTTGTACCAATGCTACTGCTAGAGGCTAACAATGCAAGAAGTCCACCTCGAGCTTAGTGTTATTCTTTATATTGTTGAGTTGCAAGCAATCTAGTCAGAACTCATCCAACGGCTGTGAGATTAAAATGGCAGGACTCAAGTTGGTTGTGGGAAGGGCAGGGCAGGGGATTTAGGTCTATCTACCAAAGGTTGGGCTGTGAGTGGAGGAAGATCTGCAACTGGTATCGCTCTTAATGTAAAAGCTGATGACTCAAAGCCAGCGGTTTTGCATAGTGGCTGTGCTAATGCATTTTGATGAGCAAAGTCCCCAGTTTGGCAACACAGACTCATATGAGGATAGAGATCTGCTACCTAATGCATTCTGGTGAAACTAGATTTAATTCTTCAATAGACATGAACTACTGCTATTGCAACACAAAAGGAGGTAGAGGCTCTAAAAGGGACACTACATAAAGGAAAATCTAGAACTAAAGGACGACAACACCAGCATAAAGCATAAACTACCTAACAAAAGAAAACTCGCCTTATGTGCAAAAAGGGACAAAGTTAATCTCGGTTGACTAGAGGGATCCTAAAGCTCTCATAGCTAGCTAGGCAGAGGTTTAGGTCCATCAACCTACTTCAGCATTTCTATATGGGCAAAGGCAATTCAAAATTTGGTTCTGGAAAGATGACATTGGCGAACTAGTGAAAGCTTCCCTTCTCTTCCGTAAGCAAAGGCAACGAAGTTTCGTACTCAACTCTTACCCCATGATTTACTAGCATACGTCTTCTCTTCCAGTTTAGGCATGGGAAATGAAGACAATGTTTAGAAAGGGTAGTTTAAGAATTGCAAATCAGGCTGCCTCTGGATAAATATTACTTCGTCCATCTGTCAAAGGGTTAGGTTTAACAGAAGCACATAAAGATAAATCCCATTAGGTAATACAAAGACTTCTTATAACATCCCAGCAGAGCAGGAAGAGAATCACTAGAATGAGTTGTCTACTTCAGACATAAGACCGTCGTATATCCTTTTGGTGCATGATTGAGCATAAAGAATTCAATTTCAAAACTTCATGAGACAGAAATTACCATCTTACCATGAAACTTAAATGAAGAATAGTAACTATGGTGAAAATAACCATTTCGCGTAACCTTGGAAGTGGTGATAAGAAGAACTTACTTTTGTGACTAATTCCTTTACCCGTGTCCATGTGACACAGGTGTAACGAATTACCTTTAAGTTCAACTTCATTTTATCTTTATTGAAGTTATTGTCACAAAATCTGAAGCATATAAGAATAATCAAGCCTTTTTTATAAGTTGCATGTACAAAAGAACCTTTGTTTGACTTGACACAAAAAAAGAAGGAAGATAAGGCAACTATTATAAGAAGAACCTCCAGATATGCAAAAATGTCAGCCACAGTAACCAATTTTCCTTCTTGCAGCTTTGATCTAATCCACTCATTCACCTTCTCCTGCAAAATAAACATCAAGATAAGAGCTGATGGCCTTTAACCACCTCTTCCAAAAGCACAATTGGATCAAAGCGCCAAATACGTGAAAGCTAAACACTAACACAGTATAATTATGTAGATAACACAAAAACAACAAAAGTAAAGTAGTTAATTCCTCAATGGAGAACTTTAAACGAAAGCAGCTTGACTAATACCAGCTACTAACGGGAATTCATCTTTTCTATTTCTACATTTCCACCAACCTTCCATTCACATCACCCACAATGGAAATTATAAGGCCTGTTACATGCAAGCCCTAGACTTTGGACTGGGGGGTCATATTATTCTGCAGGAAGGTATTAAGCACCCCATGACATCCTAAAAGGGTCTCACATTGCCTGACTAATAAGAACATTTTATAATGCCTTTTGATAATTAATGATGAGAAAGGAAAACAAACCAACAACTTAACATGCTGTGACGAATTAAAAAGACAGCACACCTAAGAACAAACAAAAGTGGCACCAAATCTGAGTACTGGGCCTAGACTCCCTATGTATCTGATGGATTGTTTGCATCAAATACCACGTAGCTCAGACCGACTCCGATGGGGATGGTTAAA
Source organism: Escallonia herrerae (assembly GCA_033070095.1). Taxonomy (NCBI): domain Eukaryota; kingdom Viridiplantae; phylum Streptophyta; class Magnoliopsida; order Escalloniales; family Escalloniaceae; genus Escallonia; species Escallonia herrerae. Next base: position 161,485 of record JAVXUP010000337.1, on the reverse strand, counting down.
AACTAGTACTCACATTTTCCATCAAGGATTTACCCTTAGTTGCAGGAAACTCCTAATATGGTGACGTTTCTCTCTCGGAAACTCGCTTTTGCGATCCCTAGTTAGGAGCTCCATGGGATCTCGTCCCAAGCTAAGATGGGAACTCGATCCCACTAGCTGGATAGAGATGCATGGAACAAGTGATAGAATACATGAAAATCAAGTCTCCTTGTCTGTTGTTGCTATCTATGTAAACTATGCTAAACAAATGATAATACTCTTTACGCGTTTATTTATTCAAGCCGCTCCCAACCTCAGATTCTTCTTGGTGCTTACGCTTCCCCGCCCCCGCCCCCGCTCCCGCTCCCACACCCGCCCCCGCCCCCGCTTTGTGTAACTAAGGATTTACCATTTTAAGACGTGAAAGGAATGCTTTCGTTCGATGTGAATGATAAATTTACATGTTTTAACTCTGAACAACCAACTCAACAAATACTATATTACAAAGACTCTTCATAAATGCATTAGCACCCGTGTCAGACGCTCGACACTTGGACACGGATAAGGGATATGCGTCCGACAAACTCATACAATATGCCACTTAGAACAATACTTTATAGTGTTTCTTTTAATTTGTTATCACTTTGAGATGAGAACTATTCAAATGAAACAATTTGCGCCAAGTGAAACATAATTTTCACTTATGAATACCTCAAGATAACAATAGACATGAATATTTTGCCGTGGCCCAAAGACTTGGTTCTGGAACTGACCAATCCGACTCTTTGGACACGCATCTGACCCGGACACTCGGACCTAATCCATGTAACATCAAACAAATGTGGAGAAGCGATTAACCTCACAGTTTCAACAGAAAAAAGTTGGACACTTACTTTCCTATATATAGACACTGCTACATTGTAAGCATTTAGGCAAATAAGTACAACAGCGCACCAGTAGTCCACTTAAAATGTTGTCACCTTAAGAAGATATTGAATCTCTCCTTTTGGTTAATGTATTTCCAAAAGATACTGCTAATAGATATTTATTCGACATAAATAAAATTCAAACTCATGATCGTCAACCAACCACTAGTATACATGTATATTATAATGCACTCATATGAATAGAAAGGTACTTAATATCTAGGTGTATCTCGGACACCACTTGGCTCTACTAGTCAAAGGATTCTCCAATTCTTGTGACACTCCGCGCCAGAATCTCACACGAAGAAGCACACGGTCCTGCTTCCACCTATACTAGTAAAGAAACCTGCCTTGGAGCCTTGCATCCACTACCGCTTCTGCCCACACTTTGTGCAACTAGGTCCAATATTGCCCGCCTATTGTCCCAACCGAGATTTAACCTTTCCGCCTCTCCTTATCTAGGTGCCAGACCTCCTTCTTGAGCGAACATTTGAAGTTTTGAAGAGTGATGTTCTCAACCCTAATATTTTAAACGCAATATCCTACAAGCAGAATCTTGTGGAATTAAAAGAGAATGACTAAGTATGCATTCAAAGGTACTGAAAACTGCCCTTGTCATATCAGTAAAGGCCTTAATATGGTAGCAGATATCACTTAGAAGCCTTCCCCAAAAAGAATTGCTTGATTTCTCATGTAAAGTTCCAAATGTGGAACTTCAATATATAGTCAAGAGAGTGACTCTCTTAAGATGTAAAGGCTCATAAAGCTGCCTCATTCCCCTCCTCTTCCAAATTATTAAAAAGTGCTGCTTTCCAATTGCAAAGAAAACACTGATTCTAAACTTCCATTAAAGCAAATGGTAAAAGCTATTCCATGTTTTAGTTGGACGTGAAAGAATTCCCTTCTGATGGTACTTCTAGATAAATCAAAGATCACCCTTTTGCTTTACTGGATACTAGTTTGAACTCGAAACAGAAAAGTAACTTAGCTAGAAAATAAGAAGCCATATCATCCATGCCCTTTATTACGCCTTAAATCTATGTTCATACACCATGACCATAACTCCTACCTCGGATGTCTGCCCCCACACTGCTTCCCCTCTGGAATCAGAAAGTTTATATGTTATGGAGAAAAGGAAAAGAGTTATTTGTATACCATACTCGGTGAAGTTAAACAGATATGAGAAGACCAAAGCATGTCTTACCAGAATCTACAACATCCACCACAATTAACTCATAGATTAGCACCAAAGGTTAAACTACTAAATTTTACTCTTTTATCGTTGATTATACTTTTAGGTTGGAAAAGGAAAGTCAACACTATCCTCAAAAGGGGATCCCCTGTTCATATCCTTCCAATCATTCTTTTTGTACTTCTCCTCTCATCGTCCTCCCTTTCAAGCATGGAGGACACATTCTCTACCAACTATCTAGTTACAGATATTAACTGAACAAACTTAATAGTAGTCTGCAACCATGGAATACTACAAAAGACCACAGCTAGCTCATGCGACTAAATGACTCTTCACCTGATCAAGGTAGTGGGATATTTGATGAAGAACAACTTATTAGACTAAGCACAAAGAATAGTTTGCATACATTTTAAGTCTTCAACAGATAAAATTGCTTCTATTGTTTAGTAACTGGTAAACATCAATTGGTAAGTTCTAAATCTAATTTTCACATTTCCCTACAACAGGTAATCTGCTTAAAATACTCTGCTGTGCCCATCAAAGAACACCTTTAATCGAACAAAATATATCATTGAAACAATTCTTGTTTGGCATCTGATAGTCCAAAGACTTTTTCAACAAGTGCAGCTCCTAAAATCATAGCTAGCCTCTCCTCATTACTCCCATATTCAAAGATCAATATTTAGACTTCTTCGATCTGTGGTGGACTCATTAAATTGTAATGAAAATGCTGTCATAACACTGCTGACCACAGTTCCAATTCTACGATTTGCAGGTCAAAGCTGCTGGCATCATGACAGCAAAGTTCAGAATACTGTTGATCTAACACCTCAGGTGGAAGTATCACGACAGTACTGTTGCAGCAATGTGCTGAAGGAGTATTCTTGATCATTCTGCTTGCTTGGGGTTAGAGTTCTATCCATGAAAGCTTTCAAGTGATACCTTAAGTAGTGATATCTAATTTACACCTTAACAAGCAGATAGTTGTCTAGACAATGGCTGGATTGCCCCAAAGAATTAGGGGCAACAGATCCTCTCTATGTAGACATGATAGCACTATGACTTATGTTCGCCAAAACGAGTTTCACGTGGCAGAGGACTCATTTGTTGGTGGACACATGTATGATGATGTCCTCACCATATTTAACTTCAATTTCCATCAAGAAGGACTGCAGACTTTTGACTGCAACCCCGAGTCACTACTTAGCATCCTTCTGATCCTCACAATCTTGACTTCATGCTTATGCATTCAGTTGGCTCCTCAAACTAGAAATGCAAAGGGGAGCCATTATCCGCAAGATAACCACAAGAAAGGAATGTCTATAGATATACTATCGATGTAATCGTCTAACCAATTTTTGATGACATTGACGAAGAAACGTTACCAATAGAGGCATAACTGCTAACACCGTTTACAAGGAGGATCATCAACAACGAAAGATAGCCACACTAATTCTGACGGCTTTTATTGCATTATCACTAGACCAATTTCTCCAGAACAAGTGCACCGACATTCATATGAAGGACCATGATTGACTAAGAAAATTAATCACTGGGGCACAATAAATTCCACCATGCAAGTCGACAGCCTCCAATCAAAATGAACAGGTTAGTGCCCAAATCCTCGGGATGAATTCAATTTTCACCCCAGAACAATTTAAGTCCAGCTTTGTGAACATTGGAGAAGCCTAGCATACATCAAAGTGGAAATGAGGACGTAAATCACAAAAATTAAGGAAATTAATTCGGCTTCTCAATTAAGAGGGCCAACTATAACAGAAAAGGTAATGCATGCAACACACGCCTAGAAAAGGTGGTTATATACTCTAATAGAAACTTGACAAGCCAAATCAATATCATAAAAATTGCCTCAGTTAAAAGAACTGTACAAGATAAATAATGAATCACATCTTTCGATGGAATTAAACAAACACCACATATGGTACTTCAGATCTAAAAACTTAACCTAAAGAAGAAAGCAAAAGGGGGGACCGCAAGAAGGGTATGGATTCTCACAAGGGCATGTCTATGGCCAGCATCAAAAGCAAGTTGCTGGTGGGTGACAGATAGAGTGTAAAGCTGGGAGATTTCATTTGCGGTGTTCTTAAAAATGATTTGCAACCCCTTATCACTTTCGTCCACAACATTCATCTCCACCTTCCTCCTTTGTGCCATTTTCTGTCTCCTCCTCTTTTCCTCCTTCTAAGCCTATACTTCTTCTTATCAATGTCACGCGAAACTCCCACCAAGGTTGATATACAGACACATAAAAATGATGAAGGAATTGAAAGAGACAAAAATCTGAAACTAACATCAATAAATAAGAAGTTACCTAATGCACTTGTGTTCAAATGTGGAGGGGGCTTGCTTCCAGATGGGACGAGGGTGCTTGAATTACCATGCATTTCTTGCAGATTTAGAAAGTAAACATGCAATCTCTCTCTCTCTCTCTCTCTCTCTCGGATTTTAGGTGGATAGAGACAATCTGGGTCAGATTACGGGGATCTGTTCACGACAGAGAGGAAAGAGAGACTGCGAGTGTTGAGTGTTCATGCGCCCTGACAGTGGTGAATGAACCGTCCAGCCGTTTCAGCTTGCTACGTTGTCGAGACCGTACGGCTCACGTGATTTTAGCACCCTTCAACTTAAATTGTAAATAATCCCATGAGGTTTGTCACTTTTCTCGGATATAAAACTCTGACCAAATATTTTGTGTAATTAAGGTAATGTTTGAAAATATTTTTAATTTTAGTTTTTATTTTTTTAAAAATAAAAAATTAGTTTAATTTTTTGTAACAAAAACAAATGAGTGTTTGATTACTCATTTTTTTTTACTACCCAGTTTTTATTTTGAGTTTTTCTTTGGTGGTAGTTTGCGATGGCCGGTGGTTGGGCGTGGCAGTGGCCGGCGGCAGTGGCTACCGGCCAGCGGTCTCCGGCCGCCGTCGCCTGCTGTGGGCGGTGATTGTGGTGGTGGGAGGTAGTAGTGTTCTCAAAATAAAAATCAAAACTGAGAACCCAAAACTCCTAAATGGAATTTTCAAAAATAGCTCTGTTTTAAAAAAATGACTTTCAAAACTGAAGGAAAAAAAAAAAAACAAAAACTATGTGTCAAACGCTTTATTTTCTCCGGTTTACAAAATTAGAAAAAAATAAAAAATAATAATAAATGTTACTAAATAGAGCCTTAGATTCTCAAGTTCTATGTTTTGGCAATTGAATTCGAGATTAAACAACCATTCAAATCGAGTGGATGGACGTTAACGTGTGATATCTATGTAACCTTCGGGTGTTTAGATAAAATAATAAATAAACCCAACAGAATTTAAATCTTTACATGTAAATCTTTACATACAGCTTCTTTTCCTTTTTCTTTCTTACTAAAGCACCACCACCACGAAATCACCTTTTTGTTTTCTTTTTCTTCCTTTACCAATTAAAGCACACCGAATCAGCACTACAACAACGGAATTAATAAACCACCAACACCCTTCCTTCCCTCCAACCAAAGACCAATAAAACACCACCACCATTACTGAGCCATCACAATCCCTCTTCCTCTGTCGCCAACCAACAACGTAGCGAATTGATCAATGGGTTTTTCGATCACATGGCTTTGGTGGCAAGGATTTCGGGTGGTGGTTATGAGTGGCGATAGAGTTTGGTTTGTAGCGGTGGTTATTGGTGAAAAATGCAATGGCGAGAAGAAAATGAGAGAGAACATGGAAATGGGTTGGACAATTTTGTCGGTGAAAAAGTCACGCGAAATACGCGCACAGACGGTCGTCCATTTAATCTTAACGGTCATGTGATTTTATTCTAATTTCTTTAAATTGAAAATGTCAGGGTTTTAAATGCTTAAAACGAAATAGTAGGATTTAATTAGCCAAAAGTTACAAATTTTAGGGGGTTATTTGCAATTTTAGCCTTCATCTTACCGCCCTTCGTATTATGTTACTAACGCTCGTCCATTCCAAAATTATTGAATGCTTTTTGAGTTTTTGAAAAAAAATTAGCTAATAGACACATTCTAATGCACATGTGATGCAATTTAGTTTTGTTGTCAATCATAAACAGTTCAAAATTCCACACAACATAGAGGGAAAACGAGTTCTCATTGAGCTAATACGTGTATACATGTTAAACCTAATAGTTGACAAAAAGGTGAGGGCTTAGCGAAAAAGGATGTAGATTTAGTTTCACCTTTTCTTTTCTTTTTCCGTTTTATAAAATATAGGCAAATCCGTGAATGTCCTCTAGTCACACTTGATATATTTTTTGATGGAAAGTACATGATTAGATGTGCTTTTTAGACTAGCTTATACAGTGTGCTTTTATCTATGTTCAGATAAGTATGATTATACATACATGGCCTATTGAAAGTGTTATTAAAGAATTGGTCTGATAATCGCAATTCGGGATACAAATGGATTAAATCGTAAGGACCACTTGGCCAAAGAGACTTTCTTATTATTGTACATAAGTACCAAAACATGATAGGAGAGAAGCCCCTTCGAGTGAAAACTTTAAGAATTCTTAGTCCTACGGTAGAAGTTACAAACACGCAAGTTTTGTCTAAAATTGTAGAGTCGCCATTGAGGAATTGGCCGTTGGTTAATCCAATTCACCAATAGTCCAATTAGGGTTACACCGCAATAACTTAGTGCTACCATTTTCTTTATTTTAACCACCATTACCGTCACTAACCATATCACTGCTATTATCTCTACAGTCGCGACGACTACAACCACTATCTCCACCGCTTCTGTCATATCCCATTGGTATTTACATAGCACACATCCGCCATGTTGTACCAACTATAATGTTTATGATTGTGGTAAAAGTTTCATTAGACCTCATTTACCTTTTATTTCCTTTTTATTCAATAAACTCATTCTAATCGATCTGAACTACTTATTTCCCAATCATTTTTAGCTACCTATTTTAGTTTTCCAAATATAATTGATTCTATATCAAGTGTAACATGTTAAACTTAAAATATTAGTGCATGAGATTACGCGTGCAAAAGCTTTCCAAAACATAAGATTTTCTAGGTAGTTGCTTTTCGCAATCGCAATATCGTAAATGTTGCTCAACCTTAAATCTCGTGGAGTTTTTAAGCCTTCTTTCGTTATTCCAAAAAAATAAAATAGATAAAGCTACTACACTAAGGCAGATAGCAATGTATAGATAGAGTCAACGACACGATAACTTCCAAGCACATAAAATAAGTAGTCTTCCGAGGGTAACATTTCTTTAGAAATGGTTCTTTTAGGTCACATCCAAGGGCAACTCGAAGAACTTGATTTTTATCGGAACATGATTTACTTTATGTTTTTCAAAAAATTAGCTAGAACATGATTCATATTATGGACCAAAGGTAGACTGATTCCTTACTTGATAAAACTAGCAAGTCAGACACTTTTGCTGAACTTTTTTCAAAGGTGATAAATTGCTACTGTAATTTGCATTCTATGCATGTTGCTCAGAGGAACGAGTGTGATCCAACAGGCGTTCAGCAGGAATGACTAGCAGTACAGTCTGCTGATCAAATTGGACCAATGCTCGGCTGAATTCTCCTGAGACGTTTCGTTACTGTAGTGTTTTGATATATCTGCCATCCACTTATCTGGATGAGGTTGTCATCCACTTATATTTTATCGCTTTTCTACCTTGGTGTATAAATTCTCAAACCTTGACCTACTTGGTATGTATTTCTACTTTCTCCTCAACCAAAAAAAAAAAAAAGATGTAAGGTGAAAAATCATATGACCCTACTCTCACCTAAGACAACTTCGAGGTTCCGATCTATGGATTAGAGCGGTTTCAACTACCAAACCTGCTTTTGCTCTCCTCCCACAGTAAAAGTGGCACCTCGCCGTCCAAACAACTCAAAATTTTGAATCCAAATTGAGAAGAATTTGGCACGAGTATCGAGAAACCAACAATAAAATGTAAAAGAGCAACAACACCAATGGGCCTAAGAGAAAGAATAGATTAACTTTATATGAAGGTGAAGATTTTGCAATATTTGAAATAAGTAAAATGGTACTGCACGGTAATCATGTCTTTTCGAGAATTCCATAATGGTTTTGGTTAACATGCTCACTTTTCTTGAATAGCAGGGGGCTTAGTATACATTTTAATACTGAGGGGGTGTACTTTGCACATCGTGTATAGCTGAGGGGTGTGAAGTGCATTTTCCCCTTGGAAAATTTTTACTTTCAATTTTTAAAGTACGTATCTGAGTGTCTAGATTAATGTCATTAAGAACCTTATCTACTTTGAACATTATAAGGTTCTTTGCTTCATTCTGTTTCTAGACACGTGAAAGCACAGTAGAGATTGATTTGGCGATTGAATGAAAGTTAAAATCATAAAATGTATTAAGAGCAGCATTTAAAAAGAAAATTATAGATATATATTCCTGACTGCTTGCGCCAGAATCTACTCAACAAAATCAATGCAAGATCAAGAATTTTCACCAAGTCTTCAACACTGGAAAATGATTGCCTCGGTAAGGATTCTCAAGAAGGAATATACCAGAAAAGTTAGCGAACAGTTAAAGCAAGTCGAGGGTCCCCAAGCCTGCAACATGCTCGCGGATATCAAAAGCGTGTCTACAATCTTTCATTTGATTCCCAAGAGCAAGAAGCACCTTCCCGAAGGCCAAAAATCACCGTTGAAATATCTCCATATTTCTAATAGGAAACTTCGAAGCAATGGCTTCTAATGTTCGCAAAACCCTCTGTACTGGCATCCAAGGGAACTCAACTCGACTTTAAACTTGAAAGATGCAGCCAAGCTAGTAAAATCCATATTTACGGCCAATTTGTGCCACTACTGCTGAATCTTGAGGACGGGGAAAGCAATAACATCACGGATGCTGGCAGAGTCTGTGATAAGCATCACAAGCCTATCAATTCCAAGTCCCTGAAAATCAAGTTTCTCCATTAGTTATAGCTTATGAAAAAGTATACAAAGCCATGCATTCATGGAACACATTAAGATGTCTTCTCTCAACATCGTTTAATCACGTTATAAATCGTTGGACAATGTATTTCAGGAGTAGTGACCCTTTAGGCTGTCCTTAATTTAAAAGTTCAAATAACTCAATTTGAAGTTATCCAAAGAAATGTATTTACGTAAAAATAATGGAAAAAAGATCTAAACACCATATTTATAGCCTAATACATATACATTTCAGTCAGATCAACCACATAATTATTTCCAGTCTGCACTACTAGGAATCATATTGCAGAAAAACCCAACTATTTCTACTTATCTACCTATTCATGGCACCTCTATCATACTAGATTTCATATCAACAGATTATCTGATAGAGCCTAAGATATTTAAGAAGCAAGATCGTCATTTCATGACCGCAGATTTACTCCACGATGGAAGTAATTTGGACAGACATAAGTGGGAAATAACTACGTGTGTTTGACAACATATTTCCTTGCTTTTTCCTCCTTAAAGTGGATGTATGATGCGAGGAGGAGGAAAATAACTCCTTAAAGACTCGCACACAGAGTGGACAGATAATCATGGGAGATTTACAGTCATTAAATACTAGAAGTATTATTTATTCATTTTTTTACACACTTCCTCCCATTGAAAAAACTTATCTCACGCATGGATACAACATTACGAAGAAGACAAGGTACACATTTTTCAGCTGTATTTATGGCATCTTAAAGGGAATTGCTTATTAGCCTCCCTAAGACATAAAAAACTTCTCTATTCTAGCACAAACTTAAGGAATAAAGGAAGAAGCTTAGGCAAAGATTGTAATTGGTGTGCAATTAATTGACTTGGACGGATAGCAAATGAAGAGAAGTTTAAAGGTAGAAACACGGGTACAATTATCTAGCTTATACATATTGCATGGTTATCTTGTAGATATACATGGCCATAATTTCCCTCAAATAATAACAGTACCAACTTTTCTCCAAAACTTACTTATACTAAGCTACTACCTTTGGATTACTTATACTAAGTTACTACCTTTGGACAAAGTTGGTTCCACAAAAAATTATCATTTCTAACAGAATGTTAGCTTATTGAGTATTACTTATAAGAGGGCAGACTGCAAACGGAAGTACAGGCAACTGAAACCTGGTCAAATCAAGAATTCTGTACGTGGAAGAAAAGATGTTAAGCAATTTTGCTAGATTAGAGACTAAGAACTAATATCCGTAAGCCCAGATGTCTTTTATGCATAGGACAGTCTTGTTTACTAGTACAGAAGCAACTAAAGAAGCATACCATTCCTGAAGCTGGAGGCATCCCATATTCCAGCGCTGTTAAAAAATCTTCATCAAGAGTCACTTCATAAGAGTTGTCGGTTTCCTTTCCTTTCTCTATGGATTCTGCTGCCACCCTCTTTTCATTATGCTGCCTTACTTGTTCTTCTAACCGTCGTCTCTGCCACCAATCCAAATATACAAAATCAGTTGCTGCTTTTCAATTGAACGAAGTACTCAGCTTTCAAGAGTGCTTCTCAAAGGATGGGAAACAGAAAAAGAAAATGACAATGATAAAAATAAAAATAAAAATAAGACAGTTCCGATCTAATTGAGGTCATATAATAGATTATTAATCATGCATTCTAAAGATACTGACCTCCTGTTAAACTTCTAAGCCATCATATTTAGATGCACCTACCCCTTGGGCGTGATACCTAAAAACTAAAATGCACATGTTATTAAGCATTTTAGTCTAACAGGAAGATAAATGACACTGTTGGGGCCATTCTTAGCTAAAAGATTTCAAGCGGATATTAACATCCTATCAGAGCTCTAGTTCAGAAAGATCTTGGGTTCAGGTCTTGCAATTTGCATTATTTATTTTGACGGCCTCCCGCTTAGCATTTGGATCACACTTTATTGTGTGTGCCTCGGTAAGCACCTTATTAAGGTATTTGTACCTTGGTGAGTACCTTTATGCTTGTGTTTCCTCGTGCAACTGATGGGGCTCAAGTGTGATGGTTGGGCCCATTCAGCGACAGCTTTTAGAACAGACGGTAACCTACAAGGTGTATTCGTTAAATTCCTCAATCATTCGAAGCTTTGCTACTAATGGTGGTGAAAGCAATATTCTCATATCAGTTTGGCATCAAAAGGGCCAGCTGTGTGGCGTTCTCTAACATCTGCTCGTAAAAGAAATGTTCCCGGCCAAAGTAGGCCCTAGGATGATGAAAACTCAGTTGTGGCAAGTTGATGGGATGAGGCTGGGCTACAAATATTACTTTGGTTATAATTGACGAAACAACCTACACGTTAGTAATACGGTCTGCCATTTGCAACTTGTTCCTCTCCTTTTTCCTCTAGCGGTTGTTATCAGGCTGTTCTTTCTATGTTCATAACCTGATAAGCATCTCTGGTTTACCGTCCTCAATAATCTTGGGCTGGTGTCCAACAGGAATGCACGATTTGTCAACATGTGGAGTACAGACTTTTTCTCGCTTTAAGTTGAGCTACCTACTTGTATTTATATAAAAAATATAATCACATTTTCTCCTAGCACAACCAACAAGCAACTCTTACAGAACAGAAGGCAAAAGATTACCGTGTTTGTGTCCAAGCTAATAGTGATACAAAACTGCAAATAATAGCCAACTAAAATAATGTACCAATGCATACCTGATCAGAAGGATCAGTCAACTCAGAAAAGGCATTGGCGAGCTCACGACCACAAATAAATAGTTCAAATCTCTCTGTCAAGCCTGCATGCCTGAAGAAGGAGCAAAAGTAAGATAACAAATATGTTCATTGAAACATGAATAATGCATTATCGAGTCTAGTTTATTGTTAAAAGCACTCTTTATTGCACATCTGTGTACTGTGCAATTCAGGCGATAAGGTGAATAGAAGGACGTATAATCCAATATCACATCCCACCAAAATATTGATATTGTAAAAATAATATCATAACTGCAAGAGTGAACTAAATGCATTAGTAGTCAAATCAAGAGACATATCGTGTATTGGAATCGCAATTTTGTAAATGGTGTATATGTATATTATTGCCCGTCGTAAGATCTGTATCGCGTATTGGAACCTGTAATGTAAGGTACGAGCGATATATCGCGAGTTTAGATAAGCATCTGATATCATATCATTATATGTCTGCATTGAATTGTATGGTGAGATACGAATCGCATATCGCACGATACTGACAACAAATCGAGTAAAAAAGGTATACCAACGTGCCATTTAATATAGAAGACCTGTAGGAGACGCACATGTTCAACAGTATACTAATAACGCATGCTTGCTGACAGGATTCCCAATAATTTCCATTTCTCATCTTCCCCTTTCATGCAAGCTGGGCATCTGAGGCTTCTTTGGTGTTATTTTCCTCCTTTGTTCATCTCGTACAATATAGTTTCGTCCTTTGTTTCGGTCTACATATCATATATTTCATTTCCTCCTAGTTCTATTCCTTCTTCCCCAATATCTGACCAGAAGTACTTGAACCCTGAATTCTAACAGAGAACATTTACTCTCTTGCTTCTAAAATCCAGCACTCTTCAGTGTTTACCACAACATTCCCATCTAGAGTCCCTGGTAAATGCATTTTTTGCCAAACTCTCACGTTTCACCACACTCGTTCTTCCTAAACAATGCGGAATCTTCATTTACTCTAAATGCTAGTTTTTATAACTTACTTTTCCTACACAATGTGGAGTCTTCAATCACTCTCTTGTAACTCTCGACTTCCTTTCATATTTGGGCAAAAGAGGATGAAGATTGTAACAAGTAGGTGCTGGAGAGGTCCCCGTTACCACTTGAGATGATTGACATGAGCACCAGCTTGCTACCCCGCCCCAGAGTGCTTCTGCATTATTACTATGACCTCTGTCTAGACCAGCACCTCCCCCCACCATCTCCCAAAAAAGAAAAAGATAAAATATATCTTGCATTCTTAATTTGCTTCTGCGTTATGACTATGACCTCTGTCCTGACCGGCACCTCCCCCAACCCCACATCCAAAAAAGAAAAAGATAAACTCTATCTTGCATTCCTATTTTGTTTTTCATGTAATAGTGTATGTAAATCACAAAGTGGCGATGATATCTGCATTATAAACATGTAGCATGGTTTGCTTCCAGCATTTTAAGTCTGCAATTTCTAGTATGAAGTGAACCAAATCACATATCTAGGTACTGACGTTCTGCATTCTAAACATCAGTACTTTCCTTGTTTAGTAGCTTATAGACCCAGGCATATGCGAGCAAAAACTACTAAATTGCTAGTCAACTCCAGCGATAGTGGCATGCACCAAACAGACCTGACCCCACCAATTAGAATGACAGACCACGAAGTCATGCAATTTGAAATATCATAAGCAATTTTGTAATCCCAGATACCTCAATATCAAGCCCCATAAACAAACAACACTATAACGAAGCAAAAGTATCTGAAAGTGTGTGCAAATTTCGAATACTATGTGCCATTGCATTTCCTTGCTAAAAGAAATTTTGATACACCTAGAAATCAGTTCGGGCAATCATTGACTTTAGAAATTCGCACTCTACCTAGAGGGTTATACAATATCTTATGAACATGATTGACTTGAGAGAGTTGTTCTCATTTGTTCTAAAACATAGCTAATTATCCTTGAGAAAGGTTCAAAGTCTGGCAAATGTTTTGTCACTTCGACAGTAGATCAGATGTTCTGGTTTCTGAACATACAATGGATGTAGCTACATATATTCCTGAAGCTTCCAGCTTGACTCATATGGACCTCTCCGTTTCTGGCTATAGCAATCATAGGCATAATTAAAAGAATGCTTCAACATAACAATGATGAATTGGAAAACATATAACACATGGCATTTCATATGCATTTGACCATGAACCTTGCAGATAGCTTCAGTACCTCCTATGTGGCTTAGCCAGAGGTGATATCTCAATAGGATAGTCCAAAACAATTGTTGGCTGTATTAGCTTCGGTTCCACCGCTATCTCAAAAACCTGAAAATATGACAATAGATTGCTTTGACCAAAAACATTGACAAATAGAACAGGCTATCTGCTCAATTAGATTACAAAGAAATAAATTTTAACCTCATTAAGCAATTGGCCAACAGATGGGCAAGCTTCAATTGAGTGTTTCTGTTGATGATCAGTAAGCGTTGCAAGAGTAACTTCTTTAGCAGCTTTAAGATCATTGCCAAACTCAATAAAATTGATTCCAGTGGCTTCTTTCACAAGGTTATGCATGCTTTCCCTCCTCCAAGGTCTTTCCAAGCATATTTCTACACCCTGCAAAGAAACCATGTAGCAAATAAATTGACTGCTTCCTAGAAATGCCAAGCATTGTTGTTGTGGGGGTGGGGGAAGGACAAAGCAGCTTCTTGAATTAAGAAGTATTATCTAGGCAAACTTCCACCTACATCAATACAGGGGAGGAAAACATGAAATTGTTTCAGCATGCATGATGCAATAAATTAATGCAGTGAAGCAGTATCATTCATTTGAACGCTTCAGAATATCAAGGAAACTTTCGGTCACCTTGTTACCCAGCACATAGCATACGTGCTTAGAGAAACACATACCTGATAGTCAATACTAAGCTTTCCATGAACTGCAAGAGCACATCGAGTTACAATTTCTTCAGCCATGTTCATCATACTTTCATAGTCTGAATATGCTTCGTACATCTGAGATCAAGCTAATACAAACTGATCAATGCTGGTTCTGACAGAAATAAAAGACTGCATTGATGGCAAATTAACCACGAGCCTGGCTCTCAACAGAAGGTTGAACATTTTTTATGATCTTGAAACTTAATTAGATAAGACCAATCCAAAACAAGAAGACAATTACCTCAATAGTGGTAAACTCAGGATTATGACGAGTTGAGATGCCTTCATTTCTGAATATTCGGCCTATCTCATATACCTTTTCGAAACCCCCGACCTGTCATTAACAGTTCAAGGTCTTGTATAAGACATGAATTCAACATCCGTCTCGGGATGTAGACAGTGTAATGCAGAAACCTTTGGCACTATCATACAGGAGGAAATAAACACCTCTACGTAATTGAGATAAATTGTCCAGACATGTTTCACTCCATAGTACATGAGCAATTCTCAGTAGAATTTATTTAGATTCCTCTGTCTCATAGTAAATTCTTTATAATCATGTCCTTATCAATATAAACATAGAGAAGACGAGTTATGATCTGATCTCACGACAAGTGTCCTTATTTTATACCAAGCTCTCTAGTGAAGTCTCAACTTAGTTTTGACTTTCTATTGGACTTATGCTTGTATACAAAAAATTTGGCACTTAGCAAATATTAACTTCCTAAAAATTCTTACAATGAATTTGGACTCCATTTTTCATGGTACCATAATGAATTTGGACTCTTACAAATAAATTCTCACAATGTCCAAAGCTAACTATGGCAAACCAAAAACTAAAAATGAAATAGATTCATTATGATAGACGATGGATTTAATAGATCTAAAATTCCCTATGGCATTATTCCCTATAAATATACAATCTTGGAATCTAACTTTATCTCTTTTACAGTGTTATCAAAGGTGCACTCCAGACGCACTCCAGGCGCCTTGCCTAGGGCCGCAGCCACTTCGAAAAGGCATGCACCATAGGCGCCTAGGCGCAAGGCAGTGGTGGAGGCACAAAGAAAAGCCCAAAAATCCAAATTTTGATTTTTTTCGTCATGGCATCATCTCAACCGTTCATTATTTTTTATTCTTTATTTCATAACATAATAAATCAATATCTAAACCACAAAAAAATCTACAACCCCAAATCCCTAATCAATCGATTGTCGTATTGTTGTTCATTGTGCTAAAGTCCCGTCTCCAATTGTTACTCTTTTTAAGTAAATATACTTCTTCACTTTACCTTGTAGACAAAGAAGATGACATTGAGGAGGAATCTTTACCAGACTGGGAGCCTATGATTTCCCTTTGAAGAAAAACATTATTGCTTTAGCCTTCACTAATGATGAGGATGATTCTGTCATATTTAGTTAGCATCAACTACTTCTCATTACATCTGAAACTTTTTCTAGTGTTCAAAGTTTGTTAAATTACCATGTTCTTTTATGTGATTTTATTGGTAATGTACTAATATCTATTTATTTTTATTTTGCGCCTCGCTTCGAAAAGGCGCACGCCTGTGCCTTGCGCCTAGGCTCTAGGGACCCTTTGCGACTTAGGTGCACCTGCGCCTTTAATAACTATGCTCTTTTATAAGGAGAAGTCCAGATTTGACCAATTACGCATTAATAAAAATTACAACTTTAAAAATTATAAATTTTCACCACCATTACATGGCCCTAGATGAATATTTTATCAAAAAAATGTAACATACTAAAATTCAGCTTCAGCGACTTAATATGTTGTTTAGGTAGCTCACACAATACTGCTGTACAGCTATGTTGGGCATACTATCAAAATAGTTGCTACTTGAGTATCAACAAAGAATCATATAGTTTTTACCTTTAGACCGTATCAAGCTTGGAATTGCAAAAAGAAAAAATGTTTCCAAATTTCACAAAACACATGCATAACGACAAAATTGTTGAACTATAATATCTATAGCAAGAGTAGTAATGCACTCAACCCCGCCCTTTTCTTATTGTTAGCCCATTTATTGAAACTTTTTTCAAATTTGTAGACTATAAGTTGGTTCCACTCCGAATAACTTGAAAGGGAATGAATAACGTTAGTAGTGAATATAGCAACTAAGAAGTACATGTGAAGACCAAGAATTTAAGGACAGAGCTATGCGTACGGACAAAATTGTGAGAGCAGAAATTAAGGGCCCGTACGTTTACACTTTTTGTTTTGTGTATTTATATTGTGTTTTCATTTTCAATATTTTTGTATCCAATCACAAATTATGGTTGTGTACTTTTATTTTTTTCACCACTTTTTTTGTGTCATTGTTTTTGTATGTTTACCATTTTCATTTCCGTTTTCATTACTGTTACCCGAGCTGCATTGGAGGTGTATATATGGACCTTCCCTTCCCTCCCACACTCTCAATCCATCACTGCCATCTCCAGTTCAAATCTCTCTCTCTCTCTCTCTCTCTGTGTGTGTTACTATGTGTGTGTGTAAAGAATGATGGCACAAGATGATGAACTGATACTAACACTGGACTCCATACGCCAACACATCCTTGGAGACTTCTCCTGGACAGAGACATTCATCAGCAGCCTCTGCTCCCCGTGCTGCACCTCCCCAGTCTCCGACATCCAATCGGCCCTCAGCTCCAACTCATCACCGTCCGAGTCTGACTCCACTTCCCTCCTTTGGAACACAATTCACTCCGACTCACCCACTTCAAACTCCATCTACTCCACTCTGGAACTCGACTTCCCAGATTACGAAGCCAAGCCAGAAATCACCCACTTCCCTGACCTGACACCCACCCTTTCGGATCAACACAAAAAACAGGGTATACGTAGGCCAGAGATGATTTTCAATCCTAAGGCTGTGGGAAGGCATTACAGGGGGTTCGGAGGCGGCCTTGGGCAAGTTTGCGGTGGAGATCCGGCACCCGGAGCGGAAGGGGTACCGGGTGTGGTTAGGGACGTACGATACGGATGTTGAGGCGGCGAGAGCGTACGACGGTGCTGCGTTCAAGATGAGAGGGAGCAAGGAGATTCTGAACTTCCCGCTGGAGGCTGGGAACTCAGGTCCGCCGGCGAGTACGGGATGGACGAGGAGAGAAGAGGTGGAGGAGAGAAAGGGCGAATATCTTCAGAGGGGAAAGGGTGAACAGAAGTGGGGTGGCCCTTCTCTTCTCTGACATGAATTCAACTCTCGGAAAAAGGTGGAAAACACCTCTAAGGTGTTTTCCCTTTTTTCGCTACTATTTGGATTTTGTATCCAAAACGAATATCCAAAATGATAAAAGTACAAAAAAAGAGCATCTTTTTGTCATCATTACAGAATTTGAGTACAGAATAACATAAACGTACGGGGCCTAAGTTATTCTGTTTCCATGATGTTGATCAAAGTATAATGTACTAATCATATACACGAAGATAAAATCATTTCTTCATTTATCGTATTTGGTACATCTTTTCAAGTGATCATTTGTGGCTAAAATTTTGATTGACTATGCATAAGACTCTTGAAAAAATGCATAGGAGAGTAAATTCTTTTCTTCCAGGTTTTATTATAATTTTCAAGCTTTTCTTGGAAGGAAATGCATATTAAAGGCCTTTTCTTTTTTTTCTTTTACAACTATCAGATCTATATCTGTAAGAATCATTCAAAACATTATATGATACACTTTTTAGTCCATAAATAAACAATTAATTTCCTCTTACTTAGCCTAATTAAAAACATCATCTAGTATTAACAAGTGCTTTGTGAGTTTTTTTAAGCAACTGATATAGGGTGCAGCTAAATTCGCAGCGTCTTTTACTAAATCCACAATATTTCTGGCTAAAAGATGCTTTACTTACACCTTCCAATAGCTAAGCATCAAAAGGGTGTGGATTTAGCAGAAGCAAGCTGTTGATTTAGCCCCACCATAATAGGGCATTGCATTATATAATTTTTTCTATTTTTTTTAATCTTCTGTGATCATGTTTTCACTGCCCGAGCTTTGCTCGGGTACTAAGCAAGTCAACAGAAAACATAGATGATACAGGTATTGTCAATGACCAGATAGCATGACCGTCATCATATAGCAGTTAAAAGAGATGCAAGAGGTGGTGTGGATCTGCTTTAGGAATTCAGGCATGTTTTAAGCAGAATCACTTTCCAGGTGGATTTTGCCAACAAAAAGTTTTCCAGGTTCAAGGCTTGTTAAGTAGAAGGGATACAGGCTTTGGCACATAAGAAGGCTGGAATAAGCTTCATGTGTAAGGTAGATAAGGACATACGAGGCTTCCAACATCGTACTCTTCTAGACTCCCTCCCAGTTGAGAAAAACTCAACCTTGAGATAAAGTTGTAAAGAGATACTTGGGGTTGCAAGCTCCTCAATTAATTGGAGAACAGATTTACCAGATATTTCACAACACAATATTGCTTCAACTGATAGCAAGATCCAATAAACGAGCACTACTCACAAAATTATATATTTTTTTTTATGGTCATAAAATGAACATGTTGCACCACTTCAGTTAAACACTAATTGTGTTCTCATTTAGCCCAAAAGGTACCGACGCATGTTGTTCCAATGAGTTGGCATTATGCTATTGGGATGTACATCCACAACATCCACTTCCTGCCAAAGTAACTAATGCTGGTAAGATAGATTCTACTTAATTAATTATTCCTTGTCCATAACAAGTACGCCATGACCATTTTTTTATTATTGTACCTCTTTTTCAGTAAAATGTTCTCGAATCAATTATTTTCAATTTTTCATCCGCTAAGAAAATATATTTAATTATCGATCCTGGTATTATTCACGTCACAGAACTTGAGCTCTTGTTTCTCACGCAACCTTTCATCAGCAGGACACCCAAGTTAATTATCTGCAAATTTGATTTACTTCTCGTAGCGGATTTTCTTATACTAAAAATTAATCTTCTAAATCACAAACTGAGTCTTCAAATGCTTTGCTTCTGTCCAGCTCAATAAACCAAAGAATATCATGATACATAGGAACATACTCAGTTTCCCAAATACTGAACAAGCAGGTGTATACAATGAAGGAGGTGGAAAGAAAAAGTCACAACCTTCTAAATTATGCCCTAATAAGACTGGACAAAAATGATTACAACCTTCTAAAGATTATACAACAGTATATTCTTCCAATCTTTTATTGTCTAACATCAGAGGCTCGCCATACGGTTAAACACAACATAAAAGATGCATAATAGAGCTTTCAGAAAGCACTAATAAAATCCATTGTAGATTGTAGTAGAAAACCAAAACAACGCAAAATCTCCCAAGCATTCAGTTATTTTTTTCTTATATTGATAGTGGTATAAAATGACCAAAGGGGCAAAACCTAAACAAGTACGAACTCACCAGCATTCTTTTCAAGTGGAGCTCTGTTGCAATTCTCAGATAGAGATCCCTTCCGAGGGAATTATGGTGTGTAATGAAAGGCCTAGCTTCTGCTCCACCAGCGGCGCCCTAGTAGATTGAAACCATCAAAAGTAAAATATATGCTTTTTCTGATAAACCATCAAAGGTTTCAGGTAATGCTTTATTTTAACTAACAGAAGTTCAAGAAAAATTTCCCATTCTGGGTTCTCTTTTTTTCCCTCTTGGTTGCGGGAAGGAGTCCTCAATTGCATCAAGTCTCTGGCTAGGTCGAGACTAGGCAAATTCTTGGTCACTGGAAAGGGAAAGCGGTCCATGATTTCATAATGGGTTTTCTGACGAGTTTCGCTAGTGTTTTGTGTTTAGTGTTTTGTCGTGACTTTGCATATCGCTTTGAGCTACTTCTATGGTGCTTACTACATGAAAATGATTTTCACCCCATGGTTCCTTCGTTAATATCATCTTATTTATCAAAAATTTATACCATTTTACCTTTCAAAAACAATGTTTCAACCTAAAGTTCCTGCCAAGGTAATTCTTCTCTGGACAGATTTTCACCCTCACAGGAGATTCTGTATCATTCTGGTGCACCAGCAATCACAGGAGTTATCTTCTAAATCATTCTAGATCCACAATGAAGAAGATGTTGATCTTCCGGCGCTACTCTAAGAATACAATAACGTTGATAATTCCCATGAATAATTCAAAAACATTTACTTGAGAAAAGCTTCGCAAATTGCAGACCACGATTTCCTCACAATCAAAGCACCATATCAGAAGAGACTGAAGCTCACATTCATGCCTTCAAGGCCAAATGAATGCTCCAAGACAAATATATACCAAAGTCAGAGGTCAGGAAGTTTGTTTATATGCTCAATACCAAAATCAACCCAGAGTAAAAAGTTACAGCAGATCTGGAGGTCTAGAACTTTACAACCACATACACGATCATAGGCAGTTCTAAATTCAGGATCAACCTAAAACAATAAATTTTGGTATCTTACTTCCTCTTCTCTTATTTCTATATTTTCTCAGTAGATCTTATCTCTTATTCAATTCTCACTACATTTTTGCAGTTCAAAGTTTATAAAGCTCTGGGTTATAAAGAGGCCCCGGCACAAGATCCGCTTCTCGACTTGATTTAAACATTAGACACAGAGCCTTTTCTGTATATAAGGCAAGCATCTGCTATTAGCAAGTCCATTCTAAAGGCCAATCAAGCACAATATGCATAACTTTCATCGTCTAGATGAAGACATGTAAAATGAACCACAATATTACTCAAAATCAATAAAAAAATATTGGAGAGTCTGTAATCCAGGACGACTTGAAGAAATGGACCAACCTGTAGAACTGGTGTTTCAACTTCAACATAGCCTATTGATTCCACCGTCTTCCGTATCTCCGATACGATCTACTGAAAGCAAGCATAAATTACTCATCTATCTATAAGCAAGATAGGTAGATATCTATAGGCTTCAAGACAAAAGACTTTCTTAGGCATTACAAATGAAAGTTTAGCAAAGAAGGCATCAGAACCTTCTGCGCCCAAGTAGCTATGAGTAGCGCGCTCTTTTAACAAGATTAGGCATCTCAAAAGTTCTTGGAATAGCAAATCTTTTTCATATTCCAGTATTAAACCATCTCAGAAGTTTCAGCAATTGCACCATCGGACCACTAAAGGGTTTTATGATATATACTTTACTGTATTTTCAATTAAGAAAAACCTAATCATAACCACTAAACTGAAATTTTCATAACTAAAGAAAAACGAAAACATTTTAGAAACATTAAGAACAATGTGCGGATACTGATAACATTTTAGCAGTAATATAGTGGTAATCGTGTTATGCCAAACAATATAAGCACACACTAAATCATTAGCGAAGACTGACCTTTGCCCTCATTCGGAATA
The DNA here is from genome assembly GCA_033070095.1 of Escallonia herrerae. Taxonomy (NCBI): domain Eukaryota; kingdom Viridiplantae; phylum Streptophyta; class Magnoliopsida; order Escalloniales; family Escalloniaceae; genus Escallonia; species Escallonia herrerae. The sequence goes on along the minus strand of JAVXUP010000337.1, from coordinate 139,464 downwards.
TATCAGCTATTTCAGGATTTGCAATCATATCTACATACCTAGACAAACAATACAACAAGTACAATTACACTCCGTATCAACAAACACCCTATCCAAAGGCCAAAGTGTCTCATAGTCTCATAATCAACGCAATAAGATAAGAAAGAACCCACCGTTGGCGGTATCGCTTATCCACATCTGTTAAACCATGATATTTGTCAGGCAATGGAAGCAAGGACTTAGTAAGCACTGAAAACGAATTTACACATACAGAAAGCTCCCCTGGAAACAAGTCAAGGAAAATCATCTGATTAGAGGTTGAGTAGGATCATAAATATAATGCACTGAAAGCAAACTGAAAAACGTAGAGCAAGAAGAAAAGAGAAGGATTGTTGACTTAATATGTAAGCGCGCAGGAATGAGTGAGAGACTTAAGTGTGCGAGAGAAGTGAATTAGCAGTATATCTCTGAATGGTCAAAATCACATCAGGCAAGCAACTTAAGGAAAGTACTTAGCAGCTTCTCCCTCGGCTCCTTTTGGACTTGCATAGAATCTTTGGAAGTGAACAAAGATGTCATAACTTATATTTGCACTCGAACATAAACAACTCAAAGAACTAGGCACAGCTTAACAAAATATAAAGTTAAATTCAACAGTATCTTCTACGAATGAGTCTACTATTGGCATATGTTTTGCTTTACTTTGGGCTTAAGTCTACTTCTTCTCAAGTTATAGTTTGAAGCACAGTCGTATCTTAGATTGGAGGAGGCTCCAAAGAGCTTCTAGCGAAGAAACATAGGATCAAGAACCCCACAAGATTTGTGGACCTAGGACAAACGAAATTTCAAGCCAGACTAGACCATATAGGTCCTTAGTCTCAGTCAGTTAGGTACTTAAGCCCCTTCATCTTGAGACAGCTTGAGTAGAAGCAAGAGATGTGAGGACCAATTCCGCCGATACATAACCTTTTACTCCAATTTTTACGTGTTTGCCAGTTTCAGAGGATATGCATGGGTTACCTTTCTCGGTGCGCTTAATTGAGCCACTTGCACCCAGAATATCACCTATATCAACAAGTGTCTTTAGCTGCTCAAATTGATCGTTCATAAGCCTTTCCTTCTCGCAGTAAAGCTAAAATCATATAACAGAATTTAGCAAAAATCATCCAATAAGAGCATTATTGGAGAAAATAGCACAGAGAAACAAATAATGCATACCAATCCAGAAGGGAACTAAACTAATTTGAGAGAGAGTGACGATTTTTAAAATTGTCTGCCGCGCACGGGTGAAACAAGTATAAGTTACTATTTATCTTTTCAAGCCAGCATTAGCAAGGTAGTACTGAACAACTGCATGACATAGACACAATCAGAAAAAGAAGGCCACAAATTCGGCAAACTCAAGATGGCCGTGGCTAAAAGAAGAATCTCCAAATTTGATAGAAACACAGATATGTCCTGCGGACTTCAGCTCATGTGAAATTAACTTCCCGTTTTATACGTGGATCATTTGAATAGATGCCAGTATGAATGTATTGGTGATTTTAGACAGGAATCTACTAATGAAAGTCTTAAAATTTTGGAATCTGAAAACCAAGACATATTTTTTGAGGGGACCGCATATGGCATCTCTTAAAGGGACCTTAGTCATCTCTATGAATTTTGTCAGTATCAACAAAACGGTTCTCTTAGTCAGTAGTTATTTAATTTCTCAACGACTAATTTTGATCAAATGCAAATTCACATAGCTGCCTATTCTCTAACCAAATAGCTAGCCTGTCTGAGAATGGTAGTAAAAGCAAAAATCTTGAGAAAACACATCAAGAAACTTTCATGGGGACTCATCTTGGTTGATCTGGGGGACCAATTGTGGCAAGACAACAATACCTGCACCATAGATTAACTCAAGCGCCAAAAGGGCGGCCATGCATCAAGCATTGCACCTGTCCAACCTGACGATAGTTCCAGCCATGAGCGCCACACTTAGCTCCGAAGATCATAACCACCGAGATCTACAAGGGCGATGATTAGGACCTCTTTGCATTAAAAAAAAGCCACGGAGGCACAGACTGAGAGAGTTGTGGGCTCGGAACTCGCGCTCAACCTGTGCGGCACTTAGACAAGCCAACCTGATGGTCACCTAAGTCAACCTTTCACCCCAAAACTTGCCAATCCCGTTGGCAAGCACCTTACCAACACTTGTTGCCTCCCCCTTTGGTGTGGAGCTCCCTTAGTCTCCGCGACTCACACTCACACACGCACAATAGGCACGGTTGGTCTAAAGAGGATTTTATTACACAAGAACATTTTACAAGAGGACCATACACACTCTTGGATCTCTTCTTGGATCACAAAGCAACACCCTTGGCATCTTCTTCATATACTATACGGCATCAATTGGGATTGTTCCCCTTTCACTTTTGAGTGGCAACATTAAGCTGCAACATCTTTCATCCGTGCTTCTGGCTTCCTTCGCCATTGTCATTGTAGTACCAAATAGCATGAATGTAAGTGCCACATGCGACGAACCATGCGAAGCGTGCATCGTGTCTCCTACATAAAAGTGCTTCGAGCAAAATAAAGGATATGCCTCCGAAGTTCTCACAGAGATAGCTGGACTCGGACTGCCACGGCAACCTAACCTCCTTCCTACAAGACCATAACAAGTGGTTTCGTCTAACAGCCCGGAGCTACAAAACTATATTCGATGGTACACGTCAAATTTGTGCCGTGAAAGAACCTGCAACCATATGTCCAAGGGCCAATGGGGAACCCATTGGGTTTTCGGCTCTCAGCTGTCCCCAAAAAAAAAAATCGAACCATAGGCAGTTTCAGCATTTCAATCATTCGGAAAACAGTGAGTTTGGTTCGGATTCTTGTCTATTTTCGCTTTCACTTCTTCTTCTTGTCTCTTCATCTCAGCATAGATAATCCCTAGCAAGCGCACCTAACCCACCACCTACTTCCCTTTTTCTGGTTCTTTCTTCATCTAATGAGACCTCAACCCTAACAACCATATTTAATTCAGCACAAACCACACCCACACCATCCTCAATCTAAGATACTTGTAACATAAAAAAGGTTTAACCTACTAGAAACTAATCGAGTATCACCCACATTGATGAGCAGGCATTTTTATTTAATAAGTGAAAGTTCTTGCTTACTTTGCAACAGATACAACCCCAATATGAGTCATTCACTAATTTAGGATTACGTGCTAAATATCATCACTAGCAGCATATAGATTATGCAGCAAATCTCTAAAATAAGAAAACATGTGTAAGTAACGAACAAGAAAAACAAATCTCTAAACCAAGCAGAAAACATGTGTACTACTAACAAACCTGGATTGTCCCTGAATCATCCCTTAACGTCAGGAAAGCAAGTTTTCCAAAAGCTCTACGAGCCACAATTCTTCCTGCTATTGATACATAATCACTTTCACTCTTTGACTCTTCACCGTTTTGTAGGTGCCTATAAATGTCTTGCAACTGATTAGCATTATGAGTCCTGTCCCACTTATAAGCGTAGGGCTCAAGGCCCTTGTTCTTCAACTCGTCAACCTGTCAGTAAGTTCATCACTTTTCTAGCAAAGCAAACAAATGCACGTCTCACAAAAACACATTATGTGTCAGCCAAGCACTCAAATGCATTGCATGATCCAAAGGGTTTAATGGATCAATCCAAACCGGTTATACACTCACACCCCTAAGGTTATGGTAAAATACACCCATGGTTAGTCAGAAAAAACTAAATTACCCCTGAAATTTGACCAATAAAACATCAACGTTATTCTAACTAGGAAGGGCATTTCTCTATCCGGTTCTTTCTTGACAAGTATTGAAATAGGTCTAAATTATAACCCTCTCATATCCCTCATCGGCATGAATGTCCTTTCTTATGCTTCATTTGCAAGCCTAAATACAATTATATACTGGGAATTCCGTAAATGAAACCCTAGCACCGGACAAAAGAGTATTCCTGTATAAAGAAAGAAAATATAAAACTTCCACTACAAATCATCAAACAAGTGTGAAGCTCTTTGACAATTTTCAATACCACTGAGCAAGGTAATGCAGCATTTATTTCCTTCAAACTTGTTCAATCGAGCGTATAAATAGAAAATGGAACCGAAAAAGAATCCTCGTAAGCGAGCTCTTTGTTAGTTTCCACTACTACTCAGTCAAATGCAGCACTCTCTTTAATCCTTCACGAACTTCAGTTCCTTAATGCATAACAAGTAACTCCCTCCGGTTCATATTTTTTGTCCTACTTGACTACTTGTGAAACCCTCGAATATTGTTTGAACTGGTAAAAGTTGCCTTTGATCGTTGTTTCCGCCCAAGCTTGATTTGTCAAACAAAACATTTGAGTTCAATGCAGTGCTAACACACCTAAAAAAGATACCTTTTTGAGGCGGATGGCGCGAATGGCGTCACGGTCGGAAGTGCTGGACGGGGTTGTGGACGTGGAAGAGGACCGGCGGTTGCGGCCGGGAAGTTTGGGGGCGGCGGCGGCGGTGGTGGTGCAGCAGCGGAGGATGATGTGGCGGCGGGAGGAGGAGGAGGAGGAGGGGTAGGAGGTGCGCGTGACAACGGTGGCAATGGGGTTTGATTTGGAGGAAGCTAAGTAGATGAGATGCTTGAACGGCTGTGAAGATAGCTTCAGCGCCTCCATTTCCTTTTCTTCTCCTTTCCTATCTTTTCTTTTCCTTCTTCCTCGGCCAAAAACCAGTTTGACCGAAGACACAACTGTAAAACGATGTCGTTTCTACCAAGGATGCAGCCTTTTTTTTCACATGTTATATTTTCACTTCTAGCAACAAAAACTAACCTAAAAATGCTTTTACAAGGAAAATATATAATAAAAAAATATATCAACTTTCGGTTTGATGCCTCTGTCGCTTTTCCTCTCTAAAAAATAAAGTCGTAGCCGTCATGCTTTGAGGGTGCCACTCCTTTGGACGAGGTACTCTCCCGTTGCGTCTTAACATTTATCATTTTTTATTTATTAGTTTGGTATCTTATTAGATTTGTTTTTCTCGCTATTGTTGTGTAAAGAGTGTTCTTGATTCTTGTTCTCCATCGCTGGCTTATTGGTTTGTTAATAGAAGATATGCCGCTACTTAACATATTTTCTTTGTTAATTTCTTTGGTAGGCTCGAAGTTTATTTTGATTTTATAATATTGTAGTCTCTGTTGGATTTTATAATCTTTGCAACAACAAAGATAGATGTTATCACGCCTAACCTTGGATGGAAATCAAGAACATAAAAACCAACCACATGTGTTGGGATTTTAAATATCCTTCTCATTCGCCTAGTTTCTATCGCGTCTTACTGAAAAACTTAAAAATCACTTATAGTGACAGTTATATTTGTTTGTTTTCTTATATATGACAACACGAAAATAAAATCTTAGATCCGATAAAATATGGGGAAAAAAAATAAAGAATGACTTGTATATATATGAACAAATCTAGCACCTAATATACAAAAACTTAAATTTTGAATCAAAATGATTACGGTCATAGAATCTCAGAGAACCACTTTATGTACTAACAACATAAAAGTAGAGTCAAATAAAAAATTAAAATGGGATTGTTTAAAGTAAGAGCCAAATAAAAATAAATAGAAAGTTATTTTGCAGATATACAGACGATAAAGCGAAATAAAATAGTTCGCGTTTGCTTATGAGTTTTAAAGGAAGATAAGGAGCAGAAGAGAAACCAAAGACCATGACGACAACAAAAGACAACAAAGAAAGGTCTCCTAAAAGAAGGCACAAAGTAAAAGAAACCAAAACCATGACGACAACAAAAGACAACCAGAGGTCAGGTCAAACAAAGCTCAAACAGGGACACACAGAAGGGACATGAAACCGTCGGAATAAAACTCCAGGAAGACACTTTTTTTGGGTGAGACAGACGGACGGAATCGCAATGGTATTCAACGGCGTGCTGGTGGTTGCGGTGGCGAAAGCATCGGCACAGCTGTGGCAGCACGTCGCCTGCTTTCCCGACCGGGTAAGCAGCGACGAGTTGCTGGATCTGGTCTGCTGTTTGCCCCTCCAGCAGCTGGGCCGTCTGGCGCTCTGCATATGGGCCTTCTTCTGCGTCCCTCCTCCCCCCGATTCCTACTACTCTTACTCCTACGACTCCGATTCTTCTTCCTTCAGCGATTTCCACCGGCACGACGAGGTTTCTTACTACTCGCACTCGGATTGACACGTAAATTACTCCAGGCTTGTCTACTGTGTACATAACTCCTCATATACCCGTTTCTTTTTTTTCTGTATATTAGATGCTCATTTGAATTACATATTTCCTGGTAAACAACTTCCTGAGCTTGATAACTGATCAATTCCTTATATAGCTTGGTAGTTTAAATGTGATCAGTGTAGCTTTATTTGCTTGGTTGGGCATTGTTGTCTATGTGATGTTTTGACTGAAAATAGTTCAATGGTGCCCATGTCTTAAAATGGGAACTTAATGCATTTCCACTCCCTCAGTTGCCGGTATGAAGTGCATTTGAGATGAATTTTTAACCTCCTTGGCGACAAACGAGCATACTAGGGTTTCGCATTAGAATATCCTACTCAAAATTTGGAGTTTTTATTTTAAAAAGCGGAGCATTGCCAAGGAGTTCTGGCTTTGCTGTGAAATGAAGTTTATTGCATTGTCGTCGTTTAGTTTTTCCTACAGTACTATTTGTAGGATTCTGTTTAGCTGTGGTGCCATTACAATTTTCCCGTCCTTCTTTTGAACCAATAGCTGTGAAGGTTTTTTTTTTTGGGCTCTGATACGTGCAAGAGTACTGTTAAATCTTGCATAAAAATACTTTGCTGATGCCAGCTCAAGAACACATTGTGAAGAGACAGCTTTTTTTTTTTTTTTTTACTTTTTTGGCCTCCACCTCATAGCTTGGGGCTAGCTAATGCGCTACTACTACAGCTGCTCAAAAGGAGCTATGGATAATGAGAGAAGCTAGAGCTAATTGGCATGTTTTCAAAAGGATTTTGAGGTTTATTGTTAGGATAACTGTGCGTATATTTGATCTCTTGTGATTCAGGCTTAACCTACGCTCTTGTGGGTTCCAGATTTCTAGGTCCTTGTTCCTGTTAATGCCTCAATCTATCTAGTGGAGTATATAAGCTCTCATCCCTAATCTCTTCAGGGTGCTTTATGTGTATGCCCAAAGCTCTAACCTATGTTCCATAACCGAGGTTAAAGCCTTTATGGCTTTCAGCACTCCTAGAGAAGTGTTTGCAAGGACAGTGTAAGTTACATTTCCTTGTCATGCCTGGGTTCGCAGCAGACGTGGTGAGAGTGGGACCAAGGGTTCTAGGTTGGCTATTCATTACGATTTAGTAGAAGTAGGTCTATTAAAGCGCAAGACAGAGTCAGACAGCGAAATAGAGTACTTTGTTACCCTCCAGCATGGGATCCGTAGATTCTGTGTCAGTGTGTCACCCTCCCAGGGAGGATCCACTAACCCGTAGGCCAAATTGCTTATTCCTTGCATGGAATTGGCCTGCAAGCAGGTGAAAAAACAAAAGCCCATAACTTTGATCAAATAAGTCAAATTCTGACCAATTTGTATTGCATCTTAAGTAATAGGACTTTAGCGTGGACTAAACTGCTGAAGTATACAAATTGTCTCTAATCATATGGCTACATTCTAAATTACCTAAATCTCCAACAACTTTATGATGGAATTCTATTTTCACCTGATGAAAATAAATGCAATCTAATAAGAACTTAATTTTGTCGAGTCTGCAGAATTTATGTTTTTATGTATGGGATATTATTAGGGTTGATAATTACCTACGTTTGTACTCTTCTTGGGTTTTTGAGTTCATTTAAATTGAGAAAAGACATCTTCTTTTTGAGTGACCTACTGTAAATGAGAAGAATGGCATACTTTGTTTCGGTCAAGTATAATTAAGATCTTACAGCTGTTTATTTGTGTCTGCAATCCTGGTCTTTGCTAACACGTTTATTGTCAATCTAAAGGGCTAAATGCTAATTGGCCCCCTCATGTTTACTGGTCAAATAGATTGCCCCCCTCGGGTATTTCTTTTATATCAATCTGCTCGTGTATTACAGCCCATTACCCTCTTTCATAAGCTTTCTTCGAAATTTCGGAAATGCCCCTAAAATATTTTTTTGTTCTTCCCCGAAGAAACCCCAGGGAGCCTCCATGGAGGTCACCCTGAGCTTGACCACGGTAACACTAGCTTCGTCGCCAGGAGCGATTCAAGTCTCATCGACCCCACCTGAGCAAGCTTGCATAAGAATCAGGATTTGATTTGTTTTGTACCAATCTAGTTTTCTAATTCTATAAAAATCTCGCTCAATATGAAATGAAATATTGAATTATTCCTCAATTGCACATGATTTTCTTGTTGTTAAAACAGATTACCCCCCATCAGAATCTCTCTTTGGGGTGGTGTTTTGTCCTTAGAAGCACTTGCAGAGGTTTTCTGATGCTTCGGTGTCTCCATGGCGTGGTTGTGATGGTTGCCGGCGCTTCCAGAGCATGGCTGGGGTTTAATGGCAGCCTAGGGTTGGTAGTAAGGATTTGGACTTTGGAGAAGATGGCCAGTTACAAATGTCCCCTACATTTTCTGTGGCCATTTCTGGCATTTTTAGATCATGTGTTGGTCATGGGACCAACTTTGATACCATGACTCTAATGCTGGGGGCAATTCGTGACGGATGAATAGGTAAAGGGGTGGCCTTGTTATAGATAATACCCGAGGGGGGCAGTTTGTTTTACTAGGAAACATGAAGGGGGTAATTTGTCCTTAGCACTAATTTAAAGCAATAAATTAAGATCTGTGTTATATGGACTCTTTAGAATGCCTGAAGCAACCGTGTCAGACACTCGACACTTGGTCATAGTACAAGATCTGTGTCGACACATCTCATAGGATATGCCACTATGAACACTGTCTTATATTGTTTCTTGTTATTTTGAGATATGACAAGCTCTCAACTGAAACCATGTGCGTCGTATAAAACACCATTTTACCTAGGGAAAAAGTGAACTGTCATAATATACATGAATAGCTTGTCGTGTCCCCATGTCTTGTGTTTTAAAAATTAGGCAAATCCGACACTTGGACATGTATGCGATTCGGTCACTCGTACCAAGTCCATGTAACATAGACTAAGATCGTAACATAAATTAAGATTGTGAAAGTATACCAAATTCATAAACCATAAAGTATATCATCATAGAGTTTCAGCCGTTTCAAGTATCGTAAGAGCTCTTGGATCTCATTTATCAGGTCACTAGCGTTTAGGAAGGATTAGTGTTCTTTATTTATCAAACTAGGGTTTGGGGCACAAGTAATGCGTGTGCAAACAGAAATTACAATTTGCTGGGTGGATCTGTACCGAAAGTTTTACTATTACAAATTATAATATTGCAAATTAAAGGGTGGACTCAAGAGAGAGGAAGAGAAAACATGTGAGATAAAATTACGAGAAAAGGAACAATGGATGGGAAGAGAGGTGTGTAGTAAAAGTTTTATGTAGTTACAGATGAATGTGAAAACAGGTGGGTAGTGGGGCTAGAGAGCAGGTGACCATTAGGAGGTAGGATTTATTTTTAATTTACTTAATTGACCATTGCTAAATTCTTTCAGGGATGGAGAGAATGATTTCAATAAAATAGAAAAAGAGACTACAATAGGAAGTTCAAAAAGGCTTCACCATAAGAGTGCTTTCCCTTGATAATAGTATGGATTATCATTATTTTCTGTTGTGTCTACTATAATAAGTCACTCATCTCATTTAAGGATTCATGGTTGTTTAGGTTTGGTATATCAAATTACTGTAAGCTTATGCTGCTTGTTTCCTTTTTATTTCTGGCTCATTGAGCACTATTATGTAGTGTTTGTTTGTTTAAAAGTTTTCTTCTTTTTTAAATGCTTTCCTACAACAAAGTGTGGAGACACAGATAAATACACGCTTGGAAATTTGTGGCCTCTCTGTTTCATGTTGAACTTGGAAACAAGTTCCTGATCCCTACTATCCTCGCCCAAAACACCATGCCCCACCTATCTCACCACCAGCCACTATGCCATCATTTTTACCAGCACCACCATGAAACTGCTAGTATTACCATGACACCAATCGCGCATGACCTCATCTGCACCATCACCGTTATATCGTTGCCTTCAAGCAACTCTTTTGATACAAAAGCATGTTTTACTGTGAATTTCCACTTTTCAATGTACCAGGCCAATTTAAGCATGATTTTTGGTTTTCTACTGTTAGAGAGTACGCGACAATTACTTCTCTGTTGGCCTATTTCTGAAAGATGCAACTTACCATGTACCATCAGAATTTTCAGCTTACAATACTGCTTTATATTTTATCGTCTTCATATTTTAAAGTCTCTTCCTGCTTTTGTAATAAAATTATGAAGCCGGAAAAGATAAGAGCCAAAGAGACAGTGTTATTAAAGGCACCAAGGCGCGAGCGCAGGCAAAAAGTGAGCCAAGCGCAAGGTCAGCGCCTCGTCTCGCCCTAGGTGCAACCCCTTCAAAAAGGCGCTTGCCTTGTGCGCCTAGGACAGGGCAGTAGGCCCACTCTGGGTATGCTTTATTTATCTAGGTCATCTAACTACATGATTTTTTTTTTGGCGGGGGGGGGGGGGGGGGGGGCTCCATAGGTAAATAGCACTAAGTAATAACATATGATCTTGATTAAAAATAAGGTAAGTAACAAGGAAAGAAGAAATGGCTGAAGTGTTTGTGGAAGAAGACTTAAGCGCATCAACGCACTTTTAGCAAATCTAATTTGTGAAATTCAAGAATATGTAAAAGAACTGAGATTTCATTTTGGACAAGCGAATTACTGAGTTACTGATCCGGACAAGTGAGTTGCTAAATTATAAGATGCCATCTTTTACGACTATGATGCTTTACGTTGTTAGTTTTGATGCTGTAGGAATTAGATTGTATACTTGATGTACAATGAGACTTGCTTCGATTAGGCACGCACCCGTGCTTCACGCCTCTGGCCTAGGCTACAGGAGACCTTTGCGCTTTGTGTGCACCTGCACCTGGAATAGCAATGAGTGAGGGTAAAAGCAATATAGGAACCTTGTTAAATGCTCAATAAACTCTAGTCTTAAACTTGTTGGTTCACCTACTTATAAACTGTGTGGAGTTTTTTTTTGCAAATAAATTGTGTGCAATGAGAAAAACAAAGGGTTTTGATATGTTTCTAAGATTCGAGAGCATGTGATTGTTATGTGGTGGACTTTCGAGAAGAAAGGACTGTCTTCTAAGTAGATTTAGATGTGATAAAGGGTATATTCGATGGCGTTTTTATGAAGGGTATATACAGTGGGCTTCACCAAGAACTAGTTTTAAGCCCTTTCACAATGTATTCGGGGTTAGGTGAGTTTGGTCTAGATAGCCTGATAAGTTTCCCTGATGTATCTGATTGGCCGATGATGGAGTCTTAGCTGATGGGACTACAAGGATTACCAAAACGTTCGAGTTCAGAATCCTATGGGCTTTAGCTCAAGTAGGAGTTAGGATTTAGACGAGTGGAACATCTAGTCAGGCGGGGAGGGGTTTGAGGTGAAGCAACTGTTGTACGGTTCCATGTGTTTGGTTGCTACAAAATACTCACGCATAACATGAGTGTAAGCAGAAATGTAAGTGATTAAGTGGATAATGGTCAGAGAAGAAATCACGAGGTGAGACCAATATCAAGGAGAAATGATAGAGAACTTTATGATGCCCAAGAAGAACGTGGATGAAGTAGAGCACTGATAAAGATGACCTTGAGTGGGAAAGTCTCTAGGTTCAGCTTCCTCAAAGAACCAGCATGATCAGGTCTGTACTTTTGAGCATACATGGAAGTAGTCCATTCCGAGTCTGGTGTACTACTCTACTGCATGAATTATGAAGATCGTGTACATATTTACCATGCACGTTTGCTTAGACAATAACAGGACTGTGAATGTCCTCGGATTTGAAGGACCGGTTAGTTGTAGCAGCGATATAGTCCAGAAAAATGGACTAGTGTGGAAACATGAAAGAGAAAACTCAGATTTGGATGATCAATGAAGATTAATAAAAGATTTAACTTGTGAAATGCACAACATATGAACACTAACATGTATGTATATTGTTCAATCCTCTCTGATCCCCCTCATGTAATGATCCATACGGCATTCAAGGCGTTGTGAATGTGACTTTGACCATTTCAAACGTAAATGGGAGGTTAGTCTTGAGGTAAGTTCCTATTGATCGTTACGGTCACTTGACTATATATCACAACCCTGCTCCTCTAGCAGCTAGTTGATGCCATAGTTATCATTATCGTACCGGTACTGGCTTTACCGGCCGATACGTACCGTTTTTGCCTTTTGTTGGTACGGTATCCCTTAAATTTTGTACCGCTCGGTACTGGTTGTACCGGCCGAAAACTGCGTACCAGTCGAAATATTGTGTTTTGTACCGGTTTCTTTAAAAAATGTAAAAGTAACAAATTTTATTAAAAATTTTATAAATTGACAATATGAAGACTAAATATAAAGACACTATAAGTTATATTATACTAATCAAAATCGCTGTAGCCTCCTGCTCATAAAATTCATTACAATTTGCAAAATCGTTCCCGATAAGTTTTCAATATTCACTTATCTTTGATTACTTCATACTTGTAAACTTTGATCATATTCTTTCATCTATATGATGTACTGCTTTACACACACCCGCTCGCGCACATACATGCAGACACACAAAAATAATTTATTCTTGAACTCAAAGATATTATTATTTAACAAACTAGCTTATTTGAAAATTATGGTAAATTAAGCTCCATAAGAAAAACAGTTTATTTTAAAAGAGTTGTAAGTAAAAATACATATATGTATATATTGTTAGTTTTTCGTGAATAAATAATACAAATAGATATTGTTGATGAAAATCTTGAGACGGTACCGGTACGTACCGTTTCGTGAAGAAAACGGTACGCACTCCGATACGGTATTCATAATTATGGTTGATGGTGCTGCAGTTGTTACGGTTAATAAGCCTCGTAAACCTCCTCATCCCAGTCCTCACCCCCACCACCCCCAAATTCCTAGAAGCCTCTCTAGAACTTCGGGGTACCCTTGAAAGTAGGAAGGACTTCAAGGCCATGCACTTTAATGGAAAGAGGTAATTTTTAGGTGAAAGCGATTGATTGTCAACGATGTTCTTGTCACTTTGACCCCCATATGTGCCCCTTTTTTTTGCTGAACACTTTAGACCTTATCACTTATTCCGCCTCTCTAAGATTCGGCAATGGCCACATGTGGTTCTTTGACGTAAAGACACTTTTGTGTCACGGGACTGAATTTCTTGGAATTTCTTTGTCCAAATGTGTCTTAACACGTCGTCTATAATTCACTGAACATGAACATAATAACTGTGTGGATACGAACATAGGTTCTAAAGCCTGAAATGATGCAAGTTCGGCAGATGGCTAAATTACATAAGACTGTTAAAAGATGTTTTTGCAGTCATGTCGCGGGGGGGGGGGGGGGGGGGGGAAAGGAAATAAAGATGTCTTGCAGTAGTCCACATATTAGCTTTTTGTAAAAAAGGAAAATTCTATGGCTTGCCTTAAAGGAAACATTTAAGGGCGGTACGGTTACCTTTTTCGTTTTCTGTATTTGTATCATGTTTTCATTTTCAATCTTTTTGTATCTGATCACAAATTATGCTTGTCTACTTTTATTATTTTTATCACTTTTTTTGTGTCTGCCTTTTTCAATAATTTTTGTATGTTAACAATTTTCATTTTTGTTTTTATTACTATTATCATCAATTTTTTCGATATTACCCTTCCTTCAAGTTCCATCTCTCATAAGGGGAATACCTTCTCAACTGACGAAAACATGAATCCAAGAACAACATCACCCGCAACGCAATCCAAGCAAGAAACTAGAAGCCAAAGATGAATCTGAGATCGAAATGATTCCCCCCTTCTCCTCCTTCTCCGAAGACAACCAGCTGCCAGCTGACAACAACAAAAACATACAATCAAAAAAGCATACAATCAACAAATTTGCAAGCCTCACTTCAAAAACCCAACGAAATTACTCAACAGAAACAATCAAAAAGTTGTCGATCTATCACTCGGGGAATCTGGGTCTTTGAAAACATGATAAACAACCCAGCGAAGTTCATTTCTCGCCGTATACCAGGCAAATGGATGTCTCAAAACTTCTACCGCAGCGGGTTTGGGTGGCTGGGTCTCCTGATAGTCATCGATCTATCACTCGGAGAATCTGGGTCTTTGATCTGAGATCGATGAATCAGGGTCTTTGGTCTTTTGATATGTGAATCGGTGAATCTGAGATCTGAGATCGATGCAGTGATTGGCGCAGTGATCGTTGCACAGCTTCTCTTCGATGCCTCTCTTCTCTGCCTTTGCTTTACAAGGATGCACAACGATGCACAGAAGGATAAACAGTGGCGTTGAAAGAATTTTCTGACATGGAATTCATTTGTGTTAGAAAAAACGAAACAAGGTGAAACACCTCTAGTTGTTATCCCAGTTGGAGAAATCTTCTTCCTACTCTCTATATAGCGACGATCAATCGTCTCTAAATATTTCTAGTGGCTTTTAATTAGTGATGTTAAAAAGTGCTGTTAATAATTGTCGTTAAAAGTGTTAGAAGAAAAGTCACTAGAAACATGTAGGGACTACTAATTATCACTATACACGGAGTTTGAGAAATATTCCTACAACTCAAGTAGGGTCAAAGTTTGTTCCGTCTTAAAAAGATTTAGGTTTTTACAAGGAACAGTAAACAATAAGCCCAGTACTCAGGAGCTCAACTCCTGGCCTTCTACCCAAGGTTGGGGTGGTTACTAGTTTGCACCTTTGATTCTTGTTCCTGGCATTAGGGATAAAGGGGTGTGACAGTAGTAAAAAACGTGACAAATCCAGTTAAGCACTTCCCTCTTCCATTTTTTCTGATGGACGGAAAGGAACTTGTTTTGTTTCTTTGAACAAGTAGTCGCATTCCTTCTAAATAGATAGCTTTTTTGACATATTTCTGCCACCCAAGGTGCACTGGTTAGTGCTTTCTGTCCAATTTTGACAGAAGGTGTTGTGAGCATCTGATCCTTTGCCAAACAAGCAAGAGAGTCTTATCTCCATGAACATCAATCCAAGTACACAAAAGAGTGTCTATAACAATCACCTTCGAGTGCATCTTTGGTGAGATTGTTGCATCACTTTGCTGAGGTAGGTGATAAGATTTCTTGCTATTTCAAGGTGAGGCAGCCTTGGCCTCTCCGGCTGCGTAACTAAAAATGGTTAATTTGGTCACGGGATGGGATTGGGTAGCAGTGTAATTATAAGATGGAATCTGATGACTGCGAAAACTTATGCGGTGCATTCTTAGTGGTTTGGAATGCAGCGTACGTTATTGAATAAGCAAAAGTTACTATCAAATGTACGAAAGTTATTACAAAAAATGACCGGTGATGTGTTAAATTTGTGGGTTCAGTTAAACCCCCAAGGATTTGCAAAACAGAGGCGGTTCCGTAGAATCAGTGCATTGGATCATTTGAGAGTATTATTTGGAATGCGCCATAAATTTTAGTATTTACTATTTAGTGAACAAAGGTTACTACTTACTACCAAACGTACGAAACTTGTTACAGAAATGACCGGTGATGGGTCCAATTTGTGGGTCCATCAAACCACCCAGGGATTTGCAAAACACAGGTGATTTTGTATAATCACTGCGTATGATCATTTGAGAGTATTAGTTGGTCACTTGAGTAAGTTTTGGTCATGTGATGGTAAGTTTTGTTAAAAATTTATAGCAAGTGAAGGTGAAGCCCTTGGATGGCAAGTGTAGGTAGGCCCTCATACGATTACTTGTACATGGCGTGAGAATCCATAATCAAAGGCTGAACTCAAGAACCTTGCTTTCTACATGACAATTTTACACCCTAATTCAAGTGAACAGGTGTAAGCAATTATTGGCAAATTTAAAGCTTTTGCATCTCCATCATCCCGTAATCAACGTTGGAGAAAATTGAAACAAAATTGCATCTCCATCATGCCACAACATTGGAGAGAACCTAGTAGCGTAGCCCCACACGCCACAACCACCAATCACGGAAGTTTTGTTCAGACATTGGTGGTCCAGTCAATCCATCCACCAATTTCAAGGGAATTCGGTGCCCGTGGCTGCCCACTTTTACGAGGAGGGCTTGAGGGGTTCCATCCTAAGCGCCCAATTTCTCATGGCAAGGGATTTGCGCAGCACTTTCGCTTTCGTTTAACTTTACAATTATAGCGCTAAAATTTTCGCTCTTGCGCTCTTCACAACGGTGATTCACATAGTTTTACTTTCATCCCATGTTCTTGTGACCACCTAAGGATTATATTCATATATTTTTTGTTATGATTAAAACTGTAATTTATATGACCTATTCTTACGAGGGATTGAAACGAGCAACCTTGTGATTATCCTTCAAAGTCTCTGCCATTTTTCCCATTCTTTGGAGGTATATGAACCAGCTGAGGTATGGCCATACACTACCTTCAGCGCATGCTTGTTTGGGGGCATTGCATGGTTGATTAAAGCTTTCCATAGTCACTTCCCCACAAATTGTCCCATCTCCACCTTTACGCTGTTGCCCCAAGCCACCTTATTCCCTGCCAGCCTAGCTATGTGTTCCACTAAGCAGTGTACAGCCACTCCTTGTGCACACAAGTTTTAAAGTTCATGTGGAGGCGACCCCATTCTTGTTCTTGACTGTGGGATCATGGTCTCGTTGCATGCTTTGGCCACCATATAAGAACATGAAAAAAAAACTTCAAATTGTTGGAAAGGATTACAATCATATAAAATGGAGGGTAACCACATGAATAGTGTTAAGCCTATCACTTAGCATTGAAATCTTTAGGGCATTGACTTGTAGATATTAGGGACATTATTTAGCGGTCATTAATCATGATTTACTGGTGTATTAAAATCGTGTTAATGGTGCACATGTTGCGAATGCATGGTTAGTGCGCGTTTAGCGTCGAGCAGTGAATTAGCAATTGTCTGAATAATGGAGTCAGTGGTGTGATTATTGTATTGTTGAGAGTTACTTTTAGACACTTAAAAAATTCACGTACTTTGAGTCCTCGACCATTTTGAATCGAGTTAAATAAAAGTTTTATCTCGATACATTCTTCACTTGTAAGCCCGTAGACAGTGAGTTCCTAACTCTCCGTCTTTAAGAAGTAAGTCATTCAGATGTTCAAACGAAGAACGAGAACAACCAAAGAAATACAAGATAGATCATCACTTACTACCAAGAAAAGAAAAAGTCAAGTTACATTTTAAACTAGCACTACATCTGAATACTTGCATAAAGATGGAATTGCAAGCAAAAGATTGGATAGAAAAAAGTGCATTTAGGGTTTTCCTTTTCAAAGATCTCACAATGGCATTGCCATGGAAGAAACAGCAAGAGCCCCAGAAAAGGCATATCTTCCGCTTCTTGGCAAACTGTGGGGGAAGAGTTTCATTTCAATGTGAAAGAAGACAACTCAAATGCTAACAAGTTGCACTGCCTGTGATCAGGAACAGCCACTTGCTCAGCTGGATGGTGATGCCTAAAAAGGCAAATGTGTCCCTACCAAACGTCCCAAGATATGGCTATTATGGTAACTTCATTTATGCAATGTACAGTGATATCCACTCTTCAATTATGAGTTGCAAAAGTCTCATGAATTCCTTTTGGGTCATGAAAAGTCTTTTTAATCAATGGCCTAAAATCTTTCCCACCCCCACCACTGCTCTCTATGGGGATCCCATGTTTGCCATTAGTATTATAAACTCGATATTGTTAAAATTTATAGTAAAATCTTTTAGACGTTAAAATGCATTTAACGTATATTTTTATTTTAGCAGGCGTGCTATGCATAAAGGATTGCGATCCCTAAGTGTGGGTAACCTAAACCCACCTACATCGACATCTCACGTATTGACCGTTTAGGGCCTTTAGAAGACTCGCTCAAACTAAGTTTGAGTCGAGCTTGTTTACCGATGAGCTTTTGTTCACATTCGGTCTTGGAGCTTTTAAATTTTTTACTCTCCCAATTTGTTTAAACAATAAAATGTGCATTGCATTATCATAATTCAGTAAGAAAAAATTTTGACCGCTATTTGGGTTGTAGAAAGAGAGCTACAGCCTTCATATAGTGACAATTAAATATTTTTAGTGATTTTTATTTAGTGAAGGTAAAAGGTGGTGTAATAATTGTCACTCAAACTAAAAATGTCAAAAACTAAATTCAGAAGTCATTAATTGATATTACACGAGCTATGTTTCAAAAACTCCATAGGAGGAAAAAATTATCTATTCATCAATGATGGTCACACATCTATCCATATTTATCTTTACTATTACTATAAATTATGCCAACATCAGTTTTCATGTAACAGTAGCTTTGTGTTACATTTATATCTCTGTGACAAGTGTTGACAAGAGTACAATAAAAGGTCACGTGTTTGAAATTAGCTACCAAATTTATTTATTCTCTTTATTTGGAACTATCAAATTTTTTTAAATAATTGCATTGTGACATAATTTGTGAAATTAAAATGTCAACTGCACCACTAGACCATGACTGGGTATCCTAGCCATCGACCAACATAATGCGCTATATACAGTATTTTTCTTTCGGAACCCAAATGTCTAGATGTAAATTTTATCTTACTACCGATGGAGGGCAACTTAATTTCAGAATTCATAGTGAATCAACAAAGAATATGATATTGTGCATATGCTCATATGTTAAAATGTTATACGGATCGCTCACAGCATGCACTAGTTTAATATTCCTTCAGTGATGTTAAATTTGTACGCTTATTTAGAATTTAGAATATGATTCATATTTATAAGTTTTTTCTTTTATCCCAAGACAGGACAATGAAGAAAATAAGTCAGGAAAGAGAAAGTAAGATGACAGAAAATTAGATATGGAGAAAAATAAAGTAACATAATTATGTAAAAAAGGTAAATGTATTTCTTAATTCAAAAAGTAATTTGGGACTGTCAAATACAGTATGATAAATTTTTTATTTTTTAGAAAAAAGGGAAGAAAAAAGAGATTTTAAAAAATCTTTGTAGCCATATAAAAAAGGTAAATATATTTCTTAATTTAAAAAAGTGGTTTTGGGACTGTCAAATACAGTATGAGATTAATTTTTTATTTTTTGGAAAAAAAGGGAAGAAAAAAGAGATTTAAAAAAATATCTGTAGCCTTAATCACACGCTATACATTTGAGACGCCATCTGATGCTTGACACGTGTCCCAACTAGACCAACTTTCAAGACAAAAAGGTCCCGTTGAGCTACTGACAAAGTACCGCTCCCGTCCTCACACACACACAGTATAATTCACACACCCCCATGTGCCATGTCTGTGAGCAACGCAGACAAACAACGACAGAGGCCCCCTACGTACAAATTGCACACTTTTTAGAGCGAGAAAGTTCGAGTTAGAGAGAGAAGCAGGGGGTATATTTTCAAAATCCAATGAATGTCCTTTCTTTTTTTACCCCATCAAAGGCCATCATCACCCATCTGTCCGGTGCCTTTGGATCCTTTTTTGCATGCAAATCGAGTTACTGCTTCGGATTCTTCGTGATTCGTGTGATGTTATCTTGGGTGCTCACGGGGCCTCCTTTTGAGCTGACGACGAGCGTATACGTGCGGCTGCTATTCACGTACGCAAATGATCGGCCGGTGACGGAACCGGTGGCGTGACAATTGTAGAAGGGGGAGATTAACTGTCAAATGACCGCATTACCCCCGCAAAAATGAAGGCGAAAATTTTGGGAATTAGAAGAATAAGTTGGGTTCACGTGGGTGACGGCGGTGGTTCGTAGTCCTTTTCATTTCGTCAAATGGAACGGCTTTCGCTTTCTTGTACTGTAGTCGACAAGGAACATACGGCTGCATCCTTGTAAAGTTTTTTGTTGTCACTTTTCTTACTACAAGCTGTTCGATAAAATTAAGATTTAAGTTTTAAAAATCGGTGCGTTTTTATCACCAAAGAATAAGTTAACATGATTGATAAATCAAAAACAGATTGTTCCATGTTTTAAATTGATCCATTTCATAATATCAATTTACAGTCAAGATCGTGTTAGTAAAGGAGAATAATCTCATATTAGCTTGATTTTAGCTTGATTTTCAGATCTAAATTAGCATGATTCTTGGATCTAAATTAACTTGATTCTTGGATCTAGATTAGCTTGATTTTAGGATCTAAACTGATTGTTGTGCAGTATATAAAGGCATGCTTTGTCATTCTGTAAAGACACGTCAATGAATATAATTCTTCATTTCTTTAGTAGTATTGGTAGTGATGGTGATTCGGCTTTCTGATACTGGTGGTGACAGGCGGCGAGGTGATGGCAATGATGGAGATTGTAGTGTGCAAGATGTGAAAATAGTTTTGACGTGGATTTGGTGGTGGAAGCAATGGTATCATGGAGGTGGCGGTGATGGTCGTGTCGGTGGCTATGGTGGTGGTAGTGGCAACAATGAGATCGTGGTAATTGTGGTGATGGTAGCAAAAATGACTTAATTGTTGTATTGGTGGCTCTGGTGTGGCGGAGATAATGCTAATAGCAAATTGACATCATTCTTTTTACAAACAAAGTATTTGTTTAATAATTTGTAACAATGACAATTAAGTGATAAGTTAGTCCAAAATTAAGTGTTAAGTAAAATTTCAGATCTATTTTTGACGGTACAAGATTAAGCGTTATCAAACGCACTTCATTTAAAAGTATTGAAGAATGTAAGTTTGATAACGCAATTAATACACCCCTTAACTTACTGAAAATTCTTTCCAAATGTATAGAGAGAAAATATTAATCCGAATCTTAGTCACGTGTCACTCTTGATGCATGAATGTTGCCTCCCAATTATGAGAAGGTCATTGGCTCGCAATTATCCATGATACCCAAAACCAACTAGACTGATCAAGTGTGGCTTTGCCAATTTTTATAAGAAAGCAATGGCCTCTACTTGAATACTCTAATAAGCTTGGTGTGAAGACATAAGCAAGTGCATGCATAATGCTAATACTAATCACTAATAACATGGCAGACATGGGAGTCGAAGAGTTTGAGGTTCTAAGCTTATTATTATTAAGCCCATAATAAAAGGGTCTTCTAATTATCTTCTCTTGTCAATAACCCTTGCCCAAATCTGTCTTCTTATTAGGTAAAACAGTGATTTATTTTCCATTTTTTTTTTCACGGAAAGCCTTGGGAATTGTGCCCGTCATGTTTACCGAGTCATGTATATGTAAGTCTGACCACTGTCATATGTGTACACCAAGTTGTAGAAGTTGTTTAATTAGGTGATTAAGCAGGGTGCTTATGCTCGAATAAAGTATGCCATTATGTTAAATGCGTATTAATTAATGTGAGTCAGAGAATCTTTGTCTAGAATAACAGAGGGACATTATCGTGGTTGAAACTCCACGTTGTGTTGATTCTCTGAGCATTTGCCTTAATTAATGAAAATGATAATTACTAAACTCCATGGGATGCTCTGAAAATTATCCGCAAAGTACATTAGACAGCTATTTTACTAAGAAAACCATGACCAACTCTGGATAACCTGACTAGGGATTCTGTGATGGGTGTTGGTCAACATAAGAAGTTTATTTGGAACTACTCTTCTTTTTTTAATTTTCTTAGTAAATTTTCATATCCAACATAAAGAAACAATTGTATCAATAATTGGGAAGGTATAGAGTGAAAGAAACAATGAACCACAACAAGAAACAATGTAAGAAGCGCTACGGAGCCGAACAACCAACCATCACTCGTAGAGCTCAACAATCGGCACGTATTAAATTAAATGCCTATTGTAGCAAAACACCCTAGCTCTAAACCAAGTCTATCCACAACGGCCAAAGTTGTAGGGGGAATGCCTGCAAGCTACGTCGCTGGATCCCTTGTATTGAAAAGATACACTACCTACTCTTGATTTGAGTAGAGCCTTTTAAATGGTTTTCGAGATTGACGAACCCTCAAAAAATAAAAATCTGAACCGAAAACCACTTCCCAGAGAGATTCTGACAACAATAAATTGAGTCACATTCAAGTTGAGACCGACGCAACCAAGTAGTGGCTAATTCACAGCTGAGTAACCATAACACTGCATTAGGCTTAGCACTCGTACCCGTGAACAACCTTTGGTATATCCAAAGAAATGATATGCGACAGTGAATTTTAGTCCTCCTCGCTCCGACCATGAAATTTTAGCACGCAATGATAGATCGATCTTAGTCCTCCTCGCACCCGACCATGGAATTTTAGCGTGCAATGATAGATCTATAATCACCTTCCACCGTAGCACCACCCCACCACAAACAGCAAATTTATCACATTGCATCACATCAACCACAACTAGGTCAAATATCCTTTAGAACAGTAGAATACGAAAAAGAATGAAAAACAAAAACACACTCACAGAGGAGGGGCGTCAACCCCATACTAACATGACAAGCCTTGTGAGCCTCATTAGCTAAGCATAAGTCGAGCTAAGCTCGAGTTAAAAGTAATCAACTTTTCTCTTAAGCTTCAAATTGACAATTTCTTAAGAGCCAATAGATCAAAATCAGGCCAAGCTGAGCTACTTATCATCTTCTTTTTACTAAAAATGATGCACATATAATGGTTATTTTTTAGTTGCAGTCAGTTGAATGTTGTTAATTAATGTTTCAAATGATGTCTTTTGGCTTTTATTATGAAACCGAGTTCCTCAAACACAATGAATTCAAGCTAAAACAAATGCACAGGTTGGTCAAACAGTATGATCAGAACCTTTGTTGCGCTGCAGACGTGGATGTGAAAAATTTAAGCCATACTTTTGTGTCATTAAAAGTGCTTTGTCATTGTTGCTAAAGTTTGTCGCTTTACACATTCATTGACTTTTTTTTATTTCACCACCTCTATAGTGTGAGAAAAGATCTTAATATCATAAGATTATATACACATTGCCCATCGAACATATCCATTTCGTAGTATCTAACCAATATATTTGCAACTTTTTTTGGAGGTAATAACAACAAGTTATTAAATAATAGCATTGAATAATTAAGATCACTAACAACGCGACCGAACTGGCGTCTCATTAACAACGGGATCACGTATCTGCTCGAATTATTGAGAGTAACAGATTCTGTTAAACGTGTTTAGAAGAGCAAATAATATTCTTAATAACCGCAAGCGTAACCAAATATGCGCTTCCTATCATTTTGAGAGATCTGATTTATATGCTCATTACCCCCCTAACAAACTTTCCATACTACCGAGTCAGAGAATCACTTGAGAAATTAAAGGAAGAGTCAGTTTTTTGGAATGCAACACAAACGGTAAGAAAGTTTGAAATGGGAAAGGGCAAAATGGGAGACAAGAAGTGAAGCAGTGGGAGGGATGGAGGAATGGACTCATTGTATCCCACTTCCCTCCACTTTCCCCACCCCTTTTTACCCCTCGTGTTATAAAGGACGCAAACAAGAAAGAGAAAATCATTTATTATATACACATTAATATCAATATATTATTATAGTATATATCATCGAGAGAGAGAGAGAGAGAGAGTGAAGTCCGTGTGTGTGTGTGTGTGTGTGTTTTAGAGAGAGAGGGGGGGAGAGAAAGGGACAGGCTTGGGCAAGCTTTATTTGGATTTTTCGTGGAAGCAGAGTAGGAGAAGGAGACGTTCCACCCTCACTGCCAAAAGAAACACACACTCGTGTTTGGTGGAAGTGTGTCTGTGTGTGTGTGAGTGAGGGGTGCGCAGGATAAGCAGAGGGAAGATAGAGAGAGTGAGTGTGTGTGTGTGTGTGTGTGTGTGTGTGTACTTAGCTATGGTGGAGGAAGTGAAGGTTCTGTGAGAAGCTTTGGGGGTTTTCTTTCTCTCTCTTGTGGTGGGGTGCAGTATGGCGGCCGCGCATTTTAGTAGATTGGGGTGGAGTAGGATAGCAGCGACACTGGTTTTCTTGGGCCTCGTTTCGCAATCTTGCGCCGGTAGATTGCCGGGTTCAAGGCAGAAGCTTGAGGTTCAGAAGCACCTGAACCGGCTCAATAAGCCGGCTGTGAAAACCATTCAGGTACATCCGCACATGCATCTCTCTCTAAGAGAGAAAGAGTGTGTGTGTGTGTGTGTGTGTGTGTGTTAATGAAGTGGGTATTTTGCTATTGCTCTTCTTGAGTTTGATTTCTGCCCCGAATAGATTTTTGGGCACGAAGGGCGTGTTTGGATGCTCAGAAAATGTGGGGAGATTAGATAGCTTTGGTGTTTGGTCGCTTTCTTGGTTTCCTTATTATTCTGTTTCGACTTGAGATTAATCTGGGATTTTAGTTGTACCAAGTTCAGTTTAGTGCTCGAGTATTTCTGTTTGTTGATCTTTTTCTTCTTTCTACATTTTCTAAATAGCCAAATAGTGGAAATTGCAAATGATTCATGCATATCTTTGGCGATTTCTGCTGTTGAAGCGGCAATGATGTTCTATATACTTCTCTCTCTCTCTCTCTCTAGTGATTCTCCTTTTCTATGTTCACATTTGCTATTGATTAACCTTATTTTTTGGGGTTTAATTTTCTCTAGTTCCAGCCTATTGATTTAATTTATGCCTTAGAGTTTTTCAGAGCCCTTTTTGCCTTTGAAATTTCATTATGGCAATTTTCTGGGTGTGAGTGGAAATCAGTGCTATCAAAAACTCCTCTTTTGAGATCTAATTTTGGATATGGTCTAACAGAGCCCAGATGGAGATACCATTGACTGTGTACACATATCTCACCAGCCAGCTTTTGATCACCCATTCCTTAAAGACCACAAGATTCAGGTACATTTCATTACCATGCTAATCAATGTTTGTGTCTATTACTTTTGGTTATTTTCCTTCTTTTTTGTTCTGAAAATTGTATGTTGATTTTTGTTAACTCAGACAAGGCCTAGCTTCAGCCCGGAAGGTCTTTTTGCTGAGGAAAAGGTGTCCACAGAGCCCAACCAGAGAACAAACCCGATCACTCAGCTGTGGCACGTAAATGGCAAATGTCCTGAAGACACTATACCCGTAAGGAGAACAAAGAAAGATGATGTTTTGAGAGCAAGCTCAGTGAAGAGATATGGGAAAAAGAAGCATAGAGCCATCCCCAAGCCCAGATCTCCAGATCCTGACCTCGTTAATGAAAGTGGTCATCAGGTGAGTGCATGAAAAGAAAAAGGAAATGTTTTTAATTGTGGTTATGATGAATAGATGAATGAACCTTTTATATTTCATAATTTGGGTGTAATTTTTGAAGAAAATGCACTTTTACTATCTGAATGCTCTTCTTCTGTTGTTTACTCTTTGGGTGATTAGCATGCAATAGCTTACGTTGAAGGAGACAAGTATTATGGAGCCAAAGCGACCATAAATGTCTGGGAACCTAAAATACAGCAGCCCAATGAGTTCAGCTTGTCTCAGATTTGGATCTTGGGTGGTTCTTTTGGTGAAGATCTTAACAGCATTGAAGCTGGTTGGCAGGTTTTTTCTTACTCCAATCTTTGGTTATAACCCATTCGTTTTACATTGTCTCATAATTAGGACCAGTTTGCGAACGCTTCTATGTTTAGAAAGTGATTGCTGTTGAGCACGGTTTTCTGCGTTTGAGCAAAACCGTGGATGCTAGCGCAGAAGACTGCAAGTCTCAATTCATCTAAACTGAAGGCAGTGTAACGCCAAACCCGTCTAGCAACCGCTCTTGGTGCCCAAAAGCACTTCTAAATTTTGTAGATCCTACATGATTTCAGGTCAGTCCAGATCTTTATGGCGATAACAACACAAGACTGTTCACTTACTGGACTGTAAGCTTTCTTCATATGCTATCTTTCTGGATTACTATTCTAGCCTTTTTAAGATCCAGCTTTTCAATGATACTAAAGGGTTTCCCATCTATCTCAAAATTGCAGAGTGATGCGTATCAGGCCACCGGTTGCTACAACCTACTGTGCTCGGGCTTCATTCAAATCAACAGTGAAGTTGCAATGGGTGCAAGCATATCTCCCGTCTCTGGCTTTAGGAATTCCCAATATGATATTAGTATCCTTGTCTGGAAGGTAAAATCCAAGTTCACTCAACTCAGCCTCTGTTAAAATAGTGGGGCACTAGCTATTTTTTAACAAAAAAACGCTCAAAGTTCTGATTACCATCATAAAGACGATATTATCAAGATAATGTTGAGATAAAGAGTTCAGTGGATGTACAAATGCATCCTTGGCAATAGCAGCAGACAATAAAGCAGCTGAAATAGTTGAACAAATAATTGAGGTGGGAAGGATAAAATACGGTTATCATTATGGTTCAGATACCGAGAATTTTTGGCTTTTTTTTCGAGTGTTCATTTCCCTCACTGTATTTCATGAAGGGGTCTCTTCTGCTTAAACAGCAACCTACGAGTGCCCTTTACTTTCTATGGAGCTCATGTGAAACACTGTATTTCTGACTTCTTACTGCGTTGCTTGAGGGCGTTTTGCCTTTTTACTGTGAACAGTAGCCTCCCTAATTCTAAGCTTTTGCCTTGCACAGGCGAAAGAAGTGCAGAGAAACTAAAATAGATTAGGGAGCAGTAGCGCCCCTCACAGTATTTAGTGATCCATTTTTCTTGAACTCTTCTACCTTTTGCTTTGCAGGATCCAAAAGAGGGAAACTGGTGGATGCAATTTGGCAATGGCTATGTGTTGGGTTATTGGCCTTCTTTCCTATTCTCGTATTTGGCGGACAGTGCTTCCATGATTGAGTGGGGTGGTGAGGTAGTGAACTCAGAGCCTAATGGTCAGCACACATCAACCCAAATGGGTAGCGGCCGCTTCCCTGAAGAAGGATTTGGCAAGTCAAGCTACTTCAGGAACATTCAGGTTGTTGATTCATCCAACAATCTCAAGGCTCCTAAAGGCATTGGCACATTCACTGAGCAATCAAATTGCTACGATGTCCAAACTGGCAGCAATGAGGATTGGGGTCACTACTTTTACTTTGGAGGCCCTGGTAGAAACCCTAATTGTCCATGAAACATTAGGCCCAAACCCTGTACTATTCAACCTAGCCTTACTCTTTTATCTCTTTTTTGTATACCCTCATCTCTTTTTTCCTTCCTTTCCCCCTTTTTAGGTTAAGTTAGTAGAATATGTGACCTTTTTCTGTTGTGGGAAGTTTTGACTCTTCTAGGTTTTTACTTTGAAAAGATCTCCATATAGGTGACTCGGGAGATGGCCAAGTTTCTCAAAGGCTAAAAGAAACAGGCCTTTGTCAAGTTTCTCTTGTGTGTTTGGCTTGTTTCTTTGCTCCTCTCTTGGAGTGTGTTGATTACTCATATGGATGAATGAGTTTCTAATTTTTGGTTTTGGAGTAAAATGTAGCATTTAGATATATATATTAATGATGTCCCATCTATGTCCATAATTTAATTAGTTAACCAGGGATTAGATTCTGGATTTAGTCGGATGAGCACACGAGAGTTAAATTGATCCGGAGATGCTTTGGATGAGTGGATGACTTCACTTTTCACTAGCTTTTGGTGCTTTGATCTCCCACTTTTATAAATGTGACCCCCACTACTCGAACCTTTATCATTCA
This sequence comes from Escallonia herrerae, assembly GCA_033070095.1. NCBI lineage: Eukaryota > Viridiplantae > Streptophyta > Magnoliopsida > Escalloniales > Escalloniaceae > Escallonia > Escallonia herrerae. The sequence goes on along the minus strand of JAVXUP010000337.1, from coordinate 111,795 downwards.
GGTTAGCTTATCAAAGTATTGATTTGCCCCAAGAAGCCTTGTAAATCATTTGTTTGATTCCTCCATTATTGGTCTAAGTGCATTGAGCTTTCGACTCAGATTCCTTAACTAAAGAGATTAAATAGTTAAGTTGCCTTAAAATATTGTAAGTGCTTGTGGGCTGTGGAAAACCCTAAAGATGCATATGGCGCTGCTTGATTACCATCTTTTTTATTTCTCATTTTACATTCTTTAAATTTTATTTTATATAAAAAAAAAATCTCTAGTGAAACTAAAAGTATGTAATATGTTGACGTGTTCTGAGACCAACTCTAGAATTATAAAAACATTTATCTTACTTTTTAAGTGCAAAAGTAGAAAAATGCCAGTGTTTGACTAACATTGTTGGCAAATTAATGTTTTCTGCAGTGAGTGAGTAAGTAGTTCGAACTCGCTATTTTTTAAAGTAGAATTTGAAAACTGTTGTCACCCAAAAGATTATGAATTTGGAGAGAATGAAAACAGAAAAACTGGTAACCAAGCAAGGTGTGGCACGCTTATTTGCAATATCGTTCACAAAACAACTTTTAAAAATCAATCGCGCTTAAGTTGTGAGGAGCGATAAGGAATCAGCTCCTATACGTACGTATATGTGTGTTATCGACTTAAAGAGAAATAATTAAAAGTTCCAAACAGCCCATTATAGTTTTGAAAGGCCCAAATTCCTGACATCTGTAGTCGCCTTAGGCTGCCAGCATTTTTATATTTAATAATAAGGGGATATCTTTCCCTTCAAAGAAACCCCTCCCACCAAAATTTCTTTATTGTGCTGGCAGTCTTGGGCCTAAGCCCAAAAATCTATTTTTGGATGAAGGCCCAAAACCTTTTTAGATCCATATGAGGTGTCTGTCTGTCTCAAGCACTAAAAGAGCTTTGGGCTAAATCAATAACTTTTTCATCTTTGCGGTCATAATTTATAAAGATGATCAACTAGGTTTATGCATGCCTAAAATGAGCTTCTTGTGATATATTTGTTTCATATGAGGATTCATACATCGGACGGCCATGATGCCTTGAAATAATCTCTTCTAGAATGCAATTACTTAACTGATTTCTCACATCCTAAGTAGTCAAATCCTTCTAAAGTGGTCAACGCTCTTAACTCGTGTTCTTGTGTTTGCTTTGCACTATAACTATTGAGCTTTCACTATCAACTTTTTGTCAAATTCGTCACTTTTATGCTCTTACTCGACAAACCGATGGCTTAGACCCAACCGAGTCTGGCGTCATGCTTATTATGCAGCACCGTAACATTACTTGGTGTATCATTAAACCAAGATCTCCTTAAAAGACAAAATTACATTTCCTTTTTTGTCAAATTTGAAAAAGCCATTAGTCTTTAAGATGTCTTTTGTCATCCTTTAGCATTAATTCTGTCATCAAAGTAGTTCATTAGCCCCTAAATGTTAAATTTGATCATTAAGCAAGTCGCATGCATCTCATGCAGTGAATATGAAAGACCAAATTGTAAAGAAGCTAAATACGTTTAGTCCTGCAAAATCTACCGAACCCGAGGAGACTCATTGAGTCGCATCCGCTTTCACAGCCCTACTAGCACCACATAGCCGATTGTTAGCCCTGTTAAGATCTAAGGTGGAGGGAGGGAGGGGGGCTGGATCTTTTGCTGCCATAACTTGTCTATTTTGTTCTGATTCAAGGCTTAAACTTTTGGAAACTAAATGACTTACTGAGACATTGCGTGTAGTAATAATCAGAGATAATGTTAAAATTGAAAAGCAAATGACCAGAGAAGCAAAAATAGTTAAATCAAAGCGCAAAAAGACGATATGCTTAGGGAGCATGGCGCCTTGTTTATGTTGTTCTTGTCGCTTTTACGAGCTTCAAGAGTCACACAAAATCCACTCCCTCCATCAAGCTTCTGGCTCTCGAACAAGCCGTTTATGTGTGGAACTTCTTGGCACTTCGCTACCCGCTTGTCTTCCCCAGCAAGACAAAAGAATTCGATGAAAGAAATTCACAATCTTTAAAGATGTTTGCAATGGTAATGCGAGGTTGTATTTTCTCACACAAATGAGCGATATTTCTTAAAGGTATGTATGTGAAAGTTTAAGGGAATGTGAAAACATAAGCAATTATCTGGTCTTTGTAAGGTTTTGTTTTCAAATCTCGTATGAATTTGGAAGTACCAGTGAATATTCTTGTTGTTCGGTGAGATTTGACAATAATGCGTGCCGATAACGAGAGGAAGAGTAAGATAAGATTTAGGATATTTTGAACTTCTTTGTCTAAAGGGTGTTCATCGATCATCACCTATTCACGTCGATCACAACCTAACTAGTTGCTGGGGTTCGAAACCTCTAGAACATTACTAGTGCGTTTCACTCGTGACACGCAGTGACCACTAACATACATTGGTCCATCGGATTAGTATAGCCACGATTCCTTCACCCGATCCTTAGTCATATTTATATTTCAAAACATTTTATATCATTTTGATTATAAAATGTTTTGACTAGAAACCAAGCTCAAGATCAACCGTGGGACTATGTTGCAAGACCAATTAGAAAGAACATAACGACATATATGTCAAAGTAAGCCTTCCCCTAAAACCTACTTATGTTCTGAAAATCCAGATGAAAGTGTGAGAAAGGAAAAAGGTAACAGATTGAGTGCTAGTTGGAATATAAAAAACCTTCAAAAGAAATTGCACATGGATCACTTTGTTCATAGAACCTTCTCATTTCACTTACCTCCCATTAATATGTAGAAGAGATTTGAGGCAATTAAAGCCTATATATGAGTGCTTCTTTAGGTAAAACCTTCCAGACAGTCGTATAATCCAATGAAAAATCAACTGATGTTACTAGGATTTTTTGGTCAGATTGTAGATCTTGGGATGAAATGGGTTTAGTTAAATAGGGTTTGACGGGTTATGCAATTAAATATACGGTTTCAATGAGCATTAAAGCTTCTGGTATTTTCTCATATGTCTCTCCCTCTTTTCTTCTCTAACACACAGGTATGTGTGTGTCTAACTGAGATGCTGATTCATGTCGAATGTTGTCATTGTTGTGTAATTTGTTGCTTGGCCCTTTTTGGACTTGGAATTTACTAAAACCATAGAGGATTGTCGTACTTATTGAATCGAATGAAGGATTTGAATTTGTAGAATGTCTTTGCGTGTCTCTGTGCGTGTTGTGTGTGTGTGTGCACCCCGTGAGCTAGGGATAGGCAGAGCGAGGTGTGGCCGGTCATCAACCTTGGCTAGGCTTAAAGAAGAGGAAGACTTCTAAGAGCAATTTGGTAGATCATGATGAACTGAACAATGCCCTAACTCTTCTTGATAGTTGTTTGACGAGAGGGGACTTAACTAATGCATAACACAGGGAGCCGAGTGTAATTTCAATAACTAGACGTCGTCGTGTGAAATAAACTGAAACCTCAGGAGTGCACGTTAGAGAAAGGATAATAAAATCTAGACGTGGAGCAATGAGATGAGAATTCATGATCGAAATAGAGGAATAACATACAAAGAAGAAATTTTGTAAGTTGAATATTATGATTAAGGGAACGGAGCAGCATATATCAAGATTTACGGGAGAGATTGTAAGGATGATATTTTATTTTGTATATTTCATACATGGATGATGTTGTTTTGAATGCATTACTTTCGGAAAAAGATTTTGAGGATAAGATAGTCTATCAAAAAAAGGTAATTTAGTACGAGTATAATAGGAAATTTTCAAAAAGAGGATTTTTTAATAGCTTGTATCATACTATAGAACTTTGGAAGTTGAAACAAACATGAAGACGTAAGCTTAAAGGAGGGAGAATTAGTAACTAAAATGCTTTGGTCGGGGTCTGAAGGAGAGTGCAATGAAATATGCAATGTTATTGGTTTAATACAAAGTCTCCATGATTCCACATGGGCATGTAGGGACATTCAATTATAGAAAATTAATTAAAAAAAAACAATAACAAAAAGTGACACATGTGTTTTTTTTTTAAATGAAAAATTATGGTGCCTTGTTAGAAGTTGTATAGTTATTCGGTATATACCGTATAATCTAAAGAATTTGTTGATAAAAAAGTTCTATAATTGATGACATTATTATACAATATACCTCTATTTTTCTTTCCTGATTTCTGCAAGCCTCCAGTTCAAAGGTCGCGGTAAGTTGGCAAGTTTTGGTGAAGTCTTATATTGTCCTTGGCATCATCTTGTTGGAACTATGTCAATACGCTTGTTGCAAGAAGACAACGAAATAAGTTTATCCCCTATTTTCTGCATCGGCCTATGGAATATCTCTACAAAATGGTGCGAGATTTCTATGCGAAACTAGTTGTTATTAGACCTGGACCATGATGACAGGTTGGGATATAAAAATACTATATTTTCTTTTAATGATTTATGCATATCTGAAATTTCTCAACAAAAAAAAAACTTAAACAGGTTTTTAGACAAAACTAGTTGTTGAACTTGAAGATAATATTTCAGTGAAACATGTAAACAATGAGTGGTTCAACTTGTTTATTACTATGTGGTATCCTTTTAACTTCACTAACAAGGTTCGAGTTAACGGTGCTTGGTCCAAGTCGATAGGCATTTTTACAAGCAATGTGACACCAAGCTTATTAATGAGATTGTGTTATGGATCTACACACCCTCTGCCCAAAGTTGCTTTTAGTCAATCGGTAACGTGAACGGTGCAAGTCCATTTGCCTTTTTGTGAAGTCGAGTTTTCCTAGCGTATTGACTTTTGATATCTACGCTACGTGTTGTAAGTACTTGGCTTTTGAATCGAATAATCTGGCATGGATTACATCTTTAATTGAATTAAGCAGATTAGTCCCATTGCATCACTTCAAGATGTATAAAAATATTACGTGTAAATTTACAATTATGCCCATTATGCTACCCTGTTTATGTGTTAGTAACTTATTACAGGGGTAACAATTTCTTCATCTCGAAAAGCATTAAATACGGCTTCTCAATCACATATGACAATTGCCACTAGTATTATTCAAATCTTTCTGTATTGTGCGGATCTGAAATCTTTTTCTCGGCATCAATATGATAACGAGTAAATGATAGATGCGCTATAGTGGGCGTACTTTGAGTTCCCCGGCATGCAAACTATAAGGGGGAAGCGACGTCAAACTGTGCTAGGGATGCCATGGATTCTCTTTGTAGGATATGTGATGGATTCTTTCTTTGGACGCCGATCACAAGGACATACAAGAGGTTTGTAAAATCAGTTATTGTCTTTACTTTCTCGTGCTTCAATCCTATGAGTGCTATAAATTAAGGATACTTCATTGGCAGGTTAAAATTATAAACAACACTTGGAGCGATTATGTTTGCGAAAGTCAAGGTTAAATACATGTCTAATTATTGAAGCAAATCATCAAAGTGATTGTGACCTGCCATATTTGTGGTAATCTAACTAAAAGACACCAACGACGATTTGCACAAGTAAGTAACCTGTAGATCATTTTATTATATGACTTTGGAAATTGCTTAAACTAACAATGATGAATCTTGATGTTGTAACCCCAATTCTTTAGAAAGAAATAAGTTTCTACTGCAAAGCTATTTCCTTTTCCTAAAATATGTAAGCTAGAGCTTAAGTAGCCATGGCGAGTTTTAACGTGGTTATAGATTATTGTTGGCACTGACATGCGCAGTTACCCTGTCTATAAATGATTTTATATTTTATTTTCAACATTTACATTGTAGATGATTGAAGAATTCTATGAGGTTTATACACAAAGCTAGTAGTTATATTTGAGATTGTAAATGAACGAACAGTGTATATTTAATCTCTCTGAATTACTATATATTTTTTGCCTTTTAAAGCTGTATGAATACTATTATAAATTCTTGATCCAAGTAACGAGTTTTTCTTGAGCTGTGAGGCCTGACGTTTGACAATCAGAGTGGGCTAAACCTAGAGCACCATTAAGCAAAACTTAGTCTCATAAAGCACTCCGATCTATCAAATTATTTTATTTAACATAAGCCAAACATATATATCTTTATCAAAACATGATTACAAAAACCATGGTACAATACCACGAAAGTTGGCAGGTAAATTTTTTGCCCCAGTTTTCACTTATTTATTTCTTTTAAGGACAACTACCAAAAATGTTTCTAAATTATAGGTGTTCATCAGCATTGTCCTTAAACTACTATTTTAGCCAAATTTATCCCTAAACTATCATAACTGCTTCCACAGAGTCCTTCCGTCAGTTGGGGTTAAAAAAAATGGTCGTTAGATGCTCCAAAATGAGGGACAAAATGGACAAAGCGTCTCTTTCTTCTTCATTTCAACACCACTTCACCAGACAACCGGTGCATGTACTATCCAATCGTGGCCACCAACAACTAATCGCCATAAGCCTTACCATCAAACAAACCACCACAGATCTGGTGATTAGCCCTTACTAGTGGACTGGGTTGCAACTGTGGAAATGTATAATGATATATGATGTGGTGTTTGGTGTTTTGGAAGCATATGTGGGTTAATGGTGGTGGTTCAACTTAAAGTGACCACCTATGCAACGGTGATTTTGCACCAACGTGGTATGGTGTTTTTAAGAGTGGTTTACAATTGTGGTGATTGGTGATGGTTCAAATCAGATAGACCACCCATCAGTGGCTTTAATGTCATATTACGGGTATTAGAGGAAAAGAATGAGAAAATGCGAGAAAGAGGGTATTGATCGTGTACAAGGGGCGTTATTTGTAATTTTGCGAATGCACAAAGGGGCATAGACCGTGGTCTGGCCATTTTGCCCCCATCTTTAGGCTCTTAATGGCCATTTTCTAACCTTGATGGATGAAGGACTACGTGAATGCACTTATGATAGCTAAGGGGTGGATCTGACTAAAATCATAGTTTAGGAATGATGCTAGTGAAACCCCTATAATTTAGGGGCATTTTTGGTAGTTGTCTCAGTAAAACGATGGCGTGAATAAAGAAACACCAATTCTTGGCCAAAATATCAACAAAAGCCTTTGAAATCTAAGTCAACTTGGCCAATAAAATATAGGAAAAATTGCGTAAAATACCCCTGTGGTTTGGGGTAGTTGCAAAAATACCCCTGTCGTTACAAAATTTGTAAAAAGACACCGGAGATTATAAAAGTATTGCAACCGTCAAAAAAATCGTTCAAACTCACGGCATGTGATGTTCACGCTCCGAAGAGTGCGTTTGGGAGATATTAACTTAACAAAATGACAAAAATGCCCTTTATTTCTTCTTCCTTCCCCAAATCCTAAACCCTAATCCACAACCCATTTCTGCCACCACCATCCCTCAGCACAATTGCCGCCGACGCAGCACCTGCTACACCCAATTGCAGCCGCCTCAGCCCCGTTAAGCCAAAACCCTAGCCGCCACCCTCACCAGGCCCCATCCACCACCATAACCACCCCTTCTTTCTGCCACCACCGTCCAATGAACCCTTTGCCACTGCCGCTAGATCCATTTCCCCCACCGCGAACCCCACCACGAACTCGATCTGCATCGCTAGCCCCGACCACTTACCATGAATCCTTTCAGCGCTACTAGCTCAATCGCGACCACTTGGCCATTTGCCCCACCGCCATCGAGGCCTTTCATCACCACGAGCCTAAGCCCAAGCCCTAATTAGGGTCGGCGCAAGCAAACAGGTGAGGCAACAGGAAGGGGAAAGGGGAAAGAGGAAAGAGGAAGAGAGGGAGAAAGGGAGGGAATGCAGCTCGCCAGCGAGAGCCGAGGTGCAGGCAGAATAACCAAAGAACGGCCGGCGACTGAGACCGGGATGGAAGGTGAAGGCATAATGACCAAAGAACGGCCAACGAGGGCCGAGGTCAAGAGAACGGCCTGCTACCCAATGCCAACTATTCATACCCAAAAAAAAAAACAATTACAGTATTTATAGAGGGCAATTTAGACATTTTCATCATTCTGTTACGGAAATCGTCTGTTGCAACACTTTTACAATCTCCGGTGTCTTTTTACAAATTTTGTAACGACAGGGATATTTTTGCAACTACCCCAAACCACAGGGATATTTTACGCAATTTCCCTAAAATATAAGGTTGGCCCATGGGCCTAGAAAAAAGGTCCACAAAAGTTCAATTCTTCCTTGTTTCAGTAGTAGCATCTTGTTCTACGATGCTAAGGTCCAAAATATGAAAGAAAAGAGCTTTTCCACGACTCTACCACCTAGTTTACTCTCTTCTGCTTAATCACCCTTTCATCGCTACATATATTTCTAGCTAGGGAATGAGAAATCTTTCTCATGCTCTATGAATCCAATTTTCATTTCATCCGTGAAAAGCCATATTTTTCTCAACAATGTTTTTGTCATTTGATCCAATAGCCTTCTGTTAAGTATGAACAAATTTGATAAATACTGATAAGTGTCGGATAAAGCATTTGAACGGAAGGATCAATTAGATAATGAACTATAGGTTCCAAGCCATCTCTGGCGATTAATCAATAATTCGAAGTGTTTTTCTTGGTAAACCAACATTTATACATAGATGTAGGAGGATCTGTTTGTAATGTAAGAAGTTCCTTTGATATCTCTTCATCTGCAAATAATTCTCGATATGAAAACGCGAAGACAAAGCACAACTCGGGGGAAGGGAAAATACTTTAGGTAAGATACATGCAACATATGAGTTTTGGAAGCGGGAACTAGGACACTGCTGAGGTGGTCAGAATGCCTCACCCTTTGTTTAGAACGAGATTAATTAAGTAGCTTAACACCATATTGGCCTATACAAGCCGACCACTCATTGGGATGCCAGGAGACCGCCCGCGATCTAAATATTCGATGTTCCATTCCATGTATTATTCATTGGTAATGATTCCATTGCCTTTCGTTTGTATTTCACGAACGATAGAGAAATATCCTGCACATGTACAATGTACCTCTCGCGTTTGAGTAAATGATATGTCAAGGCCCCTTCATAAATAAGATAAAATATACTTTCTTTTTCCCTCTAACCCTTATAAACACCTATTCACAGCAGCTGCAAATAACTAAGAACTTCCACCCTTGGCAAAAATTTGTCCATTTGGCTTATAATCTCATGCTTAACCAAACCCTTATATAATTCCAATATGCATACATACATGTAAGCACATTTCTTGTTGTCCAAAACTTAGCACAAACCCAACTTCCACCCAATTCTCTTATCCCTTGCATCATCATCTTGGAATATGGTAACACATTTCATCTGACACGCGGCACTCCTTGAGATCATAAAAGACCAAAAAATTTCTTTCTTTTTTACGTGTATGTTTTCTTCCTTGATTGTTACATTCTTATAGCAAGATCTAAAATTTTAAGCTTTAGCAATAGACTTTTTGATATATCTTTTTATTTATATTTAAAAAAATCTGCCATAACAGTTCATATTTATTTAGCACTAAATATTATTGGTAAATCAACTTTAAGATTGCGGACTGCACATATATTGAGGTTCTAACTTGGTCACAAAAAAAACAAAGGCTAAACATATGATCATGGGTTAACTTCAAAACTACGTCCTAAACTACAAATAAAGTCGAGGTTGAGTACTTAATGTATTAGATGTATCAAATTAGTACCTCATTTTTTATTTACTTAACTTAGTCTGACACCTAAGCTTTACGAATGTTCAAAATATCAGTGGCAAAATTGGCATTTATGACAAAAGCTGATAAATAAGGATACTAGTGGCATGGGTAAATAAAAGGAACCGATGAGTTTTACGACTCACTTCATCCATCCATGACAATGTGAAAATCTAATTTTTGAGAAGATTCCAAGGGAAACAAATCAAACAGAACTTAATGGGTGGCACAACGTTTTTGTTGTGATAAGATAGTGTCATTACTCCGCAGTTGCACAGAAAATTTATCCACTTTCCGGTTCATACCATCAAGAACTTAATCAATAGGAGAGTAAATGCTTCAAAATGCGAGACAAGTTCTCTAAGGCATGGTTAATTAAGGTGGTTTTACAATGAAAGTGGTTGTGGTGGACTATCGTTTGTTACGGTGAGAATCGGTTTCACTGTCTTTTCATCCTTCAACAGGATTAACATGTCACAAAAGAAGGTTCTCAACTATTATGATTTCACATTTGCTCTTCATGTTTCACATTCTCATGTCATGCCAAGTTACATTATCATGTCATGTTTCACATTCGCTCTTCTAACTTACAACTTCTAATTTAGTAAGACGTCTCATGTTCTTGGCTTGATCTTTAAGTACCATGGAATAACAATGAAAAAAAACGGTGAGAGCTATTAAGCGGTGGAATGGCAGATTCATAAGTATTCCTCAAAATCCATAGACTTTAGGGACGTGTAGACAAAGAGGCAACTATGTTCTGAATTCTAGTATGTGGAGAACAACAGAGGGTTAATGGGGGCGTGGCGACCACAACACGACGGCATCAGCCGAGGTATTAGGCTCTCCTTTTCATTGCCCGCACTACACTGTTGTCGGTAAAAAATTTTAAGTTACACTTTAATGCACGTATATACTTTACGGCAGGGTGCAATGTCAATTCTCATAATAATCTCACCCTTAAAATTTTTAATGTCCGTGATGCTTAAAATTAGACTATCTTGAATAAATATAATAGCTTGGGATATTAATTTAACACGTTTAAACCATAGACTACTCCCGATGCAATATGGAAGCAAGATTCATCCTAAAATTATTGTGCATCTAGTAAGGACGTCACCAATTAATTTCTTAAGCACCAATAGTAGAAATAGGGATTAACATGGCACCTCAATAATTACGAATACTAATGACATCTCCGAATCCTTACAAACAAGCATGTGTTTTAGGTAATTCACAGAGAAAAAAACCCACCAAACCTGTCTGCTCAACAGTCTCCACCACTCGCACCTTACAGAAACTGGACCCACCCGCCAGTAATCTACCTTGAAGCATCTCTACACTCATTGGCCGTGATCTTACACTTTCTAACGAAGCGCGTGCACAATTCCCTCTCGGACAGACAAACCAGCTGTTATTTTATTACTATTTACAACCACTAACGTCCCAAAAGATTTATATCCACACTCACATCTTTACTCTCTCTCCTCACTTTCTCTCTCTACAACTCTAAATTCCCGAAGAATCCCTCTTTTTACTTCCATATCACTGTCTAGGGTTTTTTAATCTTTTTGTGTTCAGTCTTTCTTTACTACCAAAGTACTCTCTTTATCTCCCTCTCTCTCTCTCTCTCTCTGCATTTTCATGAAGCTAAAGAAAAACCCTAGCTTGTCCAATTATGGTGCTGTTTTGAGCTATAAGGTATAAACCCTAGTTTTTTCAGCTGGAATTGGTGGTGGGTATGACTCAATTTTGGCGCTGGAAGTCAATTGGCATGTTCTTGGCAGTTGGGTTTAGCTCACTGAAGTAGGTAAAGTTACTAATTTCCCTCACAGTACTGTTTATGTCAACTGTGAAAGGAGCCCATTTGTTTTGTTGTTGTTTCTTGGTGTCAACTGTGGAATGTCTGGTTTTTAGAATTGGGTTTTGTTTATCGTTAATTAGGGTTTCCAAGTTGCAAGCTTTGGGGACAGTGGTTGAAGATTTTGTGTTAATTTGTTTGGAATTGCCTCAATTTTTGTGTAGTTGAAAGAGAAAAGGGGCTTTTCTTGAGAAGCCATGGAAGGGGATGAGCGTGATGTTATGCTGGCATGCGTCATATCGGGCACCCTTTTCTCTGTTCTGGGTTCGGCTTCTTTCGCTATACTCTGGGCTGTAAATTGGCGACCTTGGCGGATTTATAGGTAATTACATGTTTCATGCCCGCTATTCTACAGTTATTGGATCTTGTTTCTTTTGATGAGCAATCTGAATTTTGGACGTTCTTTTTCATGCTACTGTTAAATGTTTATAGATGCAATGTTTGAATGTGCTCTTTTGTTGAACGTGACACCAATTAGTTGCTTTACTTGGGCAGGGAAACGCAAACAACATAGAAAATGGAAAGTAAAAATGCACACTATTGATAAATGACTAGCAATTGATTACAAAGCTATGCTGTCTAGTAACAAAGGGCATTCAATATCAGTTTACTAGCTAAAGAAAGTTTAGTGAATATGAGGGTGAACTGTAAATATTTTTGCAGTAGGGGTGAGCACGGTTCGGTTAGTTCGGTTTGGAGGCTGAATTCCAAACCGAATGGACCATCGTCGGTCTGGGGAAAAAAAACCCAAACTGTAGCGGTTCAGTTTCAACGGTTTGGACGGATTGACCAGTTTGGGCCAATCCGTTGACTATTTGGTGCTAGCATTATACATAATCACAAGTTTTTTGGAGCCTACCTATTGAAAATGGGCTAGAGTTTACTTATATATGTTGTGGTTAAATCTAATATGGTAAAAGCTAAATAATAATTAGGATTAGATTAACATTTATCTATTTTTCGTTGGATATATATAGGTTTGGTTTAGAATGGTTTCAAAAAAGCCAAACCGAACTGGCCATCGGTTTGGAAAAGAAAAAAAAATCGGAAGCGATTGTTTTTCAAAATTGGTTTGTGATCGGCTGGTTTGGTTTGTTCGGTTTAAATGCTTGGATTAATTTGAATGGTTTAAATGCTTGCCCCTAGTTTCCAGAAATTTAGATGGTGATAATTTCAGTATGTTGTCGACTTGTGACTTGTTCCCATCTCTGAGCGTCTTACAAACAAGGTGATGCATGAATTGGCTGCCTCGATTGACTGTATTTCACTCTGAAGTATTCAAAAGTTGCATCAACCTTCTGTCAAAATTTGTGCCATGAAAGCGATCTTAGATGTATGACAAATATTGGTTGGAAGAGATAATCCCGTGCTGGTCAATTTAACCATTCCTTCCCAGATTTGGAGTGGGCTCTTCAACTGCACATAATTACTGCGGAGGAAGTTAGATGTAGATATACATAATGCACCTCCCCGATGCATGCATAATCCCATCTTTAAATGTTGAAACCTGAACTCCAGTTTTATTTAATAACACTCTTATCTTTTAGCCTTTAGAAACCCCTTTACCCACTAAAACCTTGTATCCAAGTCATGCATTCACGCACCCATAGCAGTATGGCCATTCTCCTTACAGCTATTTGCCACAAATAAGTTTCCAAAGATCAATTCAATGGCATTTATGCCTCATTCATTGCTTAGTGCCGAATTTTTTCCTCTTTTCACTCCCGATGTTTATGTTTGCCAAGTGAAATTAGGGGATAATTACAGTATGTTTCTAACACCATAGCTAGCCGTGCCGAGAAAGACAACGTAATACTCCATATCCCAGTACGTTTTGTAATGGAGGTGGCTTATGACTCATCATTACATAACTAAGTAATAGTATTTGCTTCAAATTGCAGCCGTCGTGTCACTGCATAAATGTGAGAGTCCTCTTCTCTTATTCAGTACGGGATGAAGGGAAAAGATCTGCTTTCACGTGTGAGCGAGGGCTTTGAGTCTAAGCGGCCACTTTGTGCTAGGTAGGTTGCATGTCAGGTTCACCAATTCGGGTTGCTAGGGCTATATGCGGTGGCTTTTTAATGGTTTTGTATAGTCAGAAGATTGAGTGTGTTGACATGATTAATGGTTACATGCTTCCTGTAACACAGGTCATTGATTGCACCTCATGAAAGAAGAGATATAAGATTAATATTATACTAATAAAATCCACCTATGTTTCTACACACGACAGCAATGTGGTTGTTGAGTGCTTCTCTAAGATTGAATATTGTTGGTTCTATAATAACTTCAACGAGACTAGAATCAACAATCTTGCGAAGCAACCTCACTTCAATAGCTAGTAGTCTAGTAGGACAAATAAGCTCTTATATCAAGTACCTTAACTTTTTTCTTGAAGAAAGTTTTTGAAAATTCGGTTACTCGGTAATCCATTTCTAGGATAATTAATTAGCTCATATGAATACATTATTGACTATTAGATGCACATTACTATGAGGTACTTGTTAAAAGAAATAATACTAATTATCAACTTCATAAATGAAATAAAGTTGGTATAGATCATTTGAGATTTCAAAGCTGATCCAGGTACACGGATCTTATCCTGCGTAAATAAATGTTGGGAGTCTTTTAGCATATGCTTATTATAAGGTCCATTTGCTAAATTTTCTCCATGTGGCCTACTACCTTTGAACCAATGAATTAAGACATTTGGTTTGAAAATCAGACCAAAGTTGATCGCTTTAAGAACTCGGAGAATTTAAACTGTTAGTGAAGATGAGGAGCCAAATCATTTAGAAATTAGGTTCAAAAAGGCTTTGTTTTTATATATATGTGTGGAGGTCTGTCTGTGCGCGCATTATTTAGTAAGTGAAAAGGCTGGTGTAAATGAAAGAGAGAGCAAACTAGGTTAATTAGGTTTAGGGTTCTAGCGCATCTGATCCAAATTAGTTGAATTCCAAAATTAGAGATACGGGTGGGGCTAGATACACACCTTATTTGCTAAAATCATCCTTTTGGTTCTAAGAGAAGCTTACCAACACATTTTATGCTGTTTGTGATAAAATGGTGTGGATTTGCCTTACCCTAGAGTTTAGTATATTGTTCATTGTGGGGCGCACCCATTCTCTTCGGTCCACAGTATTCATGAAGTTTTAGATTACTGTTTTATAACCGGGTGTTCTACCCAAAATTGCTCTAGTTCATTGTAAAACTGGAAGGGTATCATCTTCAATCAACGTGTTCTGCAATATTCCCATTCACTTCAAGAATTTGCTTCCGACATCGAAGATTAAGATTTAGCTTATGAATCAGTTATCATTATGTATATGTAAGGTTCCCCCCTTATTTATTTAAAAACAGGAAAATGTAATGGGTTTGTAATCCTCCACCCCCACGTCGCAAAAGTGAAGTACCCCAAAGTGAGGTAATTCATGTCCCCTACACTTAGTGCTAACACCTTAACTTAAAGTACCGTACTTGTGGTTAGGTGATGATTAGTTGTTCTTTCGCATTTGGTTGAAAAGTCATGATATTCTGCCCCGTATGTGTGTTATGTGTTTGCGTGCGCGCGCAAGCGTCCGTGTGTACGCGTCTCTCTCTCTCTCTCTCCCCCCTCTTCTGGTTGTTTTGGTTGATTCCTGCCTGTGATTTTACCTGGCAATTTTGTTCCCCTAATTTTATATTCACATAACTTGAGTCTTGCGTATGGGGAAGATGCCAATATGTAGAGCTATAGTGTCCATGTCATTTTGGCATAACGTGATTTTCCTTTCTAATATATTAGTTCATGCAAGTGACGTAGAATTTGAATAAGCAGTCCTTTTAACCATGACAATTGGTCATGTTTGATGAGGTTGACTGACATTTATATTCATCAAGTGAGTGTAGTCGTCTGCAACACGTACTCATGCAATTTATAGCTGATTTCACATTTTATCTATCTCTTTGTTGTGCTAACTCTGTGTTTTCGTTGTCAGTTGGATATTTGCTAGAAAATGGCCGGCTTTATTACAAGGACCTCAGTTGGGTATATTATGTGCTATTCTGTCTCTGTCTGCATGGATGGTTGTCATTTCTCCAGTTGCGGTGCTTATCTCATGGGGATGCTGGTTGATTTTAATATTGGGCCGACATATAATTGGTTTGGCTGTAATCATGGCTGGGATTGCTCTGCTTTTGGCATTCTACTCTATTATGCTTTGGTGGAGAACCCAATGGCAAAGCTCAAGTACGCAGTTTAGCTTCGTCTTTTTATTTTTACTCATCGAATAGTTGATCATAATGTTGAGTAGGATGAATGAATGTGGGCTACATTTTGTCCTTAGAACTGGGGAGTTGCATTCAAATTCAAGTGCCATATATTGATACTTCTTGAACATTAGAAAAGTGTTGTATAAGGTTAGAAGCAGAACGATTGCTAGCATCCACCACCACTCGAAAACCCCAGTGAAAAGAGCACCATTTAGTCTGCTCAACCAACCTTGCCTGGCGTCTCCATAATCCCTTTGCCTCATTTCTCGAGTTCCAGAGGGATAGAAAACCTAAAACAATTTATTTCGAAGATCTATAAAAGCTAAAGTAAAATTTACTACTACGTTATTATCTTTTGATCAAAAGGTGATACCAGTCTTTTGGGAAATGATATGAGTTGTGGCAAAGTTCCTGTTGTGCGTTGCCAATGTCATCGCAGCACAGTGTTGTATTGTTTCACTTGTCAGTGCATTCAATAGGAAGGCGTCCTTTTTTTTCTTTTTCTTTTTTTTTTAAATGAGGGCTCTACTTCTTTTGCAACCTATTGGCCCTATCAGTTCTTACTGGTTCTTTGGTTTGCTTGTTTGTTTGGCTAAGAGTACTCTACTGCTGTCATATCATTGCGGGCCTATCTTTCTGCTTTTAGTAGTTAAAATGTTTTTCCCTTCCGCCCAATACTTATTCTTACATCCCTATGTGAACAGGGGCCGTTGCTGTTCTGCTTCTACTGGCTGTTGCCCTGCTTTGTGCCTACGAACTTTGTGCTGTGTATGTGACAGCAGGTTCAAGTGCATCTGAGAGATATTCGCCTTCAGGCTTCTTCTTTGGCGTCTCGGCAATCGCTCTAGCAATCAACATGCTGTTTATTTGCAGAATGGTCTTTAATGGTAAGTGTGGAACTTTTCTGTTCTTTGTGTACCTGTACCCCCCCTCTTATATATATATATGTGTATATATATATATATATATATATATGTACGTATTTGCATATATGTAAACACATAATATCTATCTGTCTGTCTGTACCTCGTGTCCATTTACCCCCACGATCAGAGAGATGAAAACAATCGTGAAAAGGCAACCTTGACTCAGCTGGCCTTCGAGTTGATGAAAGTAATCTCAATTTTTGTTTCCAATTGAAATTAGTTCGTGTTGGTTACTTCCGTTGTTTCACGCATAACAGGCAATGGCTTAGATGTTGACGAATATGTTCGGAGGGCCTACAAATTCGCTTATTCTGATTGTATTGAAGTGGGTCCTGTGGCTAGCTTACCAGAACCACCAGATCCCAATGAAT
Organism: Escallonia herrerae; assembly: GCA_033070095.1. Lineage (NCBI taxonomy): Eukaryota > Viridiplantae > Streptophyta > Magnoliopsida > Escalloniales > Escalloniaceae > Escallonia > Escallonia herrerae. The sequence continues at coordinate 94,769 of JAVXUP010000337.1, read as the reverse complement.
TATATCCTCGGGAATCTAAAAGGCAAGCTTTATTGATTCCATTCTTGCTGGTTTTTTTAAACATGTGTTTGTTTGTGGTTGGAAAAGGCTTAGTTTTCTTTTGTGAATTCTTTCTTGTTGTTCCCTGCACCTGTATGTCTTATACACAAACGCTCTTGTGCATGTCGCACACAACCGCGTGTACTACTATATTGTCCCTTTATGCCTGTGTATATGTACATGATAGAATACGTAGAAATGGTGTTGGAAACTAAGGTTGCGTTTGAAATCACTTCCAATTTTGGTTATGTTTCCAAAAAAACAAAAACAAAAACCAGTTTAGTTTTTTTTTTTTAACAAAAACAAATGGGTGTTTGATTACCCAGTTTTTATTTTGAGTTTTTTCTTTTTGGTGTTTCAGTTTTTATTTTGTGTTTTTTCTTTGGTGGTGGTTTGTGGTGGGGCGTCGCGGTGGGTGGCTGCCGGCCGGTCAGCGGCGATCGCCGGCGGTGGCTGCTGGCAGGCCGGTCGCCGACGATGGTTGCCAACTGCCAGTCGTGGCTGCCGGCCAGTGGCGGTCGCCGGCCGGCGGGCTGCGGTGGCCGGAGGTCGCCAGCGGCCGTGGCCGGTGCTGTGGTGGTGGGAGGGGGTCGTGGTTTGAAAAGAAAAGCCAAAACTAAAAAGCCAAAACTCCTAAATGGGAGTTTAAAAAATAGCCCTGTTTTAAAAACTAGTTTTCAAAATTGAAGGGAAAAAAACAAAAACTGTGTGTCAAACGTGTTTATTTTTTCTGGTTTACAAAACTGGAGAAAAAATTGAAAAAATAAACGTTACCAAACAGAGCCTACGGCTGCCTATATGAGGAATGGTTTTGCATCTCATTTTCTGCTCTTGTCAAACTTCCCTAATAGTCTTAGTTCCGGGTTTGCAGGGCTTCACATCTTGGGCTTCTTTATCTTGGATCACTTGTGGTACTTCTTGTCTATGCAATCCTGTATGGCCTGACAGCAAAGGAGTCGCACTGGCTTGGGGCTATTACATCGGCTGCTGTTATTATTCTTGGTATTTCGTTATGGATAACTTGAATCCACCCTCAAAGTCAACCAGTATAATCCATCTGCTCTCACATGAATGGCATAAGTTGGAAGTAGTAGTTAACTTTTGGATTGGATTTATCATTTCCCTTTCACTAGCTGCTGCATATTCGTATTTATTCACCACATTCTGTAGTATGTTCATGAATATTGCGCCGCCGCTAATATGTACCATCTTTACATGTTTATTTTTCTGTTAGATTGGAACATAGGGGCATGCCTTTATGGGTTTCAGCTTCTTCAGAGTCGTGTTACTGCACTTTTTGTTGCTGGCATGTCTCGAGTCTTCCTGATCTGTTTTGGAGTTCATTACTGGTTTGTTCCTGACTTTAAGGCTGGGACATTTATTGTTACAGAGTGATTCCATTAAGATATCATTGTCACATTGCCATGTTGTCCTTCCTAACAGGTATTTGGGACACTGCGTTAGTTATGCAGTTGTTGCATCTGTGCTATTAGGTGCTGCTGTTTCCCGTCATTTATCAGTCACAAACCCATTAGCAGCAAGGAGAGATGCCTTGCAGAGTACGGTGATTCGGCTCCGAGAGGGTTTCCGTAGAAAAGAACAAAACAGTTCATCTAGCTCGTCTGAAGGTTGTGGCTCAAGTGTAAAGCGTAGTAGTAGCGCTGAGGCTGGTCACCTTGGAAATGGTGCAAGCTGCACAGTTGATACTAATAGCTGGAACAATGTTGAGGGGTTGAATAGTGAGAAGAGTATTGACAGTGGAAGGCCAAGTTTAGCATTACATAGCAGTTCCTCTCGCTCAGTTGTTCAGGAGCCGGAAATAGGAATGTCATATGCTGATAAAAACTTTGATCACAACGGTTCTTTGGTAATTTGTTCCAGTAGTGGTCTTGAAAGCCAAGGCTGCGGGTCTAGTGAATCAACTTCAGCAAATCAACAGGCACTAGACTTTAATTTAGCTCTTGCATTCCAGGAAAAGTTGAATGACCCAAGGATTACATCCATGTTGAAGAGGAGAGGAAGACAAGGAGATATTGAACTGACTAATTTATTGCAAGATAAAGGATTAGATCCTAATTTTGCTGTGATGTTGAAGGAGAATGGATTGGATCCAAGAATCCTAGCATTACTGCAGAGAAGTAGTTTGGATGCAGATAGAGATCATCGTGATAATACTGATATGAACATTGTCGATGCAACCAGCGCTGACAATGTCTTGCCCAATCAAATTTCATTGTCGGAGGAACTTAGGCTCCATGGTCTAGAAAAGTGGCTTCATATATCCAGACTTGTTTTACACCATGTAGCAGGTACCCCTGAGCGAGCATGGGTTCTCTTCAGTTTAATTTTTATCATTGAGACTGTCATTGTGGCCATTTTTCGCCCAAAGACAATCAAAGTTATAAATGCTACGCACCAACAGGTACGGAGGACTCCCTTTGGAAACTTTTATGCTTTTTTGTTTGGTTTGTTTATAGCTAACCTTGATGTTTGACACATATACTGACTTAAAGATGCTAATTTTCTATGGAAAACGTGTGTTTGTAGTTTGAGTTTGGCTTCGCGGTGTTACTCTTATCTCCTGTTGTCTGTTCAATCATGGCTTTCCTTCGAACCCTGCAAGCTGAAGACATGGGAATGACTTCGAAACCCCGGAAGGTAAAGTTGATTTAGTGCTTCTGGCATGGTATGATACGAACTTGAGTTGGTCTGTTTGCAGTATTAAGTTCTATTTTCCATTGGCTGGACTAGTCATTTTGGAGATCATATTGGAAATATTATGTTAACACAAATCATGTTCATAATTCAGAATATTGTACTCAGTGTCGATAAAAAATTAGTGTGCTATTTTGTCATTGAAGGATATGCGTTCGGTTTTGTTTTACATCTTAAGCGTGACTAATGTGCATTTCGGTGTTTCTACTTGTCCAGCTAATCTAACCTTTCCCCCCTTCAATAAAGTGAGGCATTGGAGAGTTACGAGGTTCAACCACCGGTGCATTTTGTCTTTGCTTAATCCATCTTCTTGTCACCTGTTTTCCTTCACTTGTTTTTGTTTCCATGGGCTCCTTCCCAGAGTGCAGCTTACTAGAGATGTAGACACTGACTTTCGGAAAACCAACTCGTTCCTCATAGTAAAACATTCAAATACCAAGCTAGAACATATTCTGAAGAGATTGGCTGCGCCAAACATTTGCTGAAGGGGAGACAGGGAAACATAACTTGGAAAAACTTGAAGTTGGGAGATGGATGAGAGGATGGTTCATGACTTCAATGTGCTGTTGGACTCTATGGCATCTTTTTATTTGTTGCTAAACTGCCAAATTTCATTGCTTCCTTGAGGCTGAAGCCGCAACAGATGAACCAGAGGTGGGAAAAGCCATCCTCAGATTGGATTATGCCGCGAGGATGGCTTCACCTACCACCTTGACTAAAGGCCTTATTGAAATGGAACCCCAACGTATCTTTCCTCACTAGACTTATTTTTGGCCCTTGTTTTTGTGATTTCTATAATTTGATGCATATGTCATTAACGATGAAGTATACACCTTCAGAACTGGGATAAACTAGGACCTTAAAATTAGAGCAAAACTCACAAGATTAATAGATTATAATGCTGTAAGATACTAAGCGGGAACCGGACCTTCATTGTTAGCTTGGAAGCTTAGGGTTTTGACGTCACTTTAGTGTTGCTAGGGCAAACTGAACATGAAACTTTTGGTATTATTCAGCTCCTATAGCATGAAATTGTCAGAGACCATAGATAGCTATACTGTAAAATTATCCCTCATAACTTTTTGTCTTTTCGTTTGCCCTGAATCTTGTTTCTGAGATGACAACAATAGGGTGATTTCTTCTGCTGGATTAAAACAACATTTTTTGGCACATGTTCTTAATCTCTTTTTCCTGTTTCCAAGTTGAATTCACTCTATACGTCTCTTGCTATTTTTCTTCTTATTTTTTTGGGCTAGTTTTCATATCTATTTTTGTATACCTTTGTTGTTGTCTTATTCTTTTCGTCTCGTCAACCACGCTTGAATTTGATACATCACAAGTGAATATGTCTATAGCGGCTGAATTGGTTTCCTTGCTTTATTTTCTGCTTCCCCTTTTATGCACCCATGTTCTTGCCTTTCTTCCTTTGTGCATCTTTTACATTTTTAGTTGTTCACATTTTATTTCAAACTTCACATTTCAGTATGGTTTCGTGGCTTGGTTGCTCAGCACCTGTGTCGGGCTGCTGCTTTCTTTTTTGAGGTATGACCCTTATATGTTTACACAAGTTATAATCCTATTATTCTGCAATCTTCCTGAATGCTTGCTAAGACCTGTTGTTTGAAGAACCTATTATGGTGTACGACATGGCTGGTTTAAGAATTTGCAATATTTGAAGAACTATTAAATATAATCCACATCTTAACTCCTTCACTTGGTAAAAAAGTTCAAATTTTCCTTCTTTCTAATAACTTTTCAAATATTCTACAATTTATTACAAGAAGTGCCTGTGTAAATAATACAACTGCTCATAAGTATCTACAATCATCTCAAACTTCTTAGCTCAAGTCCCTCCTTGCAATTTGCTGCAACATTTATATGCGCTGAAATGGTTAACATATGGAAATGGGCTGGAAAATACGGCAATGTAAATTATAATAGCACCATAGGGTAGAATAGAATACGCTAACAACTCTTGAACAGAATTCTGGCTAACCAAAGAATTTATCAGATTGTGGCTCAGTCCTTTTACAAATTAGCCTATATCTATTTAGCACATTACTTTCTCTAGATCTTGCTTGTAGTACTTACACTGGGATTGGTCAAAGCTCAGCTGGGATACAACAATCTTGCACCTGGACAGTTCAGTGGAACACAGTCACAGATCAGAGCACTTTAAACCGTGTCAAAAACAAGAATTTGCATTTAATAGACCACGTTATTTGGAGTATAACAACATTCTTGATTCACCATGTGGTGTCAATGGAGTGACACCATCAAAATCACCCTTACTCTTAACAACCAAAACACTTTGACAGATTCCCCAATTATTTTCTTTCTTTACCATCTCTAGCTCGTGGATTTCGGCTCTCTCTTTCTTCCTTTTCTTCTTCTTCCTCCACGTTTCTGCTCTTCATTCCTTCTCTACTCTGTCCCTTCTCTTTCTTTCTCACGGTTCACTTTCTCATTTTTCTTTCATCTACAGCGAATGGAGGTGGAAGTGTGGGCCAATTCCCCCACTCACCCTTTCCATGCCTCGCGTAGTAAACATGTACACTGCAGTCACATACGATCCACTTTCGTTGGAGTTGATTCCTTGACATATATCTGGTGTAGAACGGGAGGAATCAAAATTTACCAGTTTACTCAAAAGGAAACTGTGGCAATACTTAGTACCCAATTTAAGTTTAATCCTCTTATATAAACCAAGAAGTTAAATAAAGAAACCTTAATCATAGTTGTATAATTAGTTGTAAATTAAGTAATCGTATACGCTAAGCCTAATACACTTAAATCATTTCTGTCTTTCTGAAAAGGGCTTTGCTCCAGAGAGTTATCACCGAGGTATAGATAAAAGTTCAGGACCAGACAGAGAAATTCATTTTCAGATTCCACATGTTATTTTTGGTGTTTGTATTTCATAACATAACAAAAGCTGTTAGTTGCCTCCATGTGGAAAGCGAAAACATGATTCTCTAAATCAAACTCAAGTCTGGATCAAGTGATGCAGGTGGAACAACTTGAATTGGAGTGGAACCAAAAAATTGCACCTCTGAAAAATGTGGAGGCTCATAGGTTGTTAGGTTATGAAACAAGTTCTCTGTACTGAAAACCAGGATTTACCTTTTAGTCAATATGCTGACAGTGGATACAAATGGGCCAACTGCTTGAGCTAATAATTTTAGGCAGACGAGAGAGGCCACAGATACATGGCTTGAAATCAGCATGTAGCTGACAATGTTCTTGACTTAGTGAACCTTATGCTAGCAGGATATGTCAGAGGCCAATGCATTCTCGTTATTGTGTTTGTCCCTTGCACGTATATGAGTTAACGCAGATTCAGTGACATTTTATGCTTGTAAATGTTGGGGACTTTAATCTGATCTTATGTTCACGGGAAAAGTTCATCCTCGTCTTTTGAAATTCTACATGTGTTTATGCAACCCATTGAATCTGCCAATTAGCTACTTTGTCCTATTTTTCAGACCTGCAACTTTCCTTCCATTGACGTTGTAGTGGCAAATTTTATTTATCCTGTTATAATTTATGTCTGTAATTGGTTCTGCAGCAAGTCTTCAGTCCTCCTTGGCTTGTCCTTGACGGTCCCTCTTATGGTGGCGTGCTTGTCTATAGCAATTCCAATTTGGATTCGTAACGGCTACCAGTTTTGGGTTTCGAGAGTTGATTTCTCAGGTGATGAAGGAAATCATCGAACTCTTGGGATGACAGAGGTTTGCTCTTTGCCTGTATATTCCCTTTAATATATGTTGCCACTTAGTGGGTTTACTATTGGACTAGAGATCTCCGAGTGCAGATAGAATAGGAAGATCTAGCGTCTCAAAGTTATAACGAAAGTGAACTATAACAAAGTGATAGATATGGTGTTTACTAATCTTCTCTTCAACGTCTACTTTGTTTATTAGGCATCTGAGAATTGCTACTTTCAGAGACCTTTAGCATTTCTTCCAATATCTGGAAATTGGAATATAACAAATATCCGGAAGGTTTCAAATTTCACATAGGTCATATTGGTGTTGTGGCTACTTGGTTGGCAAACTTAAATGCCGATGGCCACATCTTTTCCTGAAAATACATATTGGACTGCTGTATAGTTTTCCGTTCTTCAAGATTTTATATATTTGAGAACAGGCTTGTTCTGGATATTGTAATGGAACAATGAGAAAAGTGACATTACCACCTTGCATGTATAAGTTTGTTAAAAGAATCACTTGTTTCACAAGGACATGAAGCTTCTATCGGTGAATCCTATCTAAGAGAAAGGACTTCCCTTAAGCCAAGACCTATTGTAGTTGCTACCATTTTAACAACTATAACCCTTCTACAGTTTATTGATTCTGAAATGTGTGCCTTTTTCTTCTTCATTAGTTGATATCTTGTTACTTTTTTCAGGGTGTTGTTCTCTTCATCTGCATATCATTATTCACCGGATCTGTATTAGCTCTTGGTGCAATAGTTTCTGCAAAACCTTTAGATGATTTGAGCTACAAGGGATGGACTGGTGACCAAAACAGGGTCACATCTCCTTATGCATCTCCTGTGTACCTTGGCTGGGCAATGGCTTCTGTTATTGCTTTGTTGGTAACTGGGGTGCTGCCTATAGTATCGTGGTTTGCAACGTACCGGTTCTCTCTCTCTTCTGCTATATGTGTTGGATTATTTGCTGGTAAGTCTCTATAGTTGCTTTTGTCTGGACTCTTTACTCCCCTACTGGGCCTAGGCACTGTGAAGTTACCGCGCTCTGGCCCGCACTCCCTCCCCTGGTCCCAACCCAGCTCGATCTTTGTAACAATTATCATTGGCTTTTATGAACCATCTTTCCCTTCCACTTTCTGTAGTTGTTCTAGTGGCTTTTTCGGGTGCATCCTACCTGGAGGTAGTAAGTTCTAGGGAAGACCAGTTTCCAACAAAGGCTGATTTCCTTGCTGCTTTACTTCCTTTGGTGTGCATACCAGCATTGCTTTCACTTTCTTCTGGTTTAATTAAATGGTGAGTGATCTTGCATGAGCTAAGCAAAAGCTGTTTTTAACATTTATCTGGAGAAAGCATTTTACGGAGGAAGGCATTCTCTAAGTTACATGTACTATCTAAATCATTTGCAGGAAAGATGACAACTGGAAACTTTCTCGAGGTATTTTTGTATTTGTCACCATCGGCCTTCTTCTTCTGCTGGGTGCAATATCAGCCGTTATAGCTATAGTGAAGCCGTGGACGGTGAGTGAGGCATTATGTTGTTATGTGGTCTCATTACATTTTTCAGGCGCAGAATATGTGCCTAACTTCAAATCTCTTTTGCAATTGCAACAGATTGGAGCATCATTTCTTTTAGTTCTTCTACTCATCGTCCTAGCAATTGGTGTTATCCACTACTGGGCTTCGAACAATTTTTACTTGACCAGGATACAGATGTTCTTTGTTTGTTTCCTTGCATTTCTGCTGGCCTTGGCAGCATTTCTCGTGGGATGGTTTCAAGGTGAAAGCTCCCTATTTTCGTGCTTGCTCTGAGCTTTTACCTATTCACAATTGTGTCCATTTTGTGTGCGTGTCATCTTTTTCATTGTTCTTCTTTCTTTTAAAACGTTATTAAGAAAAATCGCCGGCTATTGGTTTGTTTATATATATACGTTTGGGTTGGCAAATGACATTATGATTCTAATTTCGTGTATCAGATAAACCTTTTCTTGGAGCATCGGTTGCTTACTTTTCGTTTTTATTTCTCCTGGCTGGAAGGGCATTAACAGTGAGTTCAATATAGTTACCACTATTCAAACTATCAGTTGGAATCTGTTCATACTGTTACCTGATGAAGTAACGCTTCAATATCTGTTCTGAAAATATTGCTCCTTAATCGTTGTGTGTTGTGGAAACTATTGTTCTGCAGGTGCTTCTTTCACCTCCAATTGTTGTTTATTCTCCACGAGTATTGCCTGTATATGTTTACGACGCTCATGCAGATTGTGGGGAAAATGTCAGGTCTGTCATGACATTGTTATCTAAATGATCGTCCTTAATCTACTCATGGATATCAAGATTATTATTCGGTCTTGTACTTGATTCTACCCTTCTTTCCATCTAGAGTCAAATTTCATAGCTTGATGTTTAATTTGTGAGTGGTGTTTTTAAATTGATATGTCAACAGTGCTGCATTCCTTGTGCTTTATGGGATTGCTTTGGCAACCGAAGGCTGGGGTGTTGTTGCGAGTCTAAAAATTTATCCACCTTTCGCCGGTGCTGCTGTATCAGCAATTACACTTGTTGTAGCTTTTGGCTTTGCTGTCTCTCGACCATGCCTGACTCTCGAGGTTTGCCCCTTTATTATGAGCTAATGATTCATTGAAGAATAGGGAAAAGTCCTTCAATATTGAAAATGTCCTGGTGATGTTCATATATACTTTTGTATTACCTTTGAGTTTTTTATGTCTGATTAGACCTTTCTTGTAATGATGTTAACATGGCCTTTTTCTAACTATTCAAATGTATCTTCAATGACTAGATGATGGAGGATGCTGTTCACTTTCTTAGCAAGGAAACGGTTATCCAGGCAATTGCTCGATCCGCCACTAAGGTAAATTTGAATTCCTACCAACTTCCTATATCACCTTTTGTATCTGACCACTGTGACCTTTTTATAATTAGCTAAACCTTGGATTTAAGGATTTGCTGTTTTGGAATATTCACAATGTTTTTATGAGGACATCTTGTCTTGGGGTCTTCCTTTTGATATGAGAAGTACTAGAAGCAGCAGTAGGATATCATAGCATGAAAGGAGGGCTTATGCATAATCAACAAATGCTGCCAATAAATGAATCAATTGAACTTGAGGCAAAAAAAATTTCTGGCAATATACCAGGTAAAGCTGGTTGATCCGTGGTTCGCAAATTTAGCTTTTCAAGCTTGAAGTTGTAGAAATTATTGACCAATTGGTTCATTTGCCCAAAGAATGGCCCATGCCCAAAAGAAAATGAACGGGATAAGAAAATCTTGGCAAGGCCATGAAACTACATCCCTAAGGACAGGGATAAGTTCTAGTGGTAAGTGTTGGAACCAGTGTCCTGCCTGCCGCTTTTGCCTTCTCGGATCATGTAGAGTAGTCTAAGCTATAGCTTGCCTTATGATTTGGCCTTTTGTCAGGATATCATAATCAGCTTGTAAAAACGGTGATTTCACGTTCATTTTCTTGGGGGGGTTTTCATTGATGCAACCGTTTTTGTTAATTTAACGTTTTTTTTTTTTTGGTTTCACGTGGATAGACATTTCTGAGGAAGGTGATTTCACATTTATTTTGCTGGGTAGTTTTTGTTGATGCAAACCATTTTCGTTAATTTGCCTTTTTTTTTTTGGCTTCACATGCATACATTGCGTAGTTTTAGTCCTGAATTAAACTCACATGAGCACATGAACCTCTTATATACTAATAGAAGTACATAGAATCACACAAAAGAGAGTTAGTCGTACTCTGCTGATGCCATATAGTCATGAAAACTAAAATGGACCAAATTCTGAAGCAGTGCTAGTTCTGCTATGCTTTTTAGATTGAGTAATATTGATGGCATTGCTTGACTTGTTAAACTCTGTTAATTTTACGTGGATTTTTCCTTCATTTTCTTTCAGACCAGAAATGCTTTATCTGGAACTTATTCAGCTCCACAGAGGTCTGCTAGTTCAGCGGCTCTTTTGGTTGGTGACCCTACAGTTATGCGAGATAGGGCAGGGAACTTTGTGCTCCCTAGAGCAGATGTCATGAAACTAAGAGATCGTTTGAGGAATGAAGAACGGGCGGCAGGCTCCATTTTCTGGATGATAAGAAATTTAAGGACACTGCAGTGTGAATCCAGTAGTGATGTAGGCCACAGAAGAGAAATGTGTGCACATGCACGGATTCTGGCCCTAGAAGAGGCCATTGATACGGAATGGGTTTACATGTGGGATAAATTTGGCGGTTATTTACTTCTTTTGCTTGGTCTGACTGCCAAGGCTGAGCGTGTACAGGTGAACAAAAAATCAACTGCTTAGGATCCGGGAAAATGAGTTTTTCTTGTTAATCAATTCCTTTTGTATTTGGGATGTGGCAGGATGAGGTTCGCTTGAGACTGTTTCTTGATAGCATAGGCTTTTCAGATCTAAGTGCTAAAAAAATCAAAAAGTGGATGCCGGAAGACCGTAGACAGTTTGAAATCATACAGGAGAGGTAATGAGTTTTTGTACGAACCAAATTGGTATTACTGTCCTCTTTATACAACCTCTTTGATGTTCCTCTAAATATTCATCCATATAAAATTTGCAGTTACATAAGAGAAAAGGAGATGGAGGAGGAAATCTTGATGCAGAGACGTGAAGAGGAAGGGAGGGGCAAGGAAAGGAGGAAGGCTCTTCTGGAGAAGGAAGAACGTAAATGGAAGGAGCTTGAGGCTTCTTTAATTTCATCTATCCCAAATGCTGGAAGCAGGGAGGCTGCTGCGATGGCTGCTGCAGTGCGTGCGGTGGGAGGTGATTCTGTTCTTGATGATTCCTTTGCACGTGAGAGAGTTTCAGGCATTGCTCGTCGCATTCGCACGGCTCAGTTATCCCGTAGGGCACTCCAGGTAATGCCATTTTTTAACTTTAAAACCCATCGACACAAACCAAGACTTTCTCAGGGACATCCCAATCTTGCTTAATGAACACGTTGCAGGTATCATTTGACCTGAGATGCCAGCCGCTGTTTTCTATTTGTCAGATATAAACACAAACGTACACATAAAATTGCATCTAAAATTGCATCTGTATTTATGCCAGGATAGTGGGACTATCTTACTACAATATGAGAGGTGAAAATTATATGTTATCTCTGTTTGAAGTGTTGATGTGAAATCAGTAGTGAGAAAGAGTAGAGGGGAAAGAAGTAAAAAAAGGGAGAAGAATTGCAGAGGCAGGAGAAACCGAAAGAAACCCTACTTGTGGTGGTGGGTGGGTGGTTATTAAAGAAACAACAGGAAAGAGTGCAACTATATGAAGACCAAACAGAATAATATCTCTAAATGGAATACAATAATGAGAATCATTGTTTACGAGTAACCTTAATAATCTTCACAGGGACCTGGGTGTGCGTCTATATTTATCGAAGGCACGGATATTTGGTATCCAATCATCTTGATTCCCATTGCAGTGTTATTTTAGTTGTACTGCACATTAACAATTTGATTGTTATATTAATGTGCTTGAGAAAATATTGTTTCAACTCTTGCCAAATTAAGATTGTGTTCATGCAGTCTTGGTATGTAGTATGTTTTACTTGCATGAAGGTGTTCTCAGGTGGTCCTCGCTAATTACTTTGTTTGATTATATCATCCAGTTAAGCCTTTATTGGAATCTCTTTGTTGTCCCTGTTTACAGACAGGAATCTCAGGTGCTATATGTGTCCTTGATGATGAACCAACAACAAGTGGCAGACACTGTGGCCAGATTGACCTTAGTGTATGTCAAAGTCAAAAAATCAGCTTCTCTATGGTGGTAATGATCCAGCCCGAGTCTGGACCTGTTTGTCTCTTAGGTACTGAATTCCAGAAGAACGTATGCTGGGAAATCCTTGTGGCTGGGTCTGAACAAGGGATTGAAGCAGGGCAAGTTGGCCTTAGGTTAATAACCAAAGGTGACAGACAAACTACTGTAGCAAAGGAGTGGAGCATCGGTGCAGCAAGTGTTGCCGATGGAAGGTGTGTGCATTTTCATTCTGTGGCAATATATTGTATGCACTTCTTCCTTATTTTGGTGGAGGAGCTATTACTTCTGCTTATCCAGCTTCCTTCCCATCCTTTTTTGCTTTGCTGTAATCTTCCTTTAGTATTATATATACATTCTTTTTTTTTGGGGCATGATTTTTTTTTTTTTTGGGGTTTGTTGTTGTGTTGTGTTGGGGGGGGGGGGGTGTACTTGCATAGAGTAATCTCTGCCTTTTGCTTTAACGTTTCTATCTTATCATGGATGACGGTGTTTTGCAGATGGCATATGGTAACGATGACCATTGATGCTGATTTAGGTGAGGCAACTTGCTATCTGGATGGAGGTTTTGATGGCTATCAGACTGGCTTACCATTGCATGTTAACAATGGCATTTGGGAGCAAGGAACTGAAGTTTGGGTTGGCATTAGACCACCCACTGACGTGGATGCATTTGGGAGGTCAGATAGTGAAGGAGCAGAATCAAAGATGCACGTAATGGATCTTTTCCTTTGGGGAAGGTGCTTGAGTGAAGATGAGATTGCTTCTCTTCCAGCTGCCATTGGTTCTGCTGAGTACAATGTGATTGATCTTACTGAAGATAATTGGCAGTGGGCGGATTCTCCTTCCAGGGTTTGTGCCCATGTTTACTTATGACTGTCTATTTATCTGGTTCAAATTATATGGTGTAAAGTTTTCAATGAAGCTTTTTGCTGAACTTACTTGTTTCACTCAGGTTGATGAATGGGACAGTGATCCTGCAGATGTAGATCTTTATGATAGGGATGATGTAGATTGGGATGGGCAATATTCAAGTGGGAGAAAACGAAAATCAGAACGTGATGGAGTAGTGGTGGATGTGGATTCTTTCGCCAGAAGATTGAGGAAACCTAGGATGGAAACACGAGATGAAATCAATGAACGTATGCTTTCAGTTGAGTTGGCTGTGAAAGAAGCACTCTCTGCGAGAGGAGAATCGAATTTTACTGATCAAGAGTTCCCACCTAATGATCGGTCATTGTTTTTAGACCCAAGTAACCCGCCTTCTAAATTGCAGGTGCCTTACCTGATGTATTAGTGTTGTTTCTCTTGTTGTACGGTTTTTCTTGATCGGACTCCTAAGCTTATCTATGGCTTTCCATTCTAGGTTGTTTCTGAGTGGATGAGACCACCTGATATAGTGAAGGAGAACCATCTGGATACTCGACCATGCTTATTCTCTGGGGCTGCTAATCCTTCTGATGTTTGTCAGGTTTGGCCTCTTTTGCAGAATCACATGCATTTGTTTTTCCCTTTTGTTTTTCTCTTTCGGCCGATTTGAAACGGAAACCATCTTTCTAGTTGGGATATAGCTGCGCATACCTGACCTTCCCCATACTCTAGAATTATAGAAGCTTTACGCAGTGGGCAGCCTTTTATTACCCTTCTGTTCCTTTTCCTCATTTTTTTTTTTTTGGGGGGGTAGGGGGGGGGGGAGATTCTTTTTGTTGCAGAACTGCTGCTTGTCAAATTAAATGTAAAGTCACCTTATGATTTATGCTGAGAGGCTCCACTTTCTTTTGAACAGGGCCGATTAGGTGATTGTTGGTTCTTGAGTGCTGTTGCTGTTCTAACTGAGGTTTCAAGAATATCTGAAGTCATTATTACACCAGACTATAATGAGGAAGGAATTTACACTGTGCGCTTCTGTATACAGGTAAAGCAGCAGTTCTCTATACACTTCTAGGCATCTGCTCCAAGAGGCTGTTTGGGATTGATTCTGAAAAGCAGATTTCAGCTTAAATCTGAATCAGTTTTCAAAATTAGATTCAATGTACTTTAAGCAAAATCAGTTCGCTGTTTGGCAAAATTGGCTGTGAACTAGCTTAAAGTTACAAAAAGTGTTTGGGTAGAAAGTGATTAAATCAGTTCTGATCAGGCAAAATGACCATAAAGGACACTACATAAATAAAGTTTTTAATATCTATTTAGTGAGTAATGTTAACATAACTTTCATTTGAAAATAACTACAATATACGAAAAAATTATTGAAGAAGTTATTTTCAACTACCTACAAAAGTTGTCACTTCTTATTCTGAATTAAAGCTTGAAGTGCGTACAGAAATGGTGGGGAGGAAGAAGACGGTTGTTGATGTACTGTTGTGCTCCCTCTCTCTGTTAGCGTAGAAGAGAATATAACTCAAGAAGCTAATTAAAAGTCACTTCCAATAATTAATTAAAAGAGTATGAAATGTCTTTTTGTAAAAAACATGGGCATAGGTTGGTAAATTAAAAGGTCAAACCTGATTATGATAAAAGTGATTTTTTCATATCCTCACTTTCCAGGATTATGGATTTAATCAGTTTTTAACTTTTTTAACCAGATTAAATCTCATAATCTCTTTTGCCAAACACTCACACACCTGATTTAATCTAGATTAAATCAGGTTTGACCATCCCAAAATCAACCCCAAACACCCTCTAATATGGTTACTTCCTGATATATGATTTATGTTTTACTTTGCTGGACATTAGATTTCATTATAGAAATTCTGTGTGTGTGTGTGTGTTGACCCAAGTTGCTCATAATATAACTCAATATTTCCAACATAATTGGCATGCAATTGCAATTAGATTGCAAGTCCTGAAAATAAGTTAAGAACATTTCTTAACTTCTAAACTCCCAAAAAGACAAGTACCGCCACATTTCCGCTTGCATGTGCTCACCAAAATAATCATCTGCACTGGAAAGGTAAATAGGGCTTTTTGTGTGTTTTTTTTTTGTGGGGGGGGGGGTTGTTGAGTTGGGTAGCCCAGTAAGTGGAATAATAATAGCGCCACGCTAAACATGTTCGATAGTCAAACACTCAATTGCTTGTCTTCAATATGCATTTTGCATAGCAAATAGTACTTCAGCTTCTTGCTTCTGGTAACCTTAAAAGAATCTACCAAAGCTCAGCTGTATCATAATCATAACATATCATGCACATAGACAAAAGTACTTACGTCACATGAATGTATGTCAAAAAAGGATATTTACCAATATTCAAGATAAGCAATTGAGCAAGATTTTAGAACAACAGTGTTTCGGAGTACGACGAACATTAAGAAATAACCACTTGGTAAAAAGAATAGTGATATGGAATTGTCCTTACCTAAAACATGAACAAATCACAGATACAATTCCTCCAAATATGTCCCTATCATCCTTCTTCCATAATTATGGCCAAACTTCTTCTCGTACTCACACTCTTGGTGAAAATCAAAGATAACTTGAAACAATTTGAAAAGAGATGAAAGGACTATCGATAGAAATTTCTATTAAGCATGATATCGAAAGAAACACGACGTGGCGAGAAAAGAGATGAAAGGGCTATTGATAGAAATTTCTATTAAGCACGATATCGAAAGAAACACGAGGTGGCGAGGCAACGTTGTGACACCTAGCAAGCACGATAAGGTTAAGTAAAGCACGTTGATAGAAATTTCTATTAAGCACGATATCGAAAGAAACACGAGGTGGCGAGGCAACGTTGTGACACCTAGCAAGCACGATGAGCTTCGAAGAAGGATGCGTCGCGATAGTATGTCGACATGTTACAAACATTACGACGATAGGTAGCATGAAGTGTCGATCAGAGAAGTTATCAACACTAATTCCTTAATAAGCGCGAGGTGTCACGATAGCATGATGGTACTTAGCAAGCACGACAATGCCAATTCCAATTGTTACTAAAAATCATCATCATTTTCTCTCAAGCGACCAGTAATAATTTTGGGCTACTCTAAAATATTGGGGCATGCTCTAGAACAGCGCAAGGAGTATCTTGCTCTTTGAGCTGGTGTAAATCAATATCACTCCAAGAACCATATTTTGGTCATGTTCTGTATCCAACAATTTTATGGTTTATCAATTAAATGCTGGATGAAGTTGAATGACGTGTACCATAATGGTCACTCTGTTTTTAGGGTGAATGGGTTCCTGTTGTTGTTGATGACTGGATTCCATGTGAATCCCCTGGCAAGCCTGCATTTGCCACCAGTAGGAAGGGGAATGAACTATGGGTCTCTTTATTGGAGAAGGCATATGCCAAGCTTCATGGCTCTTACGAGGCACTTGAAGGAGGACTTGTCCAAGATGCTCTTGTGGATCTCACTGGTGGTGCGGGTGAGGAAATTGACATGAGAAGTGCCCAGGCCCAGATTGATCTTGCAAGTGGACGACTATGGTCTCAATTGTTACGCTTCAAGCAAGAGGGTTTTCTTCTAGGTGCTGGAAGTCCATCAGGTTCCGATGTGCATATCTCTTCCAGTGGAATTGTACAGGGGCATGCGTACTCGTTGTTGCAGGTATGCTGATTTCAGACGTGTACTTGAGAATTTCAATGATAAGCGAAAAGGAGATAATTATGAGCTGGAAGAACACTTGAATCATATTACTTTACAGGTAAGAGAAGTAGATGGCCACAAACTTGTTCAAATTCGAAATCCGTGGGCAAATGAGGTTGAGTGGAATGGCCCTTGGTCCGATTCATCACCTGAATGGACTGACAGGATGAAGCATAAACTCAAGCATGTTCCCCAGGTAGAATTATTCCCTATTCATGCAGTTTGTTACAAAATGTTTATGGATGTTTAGCAGTTGTTAATTGGATGCATGACTAGGTTATTTTAAGCTTATAATCTCGATGTATATGCCTTTTGAGCAGTCAAAGGATGGTATATTCTGGATGTCCTGGCAAGATTTCCAAATTCACTTTCGGTCGATATACGTTTGTCGTGTCTATCCGCCAGAGATGCGTTATTGTGTCCATGGCCAATGGCGCGGTTACAGTGCCGGAGGCTGCCAAGATTATGATACATGGCATCAGAACCCGCAGTTCCGAATGAGGGCCACTGGAACGGATGCATCAGCTCCAATCCATGTGTTCATCACGTTGACGCAGGTCATGCCCTATTTCTTGTCTTGATTATTTGTAGTTTTCTTGGTCCTTATTAGGCAATTAAAAAAACAGGATTTGTCTTATTAACCAATCCAAAATTTCTGTGGTATTACCGGCTTATAGGGTGTAAGCTTCTCGAGAACGACAGCTGGTTTCAGGAATTATCAATCCAGTCATGATTCAATGATGTTCTACATTGGGATGAGGATACTCAAAACCCGTGGTCGTCGTGCCAACTACAACATTTACCTACATGAATCAGTTGGTGGGACAGATTATGTAAACTCTAGAGAAATATCATGCGAAATGGTTTTGGAGCCTGATCCAAAGGGTTATACAATAGTGCCTACTACAATTCATCCTGGAGAAGAAGCACCATTCGTTCTTTCAGTATTCACCAAAGCATCGATTATCCTTGAAGCTTTATAGAGTGAAGCCATTGCCTTTTTGGTTGGTTCAGTTCTTCTGGGTTCAGAGCAGCTCT
Organism: Escallonia herrerae; assembly: GCA_033070095.1. Classification (NCBI taxonomy): domain Eukaryota; kingdom Viridiplantae; phylum Streptophyta; class Magnoliopsida; order Escalloniales; family Escalloniaceae; genus Escallonia; species Escallonia herrerae. Next base: position 76,895 of record JAVXUP010000337.1, on the reverse strand, counting down.
GCAAATCTTGGAACTCTGGATTTCCTCTTGGTTCGTGCAAGCCTGCTCTCAGATGAATGAGCCCAAAATGAAACTGGCAAAATGGTAATTTTCTCATGTGTATTCTTCTTTTTATCACACAACGCGCTATTGGCTTTAGATACTTGCTCCTGATTATCTCTTTCTCTGTATCACTCGTACATGCATTGTTCTTTCTGTGCTGTGATGACAAATGGGGCTAAAATGCTGATCTAATGAAAATGAATCTGACTTGATTTGCAAAACTTGATAGATCATTTTCTAAAAGCTGCAAGTGGTTGTGTATAGACAACAATGTTGTCCTTTTTGTCCACCTTTGCCTACACCGCAATCAAGTTATTACTTTCAGTGATCCTAGACACAGAGTGTAATCATCTCTCTTCTTTTCTATCCCCTTTAATATTCAAAACTTGGTTAGGGTGAAGAGGACCTCAGTAGACATGAAACTGATGATGGCCAGAGGCAAAAATCAATTACTGCCCAACTGCCTTCTTAATGCACCATATGGTGGAATTGTCCTTCTCTAGTGTAAATATATAAGGAAGGTTTTCCTTGGAAACTAATCACTCCGCTCTTAATAGTAGCCTTCTTCTGTCCTGATAATGCTACACTGAAAAGTATATGTTTGTCAGACTGTTCTGCCCTTTTACACAAATATGGATGACTTCCTCAATTCTATCGCTCAGATAATGCCTACATCGCTTTCATGCTTTGCAGATCCATATTACAACCTTTTTAATTTGTATAATCGTATCGAAATGATTCATTTCTCTATCCGTCTCAATAGTCAAGCCACTTCCCTTAATGCATTTCAATCATGTTTTCCATCTGGCAGTTCCACCCTTGTTTTGTTTTACATTGCAGTTCTACAAGTGTAGAACTATTTCGCTTTTTCCCATTGAGCAATTATATAACGTCGGTAACATTCCACCAGCCTGAAAATAATTTGCTTTAATACCTTCTGAACGTGAGTTGCCCAAAATTTGGTACATGATATGTTGAACGAGGTAATGTGACTACTCTTCTATTCCAAGTCACAGGTTGTTTGATTGCTTGCTGACAACTAGAGATCTTTTTGGAAAATTACAACCCGTATCCTTTATGCATATCCCTATCTCTGATGTCAGTCAAATGGTCCAGTTAAGTAATTTAGATTTTATCACATTTCCCTGAATGTGAAGACAACTAGTTCCACGACACAGCTTGGACCCTCTTAAACTAGATTTCAGGCACGCTGGCCTTCCTTATCTTGAAAATGTACCAAGTGAATGGGCATGTGTTGTTGGCTGCTTCAACTCCATCGCTCTTTATAACCTTCTGATATGACTTGACTGAAGTGCTATCCATGTTAGAGTTGAATGCTGCTGATACATGGTATATTTCCAGTAATGCTTTAATGGCATGCATACATTTCACAATGTTTAGATGTTCTCTCGTAATGTAGCGTTTTTCCAGCCAATTTAAGTGTTGTGCTTCAGTTCTATTTTATACTATAGAAGTTCATGTTTTCTTTCCTTCATTATTAACAACTTGTCATATGTCAGCACTGAATTTGAGTCACATTTGGATGCAGAGTTCACCTTCTTTTGTTGCGATATTCACTTGCATGGAAGCTTGTCGACACCAAAGCTGAAGCATGGAAGCATTTTGCTTCTAGCCTGTGGACTGAAATTTTGAATGCTTGAAGTGCTGATTTTGAGCTTTATTTAAGCAGGGTGTATTCCATGTGCTTCTTGTCTCAGCTGGGCATATAGCCTCCAAGGTGGCTTTACGATTTAGGCTGGCATGCTTGAACATATTTGGGTTTTGCTATGGCATGCGAGAAATCATCCGTATGAGCTGGAATCTATGCATACAGGGGAATGATAGTGCAGAATGGTGATTGAGAAACTCCAGAGGCATGCTGGGCAAGCTTCCTTCTTGTGCAACTTGGAATTGAACGGGGCTTTCAGAGGTAACCTGTACATGAGTAGATGTTGTGTAAGAACATAGGGTTTAGATCATGTAAATGGGTGGTGAAAAGGAAAAAGGTGAAAGAATTAGGATAGGATTAGATATAGTTCAAGGGGGATTATACGGAGAAGAGGTGTAGCTGAAATTTCAGTTGCGGTTTTGAAGTGCCTTGACGGTTAACGTTACTTTGTACAAGTTTTTTTGGTGCAATATAATCCCCGTTCAATTTTTAATTTTGTTTCCCCGTTCTATCCAAATGAAAGGAAGATTGTCTCAGTTACCTGGGAATTTTGGTTTCTAATTTTCTGTGAAGTTTGTAGTAAAGTTTGACCTTTGTAGCTTCTTTCTGTTTACTGGTAAAAGGGCTTTTCTCAGTAGGAGTGAAGCATCAACTGTTGTGCTCATCCCAAGTCTGTCTTCTGCCCCAACTTCACTCTGAACTTCAATGCTCGTGGTTAGGATGTTACATTCTCCTCCCCTTCAATTGATTCTGTTCCCAAGGGTCAAAAGTTTGTAACCAGTTTTTGAGGTTTCTAACCATCAGCACTGTTGGAACACTCGGAAAAGATTTGGGGTACACAGATTGTCTCTTGATCATTCTTAGATCTGCCAATGCCAGAGAGTCCAGTAAGAACTCGCCTTTCACTGCCAAGCATTGGAAGCTCAATCTTTGGGGAAACTTCTGTTCCCAGTTTCTTTTTAAGGGGAGAGACATTTCCTAATTTTGTTCTTTCTAAAACTTCAGTGTGTTGATAGAATATAGGAGACAAATTCAGATTTTTCCTTCTCCTGTAGTATACTGCCTGTCGCCAGTAGGGTTGCAGCCTGGCAATTACCTCTTTGACTGAGCTTGAGTTTGATTGTCCATTAATGGCTGTAATTTTGCTGTTCTATCTTTGATATAGGCATCAACTGAAGGAATTTTGGTAGTTTCCATTTGATTGAGGCCTGGGACTCTTGGTTTGTACCCATCCAATGGTTCAAATGAGGTCACTTTGATAAATAGAGTGAGAGTTGCTGTTGTACCAGAATACTGCCAGGGAAAGTCAATTTGCCTAATTTTTAGGCCGGCATATGTCATGCATCAAAGATAGTTTTCAAGGCCTCTTTTTTTTTTGATAATACAAGGCTTCTTTGTGTCCGTCCATTATTGGACAATAGGCTGTGCTGTGGGATGGTTTGGCGCCGAGTAAGCTGAATAGTTTGTGCCAGAAGAGAGAATGGAAGGTCCTCTCTCTCTCTCTCTCTCTCTCTCTCTCACTTACAGTGGAGTCTGAAAGTCCATGTTGTTTGGTACGTGATCAAAGAAGGCTTGGGTTGTTGTCTCGGCTGTGAAGGGGTGATTAAGGCTGATGACATGTGCATATTGACTGAGCCTGTCTACCACAGGTAGTGCTTTGCATCCTTGCCCTCTGACTTTTAGTCAAGCCCTCCACAATGTCCGTGGTGGCATGTGTCCATAGTTGATGGGTTTTAGCAAGTGCAGGCTTTGGAACATAAGCTGGCCTCTTTCTTTGGCTTACATCACAATGTGTGACCAATTGAATGACCTGCTGTTTCATGAGGGGCCAGTGGAATACATAGTTACTCTCTTGTAGGTAACGTTGGTCCCTGAATGCCAACCTCTACCCGAGGAATGCAATCCGTAAAGTAATTGGTGCCTGTGCTGCCAACTTATATGTTGCCTTTATATCTTAAGATTCCTACGGCCTCTGAATAACAGGGTGCAGCCATTGAGTCCCTCAAACTGAAGGTGGTAGAGAAGAACGAGCTTGAGTTCGGAAGTTAAATCCAAAGCGTGTTTTAATATTAGCTGCATTAAGTGGGATCCAAATTAAGATAAATTCCTAGTACGAGAGTCCGGTTAAGATAGAAAGAGTCCTGAGGGCAAAGTCTTAGTAGTCCTCGTGTATAGGGAAAAGTTCAAATTACTGATCACATCTCCTCTCCCAACCCGTCATGTTATCTTCATCAACTGGAGGAATAGTCAACTTAGGCAGGTAGAGTCACCTGAGTTGTTTTGGTGGCAATGCAGTGGTGGTGTTTGTTCCAACCGGAGCTCACAGTTCATTTGAATTCAAATTATAATTAAGTGGGTTGGGTTAGGGTTGGGGTTGGATAAAAGTTCATATTCTTTTTGGATTAGATTGGTTAAACTCATATAGCTCAACCCAAAGTTAAATGGAGTGGTTCGGTGTTTCTCAACTAAAATTTTGTCTGCAATTTACTTTTTTAATATTGAAACTTATGATCCTCACGGCAATTAAATAGCTCTCTATCGACGGACTTTTTCCATCAGAATGCAATCCGTTGGTAAAAATGCCCCTATTTGATGATGGAAATTATTGCCAGAAAAAACCAAAAACTTCTAATTGTGCGATTCCGTCGGAAAAATGACAAGAAAATCAATTAGCAACTCCGCCCAAAAACTTTACCGCCCCCTTTTTTGTGAAAAAATATTTCTTCGGAGAAAGTATTTTTAGATTTTTTTAGAATTTTAATTTTATAATATGCTCTTTAGCAACTAACTACTATTGACAGATCTGGTCCTTCCAAATTTTTTTAGATTTTAAAACATGCTCTTTAGCGACGAACTAGTCTGGGGAAGGTTGTTTTTCAAAATATTGAAATACTCTTTGGCGACAGAATATTTGCGTTAATAATTTGCATAAGCAAAGATCGAACCTCAAGGAAGAGATTTACACTGTGATGATTGCTTGCCTTACCGGAGCCGTGGCGAAATGGATGTCTGAGCACCAACTACAATATTCACATTTTTTGAGTTATATCATTCTATCATTATGTTATATTACCATGCTATAGTGAATTGAATTTTTCATATTAATTTCTTGCAATTTTTGTCATGGGAAAGTTTTGAGCATTTATGCTAAAAAGGATAAATTATATCAAAGACAGATTAAAAGTTGATATTTTGCTTGAGTATCAATATATAATTCCTAAAGAGATGACGAGCAAGATGTCGCTTTGAATGATGTACTGAGCTTGCACAGTTGCACATGTATTTCCTTGGTTACTATCACGAATTTTTCAACCCCCCCTCCCCCCGCACGCGCGAATGTCAATATACAATTCCTAAAGATAGTGTCATGTGCGTTCGATTTATAACCCTTTTTGATGACTTTTTAGTAAATTATTTTTGTCCCCTTCGGTGGGTGGGAGAAACATTAGTACATTACCGTAACTAGGTTTATAATAACTTGCAAATTAATTATTTGGAAGCTTTGTGACATTTGGCTTACTAGAAAGAATTTGGTTAAATGGCTAGATGTGGATTGGATACAAGATGTGGTGTATGTTTACCTTTTGGAAACAGCAATTTCGCTTGGGGATTTTTTTTTTTTGACTTTGGACTTCGTTCAGCGGAATTCTGATTAGTATAGAAAGATATAGTAAAAAAAATGCTGTTTTTCTCCGCATATTATTATCAACGCAATTCTGTTAAAAAAAAAAAGTTGATTTAAATGGAACATTCCGCCTTAGTTCAGAAAATTTCCAACAGAATGTTATAATCAGTTTGAAAACTTTTAGTGACGAAATTTCCAGCGACAAATTTCTAGCAATTGCAAACTGAAGCAAATAAGGAAACTGGAAGGGGACGCCAGACGAGGAAAGAGACCCACCAAGGAACTTACCCACCATCAGCACATCTTCGACCATAAGACCCAGATCTCAAACCCACCCAACACGACCTCATGCCGCTGGACCCAGGAGGACAGACTCTGCGGAGGCGAGGATGGGAGGAGAGAGCGAGCGAGAGCGAGAAAGGGGTAACCTAAATCAATAACAGTGGTTCGTTTGTACGCCGTAAGGCCAAAGAAAATGGATCTACGACACATTCCTGCGGTGGATTCCTCTACCTCCTCACAACCTTTGTTTCGTTGACTAACACTACCATGCTCGGATGCCATTTCGCTTGTTAAACATTTTTCATACCAAAATAGTAGTACCCAAGCAAGAACTGCAAATAGATTGAGGAAAATTGCACCCACAAAATCCAACGGAAATCTTATCCAACGCTAAACACTTTCCCTTCGCATAGAATTTTTTTTCCTCTCTCTCAAACACACCCCCCACAATACAAATGACACAATTGGAATTCAATGAAAGGAACCTCATAGGACCCGACAATTTAATAAAAGAACAAAGACAAAAATATCACCAAAGGGCCAGAGATAATAGAAATTATATTGCCCATAAACAAGAAATTCTCAGGTAAAAATGAGACCACCTTCAAAATCTTCTCTCGCTGCCACTTTGACAACAAAGAAAAATCTAGTGCAGCCATTGTCACTGTCTTTGTTTCTTTTTTCAAGTCTTATTCTGAATCACTTTCCATGCTTCCCATGGCCTTCAATCCTCTTGGTCTCTGCACCACATAACACCCAATACACAACCCCATCCTTCAACAAATTTCCATCTTGGAAAATGGTAAAAGAGTACACTATTCTCTACTAAATCAAACCACATTTGTCTCTAAATGGTTAGTTTAGTCAATTATGCACCTTTAGGGACAAAGACATTACCTTCTTAGAAGTCTTCTTCTCCCTCACTTCATATCTCTCCTGGCACAAATCTGATAGCCATGCCCCTGGACTCACAAACTGCCACGAGACAGAAGAGATAAAGAGATCTCAGAGACAGAGAGAAGACAAGGATAAGGCATCCGCAAACCATGAATCAACTTTGAGAAAAAAAAATGGGACTTACAAGTAAGCTTTTCTGAATCAACTTGGCCCTCTTTTTAGGCCTCTGAGGTGGTTTACATCCTTTCATGGCCATAAAATCTTCCTCTTTCTCTTTACTTGATAATGCAATGAATAATTTTGGCCAGACAACCTTCTTTTTTTCCTCCTTTGGTTCTACTAACATCTTGCTGCTGTCATCCAACCCCCCTGACCCCCTCGTCGTGTAATACCGGTCTTCTTTCTCCGGTGATGACGATGTCAACATCTTCCGACCCTCGTTAGCACTAGGTCTGTTCATTCCCAATTCCCTACAACCAAACCAAACCAACAAAAGATTGAACCTTAAACCCTTCCAAATTGAAAAGAAAAGAGAAAGAGATTCTCTAAGTCTCTAATAGGCTGCGGACAAAAATTAGGGACACAACAACCACAACCAAAAAGATATTCCTTTCTATATGTTACGTTTTCTCAGCAATGATGTGCATCATTACACCAAAAAGATTCCAACTTAAAAACCTAATACAAGTAAACTTTGGACTCTATGACAGCCACAAATCCTAAAATAACAAATTTGTACTCGTAATTCTACAATTACCATACTTTCCCTTCGAAACCTACTTTCTCTTTGCATTCAAACAAAACCCACATCCCAATATAATGATCTATATTACGAAGTAGTATTTATGTGTACAAAATAACAAAAATCAAGAAAAAAAAAATACCCAATTTCTAATCTAGCCCTACATTTTCTTTGCATACCAACAAAACCCACATCCAAAAAATTAAAATAAAATAAAATTGGGAAGGCCCATTTACTAACCTGTTCTCTTCCTACATTTTCTTTGCATCCAATCAAAACCCACGTATTTCTTTATTTTTGTTTTTCTACACCCTGAAGAAAACTTAAAAATCAACCACATCCACCCAAAACTAAAAAATAAATCCAACCCAGTTCCTAAAATTTCTCAGCAACCAAGCAAAGGATCATCATGACAGCTTAAAGTTGTAAATTTCTTACCTGTGGAGACGATTAGGTAATTGAAGAGGAGGAAGGCGACTAGGCGATTCTTCATGATTATCTGCAGTAACAACTCTCCGATCCACGCGAGAAGTTATCTTCTTCTTCACCCCATCTGATTTCCCCGTCAAACTTGACTCTTTCACCTTCACACATCTTAAACGCTTCCTATTCCCCCACTGCAACTTGTCCATGTATAGATGTAATACAGGTAAATCAAGCCTCTGCAACAGGGCAAAATAACAGATTCAAACACCCATTCGGAATTTCTGCCAAAAATCAGATGAGCTGAGATAAATTAGCTCTATACATATAGAACAAGAGAGACCCACCTCAAGATCTATAGAGAACCGCTAACACAAAAATCTCCAACTTTTTACCCTGCATTTGAAAAGATTAAGAGATACACATTAACCCAATTTCGACCAAGAAGAAAGATATGTAAACTGGGCAAAATATGATGGAGAATGAGGAATATTACTAGCAAGGGAACTCTGTTATAAAGCAGGGGAAATTGCATGTAGAAGATGGAAATTTTTCCCAGAGTGGAAATAAGAGAAAATTTCTTGTGTTGGTGCTAACACACAGTCTCTCTCTAGCTACCCAGATGAAAATCGGAGATGGAGATGTGTGTGTTCTTCTTGCTCTTCTTCTTCTCTCTCTCTCTCTCTCTCTCTCTCTTTGTGTCTCAGTTGTTTTTGTTGGTGTTGTCTCTGTTTTCTTTTCACCCTATTTTTGGTTTGTTCATTGATTATTTATTTGAGCAGATTGTTTGAGATCGATCTTGGCCGTTGGGTGGTGAATGGACGGTCAGATGGATTTTCTCTCCACCTGGACCTCGTTAATGGTGAGCCGGAGGTTTTTGGGACTCCGGATACCAAAAGGGCACGTGACACTCACCATGTCTCTCTTTTAATCTCGGGAATTTGTAAAAGCATTTAGGTCTTTTTTGTGAAGTTTAATTTAATTGACACTTTTTTTTTCTTTTGTCAAAATTAATTTTAGTGATCACCAAGAGATTTATGAGAAGTAACGTAATGCTTCTTTTAGCGAGGAAGTATAAACCGATTTTGCTGAAGATTTTGAAGTTATAGTAAAAGGAAATTCAAATAGGACACATAATTACTAAAATAGAGTACTCATGTTCAAGGTCCAGTTGATTAAAAAAATGTTACAGTGTGTAAGGACCAATGCATCGAAAAATCTGGGATGAGTTGAAGATATAAGAATCTCCGACTGCCCTTTGCCAACTTATACTGTCTCGTCCTTGCAGTTTACCCAACAATCCCAGTGCTTTGATGGCTTGGTTTAGGAACCATTTAAGATCTCTTTGTCATTATGAAAGTCTTGACGACTGACTGCTGGACAAGTTTTTAGTTTCGAATTAACAAAAACAAGCTGCTACAGTACTTCAGTTTTTGTTTGAGGAACAAATTTCACTTTGCATTTTTTCAGCACATTATTCGAACTATACCAATATTTAGTTCCATTTTGGAGCACCTTTAAATATTGATGTTAGCCCTGTGATTGGATAATCTAAGTTTACATCTTGTTTTGATGATAACTACTCATTGATTATGTTCTAATGTGTGCTTTGACTGTATTCTTAGTAGGTATATACATGCACGCTCATGAAGACACATTTGAGAAGTTGGATAGATGGATTAAAGTCAAAGAAGCTTAAAATTATAGTGGACATGCTTTAAAAGTTTCATCAAGTCCAGTGTCAAAGAGTAGCAAAGAATGCATCGGCTAAGTTACTATCGATTATAATTGATCTTTAATATTATGTAACTAGTCTTAGTTTGATGCTTGGATTGATGACTATGGCCTAAAATGACCTTAGGACACCTTGTGCATTGCATGTAAGTTCATAACCTTTCACACAAGTGTATTTCTTGAACATGAGTGAACTTTGGAGCTCACTCAGATTTTTTCAAGAATATTTTTGGAGTTAATCTTTTTATATCTTTTAGAACTTTTCATTAGCTTTTCAATGCAAAAAACGGTACCTCAATCTGATTTTTCGAGAGAAGTTATGCCTATAATAAGAAAGGGGGTTTCGAGAGACAGTCAAGAATGGGCAATAAGGGAATGCAGCCGACTCCATTCCCAATGCAGTCAACTCTATTGACCGTTGGGTGAGAAATAACGACTAGTTTTGTCCAAAATCGTGTCAAATCTTTCCATAACGGCTATATTTGATATCCACCCTATAAAAATGATTTGGGGCTTCATCATATACCATGAAAACCATATTCTAAGCCTCCATTCACTCAAAAAACATCAAGGCTCATAAATTAAACTTTTCTCTCTTCATCTTCATGATTTTACATCATTAAAGAGAGAATCTTTGTGAGTTGTTCTTTGATTGAGAGTGAGCATTCTTCAGGTCATCAATTCTCTCATCTCTCTATTGTACTAGAACTTCATTTGTACTCATTTCCTTTTAAGAAGGTTTCTTTGTACACAATTGATCTTTGTAAAAGGATTGTGATCAAGACTTGGGTTTGTCAAGTCTTGATTGAGCTTTGTGGATTCAAGACTTGTGCTTGGTGTTGGGATATCACCAAGTGTTGTAAGGGTTTTCATCTTCACACGGAAGAAGATTGTTGCTAGTGAATTTTAGTACTCTTGCAAGGGACTTCTTTGAAGAGGTGGATGTAGGCTTGAGGGTAGTTCAAGCCGAATCATTTAAATCTCCTTGTCAAGTATCTCTAACTCAATCTCTTTACTTATTGCTCTATAATTGCTTGAGATTGTTTAGCTAGATATCTTCATTAAAATATTACTTGATTTGATTACGATTCGTCATTGTGCTTAGTTTAAATTCCCCCTTAATTTTTAAAAACCCTATTCACCCCTCTCTAGGATTATTTTATTGGTTTTAATTGACAATTAAAAGGTTTCTGATGGTGGTAACGTGTACTGGCGATGATGAGGGTTAGCGGATGGAAGAGAAACATTAGCAAAAGGAAGGACAACCCTATATTGTATAGTTCAAGTTCATATCAAATTACCCTTTGACATGCCTAAATGAAAAGAAACATGGATATTCTTAGCCTACAGTTGTATTTAAGGGTGAGCACAGTTCGGTTTCGAGGTTGAATACCAAACCGAACTGAGCAACCTCGATTTGAAAAAAAAATCGAACCGTAGTTGAACTGTTCGATTTCTGCGGGTTGAACGGATTGAACGGTTTGGGTCAAACTCAATTTTGGGCAAGTTTTGGCCCAAAAATTAATAATGTAGTCAACTACATTGTATTACAGTCGACTGTGAGCTCTAGGAATAACGACTAATTTTTTAAAGTTCAAACTAAATCTTGTTGTAAGGGCAATATTTCATATCCACCTTATGAAAATGTTTTGGGGCCATGGAAATCACATTCTAAGCTTCCATTCATTAGAGAAATATCAAGACTCAAGGATAAAACTTTTCATGTTCTCATATCCATCCTATTGCCCTTATCGGTCATGCCGAAGCGTCATCCTGTGTTATAGTGTTATATACCCTTGCATAACACTCATTGTCCGTGCCCATGTGAAACCACAATTGAGCGTGTGCCTTACTACTAGATACAATCCACCAAATCTGCGTATTATGGCGTGCCCTCGACACTCTGTTTTACTACCACACCCCAGTGTCAATCCTCATATTTAGCATACCATACACTAGGCTTTGGTCATGGAATAAACTTCGACCACTCTCCAGAATGTACAGAATCTCTTTGGTTATAGACGACTGATCTGGGACTCTATCCTAGGGAGCTCTGAGTGCTTCGGCACGGGGACTTCTCATCTACCAAGTAGGCCACCCATCGAGACAACTCCTCTGAGATATTAGCTTAGCCTATCGGGTAGGCAACTTATTCAGGATGCTACCTTTATGTACTCCGAGATAAAGACTTAATGCAGGATAGACAATTGTCCCAGGACACTATCTTCGATAAAGAGCTCAAGTGCTCCGGCACGAGGGCTTCTCCTTTGCCAGGTAAGTGATTCCTCTAGGATATACTACATAGGCCCTTTTGGTAGGTGACTCGTTCATAATACTACCTCGGCCAATCGAGGAGGCAACTCCTCTAGGATATTCCCTTGTTTTAGAGTAAAAAAATAAAAATTTAAATGTTATGAGAATGGGATCTCAAGTTAGCTAGTGTTCCTGAGGAATCACTTATCTGAAGGAAGAGGAGTCCTCGCACTAGAGCACTTAGAGCTTGGAGAGGTAGTTTCCTGGAGGACTCGCGTACCCAAAGGGATGCTGCACACTTTAGAGACTGAATCAAAGCATGTTATATGACCAAGGCAAGGCGTTCATTGTGTGGTGAATGGACAAACATTCGGGGCATGGTAGTATAATGGAGTGTGGGGATATGTTGCGTCGTGCATGGGTACGACGATGCATGTAGCGTGCTGGACGCCCACTCAAAAGTGATGAACACGGGCACGATCAATCATTGTGTTGCAGAGGCACGTAGCATAGAGGCGACGCTTAAATGCAGATAATGGACGTTGTACGATGCGATCTGGCATCTCGAGGGGCGCAACAATGGTTGTCATGGAGCACAAATCCGCAAAAGAGTCAAGTTAGCCAAGTATGGAGGAGACCTTCACTCGGTGTTGATGGGATACCCGAGGAGATACTGCTCAAGTGGGGTAACCATGGGTACCTAAGTAGCTAAAGAGATGTGGTGAGGACCCCTAAGGCAAGTGAAGGCATAGAGAGAGGGTGAAGAAACCTAGGGGAGCTGAAGGCATGGATGGGTATGAACACCCCAAAGAAAATCAAAAAACATGGAGAGAAAGGCTTGAGACCCTAATGAAGGTCAAGGCATAAAGAGGGAATGGAGTCTCCAAGAAGGAGGAAAGACCCTCTCTCCAATGGGAGGAGGAAGGACTTTAAGGAAGGGGAACGAGATGTGAGCGAAGGGAATAGACACATGACATTGGGTGGGGGGTGGGGGGAGGGAACATGAACCAAAAAGGAAGACTAGGCCAAGGCCTTGGTGTTGAGCCGACCCCCCAGGCTAAAAGGGATGTGTCGTCAACCTTTTTTTTTTTTGGGCTCGAGGGAGGGTGGGGGGAAACCAAATTCAACAATTAGGCATTTTTTACAAAAAAAAAGAGGATAAAAGATAAAAGGCGGCAGGTGACTTGCAACAGGTACTCTTGGTTAACCAAGTGACCGAAAGTTCAGCACTAAACAACAAAAAGTAATTTGGAGCATTTGCTCTATGGTTAACCGGGTTATGATAATCTTTGACCGTCAAAATATTTGTAGACATGTCTCAAAAAGTGGGTTTCGAACACGATCAAACGTATGTTTCTAGAATGGGCTAACAAACGCTAACGTAGCAAAAGTTTTGGTAAAATATGCATCGTAGTTGTTTAGTGTAGACCACAAACGATGAATATCAAAGTCAAACTTGTTTTCAACGGTTGAAGATAGTTTTATGAAGACTTTAATAAAAATTTCTGGTGATGACTTCGTAAGGCCTAGAACCTAGAAACCTCGTTACTGGCTTTGGCTTCTAAATCCAATTTGGCTTCTTGATATATCCAATGCCGCCATTGTTGCCTACCAAGTTTAGTGCCGACCCTCTTTGCCTTGCCGAAATTTATGCAGGAGAAAACTTCCCAAAAAGTGATTCCAAGTCCCAGTTCCTGGTTTCAAGCTCAACCTTTTTAGGTTGGTTTGGAGAACATCATGCGCGATCTTAACCACGGTCGGATCAATCCTTATGCCATAGTTTATGAAGCCTTCGCATTTTGGCCTCTCACAAGTCACAATCTATTTTAATTTCCAGTGAAGGTACCCAAGTGGAGCAGTGTAGCACAATTCTCTCCATATATATCCCTAGTGTTGCATGCCTCACTGTTTTCTCTGTGGGCGGCTGCCGGTTCATCAGCTGCAATTGTTCCTGATCTCAATACTTGCAACCCTTCTCAACAACTCAGTAATACAGACACACAGTACGTAAAATTTTACATGTACAGTAGATTTGTAGAAACAAGAAGGAGCTGAACTTTAGGATCTCCATTCTTTAATTTTCTGTCGAGATAGGAAAATTCAATCTCAAGTTACTCCACGTACAGGCCTTCAGACTAGTGGTTAAACTCCATTGCAAACAAAGCATATATGCTCACGGGCCGGTTATAGTTTTATCTATCTTCTACTTGTTAACCATAAATAGTTTGATTTCTTACTAGTGCGATTCTTTTAAGCTTCAACTCTTCGTAGTATGTATCAGTAATACATGAATTTGGAGGGGTTTCGTTTGATAAAATTCTTGACGTCGTATCAAGAGATTTGAGCTCATTACGAAACCTTAACCAAAAAGTGGGAGGTACATCGTTCAATAACCGCATACTTTTTCTAGACTACGTGTGATGCTTTGGTTGCAAGGATGGTAACCAAAGAAGGCTCTCGAGTCTCCGGCTAACCAATTGACCTTTATCAGTAATGCATATTTCTCTGTGAAGTTTTTCAAGAACTGATAATCACAGAGATGGATGTAGTCAAAATTGTTACCATATATTCCAGATTGTGCTTGGGCTTATCCGGTTAACCTTTAAGTTGAAATGACTAGAATCCACTAGAGTTTTCCGGTTAAGCGGGACTGGGCTTGATTATTGATACATGAGATCGGCCCTGCGTTGTTGGTTTGGGCCTGCTCGATTGAGCTTAGCGATGGACTCCTAAAGATAAAATGCCACTGATTTGAGCAATTTAATGGAGGGAGAGGTCGTTTTCACTTCTAATATGCTAAATCAGTTTTTTTTTTTCCTTATGCTAAATCAGTCTTTTTTTTCCCCCTGGGTCGCAAAAGGTCAACACTAGTAATTTGAGCACATTTTTAGCAATAAAAAAGGAGTAAAGAACCTGATCGTGGGCGTGGGAGGGAGGGGGGGGGGGGGTTGGTCAAAGTAGCATTCTCTTATAACAAAAAATTGCCCGTTGCTCTTTTGACCATTTACATTCTACTGTTGTTGCTAAAGATGTCTCATAGTGATACTCTTTGAGACTTTTTTACCAGAGAGTGTTATAAATGTCAAAATATATCTCTCATACATCAGCAATAACGGGTGCTTTCGTTTTCATATTTGGTGGGCTTCTCTTCTTCTTAAGCAAGCGCCTCTATGCTCTGATACGGCGTCAGTCATACTTACCAACTTATGTTCTACTCTCCACCTCATGTTGCAACCCGGTCATTCTTTAATTCCCACCCAAGTCTTTTACTCTCACCCTCGCGCCGTAACAGGGTCTTCTATGATTTATTCTTTACGTTTTGGATATCAACTTACCACACATCCCACATTATAAGCACATGTATTAAAATAAACTTTCAAACATGGGCTTGGCATAATGGTTACAGGTGACGCCATGACGAGTTTGCCCTTAATAGATAATATTAGGTCAATCTAGAATTGTTAAGTTTAACTTTTGAATAAGAAGTGATGAGTTATCATTGGAGATAATTTTGTTAAGTTGAGTTATCTATAGATTTGAATTCTCCACTCTACCTATATCTAGGTGCTTGTACTCAACCAACATAAAGTGCATGAAATCCTATTTTTGTATCTCAATCTACAACGTGCTTTTAGGAAAACCGTCATACGATCTCGTATGAATTTGCCTAAGTTTTGTGCGTGAACTTAACATGGTCAGTCACTAGGTAGGAAAAGGGAGGAGCCGTTCTTTATGATAGTGGGGCTTTTTTCAAGGGAACCTTTTTGTGACTTTAGCAACATCTCATTGTCCAAAGAATCAAAAGTGAAGAACTTATTCCAGCTTATGCGTGTGGTGGACGAATTGGTTTGCTTATCGTTTGAATTTCCCAAGGGCATTTTGGGTTGTTGAACAGAGTAAACAAAAGCCTTTGCTCACCTTTAGTGTCTCCCTTTAAGCAGCTTGAACAATTCTTTTGCTAGCTTTTCACACATGTATGTAACTTTACAAGAGGTACATGAAATACATACTGTATTCAAGTAATATGGATGCAAATTAAGCACCAACTTAGTCGATCAGACAGTTATGATGGCATTTTTCTTTGAATTTTCGAGTTTCGAAGGTTGTTTGTAATGCTTTATAAGGTTCTTTGACGATGTTGTTATGTCAACAGTAACTATCCCAAGATTGTCGTTTCATTTGAATTTCAAACCTTCAAGTTTGTGAAAACGTTGTGTACGATTTTCACCTTTATTTTGGCAGTGGCAAGTGTAAAGTTAGTAACGAAATATTCTGTGTTTCTGCAGCTTCCTTTTAATGCATGGATAACCATCTAATTTAAAATGTGACAACAATTGTGGTTTTCTTCTCCGAGCATGATTAGCAAACACATGAGTAAGGAGATTGTCACTTTCAGAACGACACAATTTCGTTCTGGCGTGAAGACAACTCAACATGTTCTTGGTTTGACAAACTAATTGATTGATGCCTTGGTCACATATGAATCTCCTGTTACTGTGTACACTCCTTTGGAAAAACGCTCTAGAAAACAACTTATGACCCAGAAATCGGAGTCACACTCGCACGTTACTTGAGCTCTGCATTCATTGCTAAACTGTATAGAATGTTTCTCGAAAAGTCCTTTTTAGACGTAAAAAAGGCAGGAGTATATGTGATTAACAGTAGAGGAAAAATATTGATAGCTTTCATAACTAATCCACAGAAATTATAAATAATTTTATTTCGTAAGAGTTTAACGAACAGTTTCTATGCAAAGAATTTAATGAACAGTTTCTGGGTAAAGAGTTTTCGAGACGTCGTGTAAACCCGTCACGATAGTAAAGTGGAATGATAGTCGAAATTAGCACAACGTTAGCTTCCATTTCTTGTCCTAGAAGTAAAAAATGCTGAGTGTTTTGGGATCGATAATCACTATTTAACACCGTTATATTAAAATGATCTCGGACCTCCTTCAATGGAACCCGTCTTTGTAATATTTAGGGAAAATTACGTAAAATATCCCTGTGGTTTGGGGTAGTTGCAAAAAGATTCCCGTTGTTACAAAATTTGCAAAAAGACACCTGTGGTGTTAATTTTGTTGCAAATGTTAGAAAAATCATCCAAGTTGACGGAGCGTGATATTTACTTTCTTAAATAACGCGTATGATATATTTTAATACATTAAAAAGACTAAACTACCCTCCCTTTTTTATTCTCTCCCACCCAAGTCCCATTTTCTTCTCCAATCCAAGCAAACCCTAACCCTAGCCACCAACCAAAACCCTAGCCGCCACCCTCACCCAGCCTCATCCACTACCACCACCGCCCATTTTGGCCACGGTCCATTTCGTGCGACGCCACCACCGGTCCCTTCCACCCGCTGCAAACTCCACGTCGCCATCCCTGTCATCACCCCCAACGTCTTGAATCGCCGCTAGCCCCGCCATCAACCCCAGCCACTTGTGTTGCCGCCAAGCCCACCACCAACCCTAACTAATTGTGCCGCCATCAACCCAAGCCAATTGCACCGCCCACCTGCCTGATTCACAAACCACAAGCCTCGAGCTTCCAAAACCAAGACAATTCAAAAAAAAAAAACCTAGATCTACAATTAGGGTTTCGATCAAAGCCCCGCCAGGCGTTGCCGCTGCCAACGCCATCACCGCCCAACGTCGCAGCCGCGGTCACCTCCCAGTCAGGCCACCGCCGTCCATACACCACCACTGCACCACGACTAAACACCACATACCCACGTCAACAATCCAACCTTAATCGCACAAATGCAAATCAAGGGTTTTAGATTGCAATTTGCGATTGAAACCCTAGATTTGTTATTGAAACCCCAGATCGCAATTGAAACCCCTTGATTGCAGTTGAAACCCTAGATCCCAATGTTTCAAATCGCGGTGCGGGGCTGTGGAGAAGTCGGGCATGGCTGGCTGGTGGTGGTAGGGGCTGGGTGATTTTGAGAGAGAGGGGGCTTCTTCTTATGGTAGATGAAGGACAGCTCAAGTGGTGGCAGTGTGGCTGGGGTGGTGGTGCCGCCCCTCTGCTCGAGAATTCTGGTGTACAAAGACCATCTTCAGGTTTAAATACAAGGGTATTTTAGATAATTTTTTTGTTTCGTTACGGAAATCGTCTCTTGCAATACTTTTGCGACCACAGGTGTCTTTTTGCAATTTTTGTAACAACGGGGTCTTTTTGTAACTATCCCAAACTACAAGGATATTTTACGTAATTTTTCCTAATATTTAATGATCCAATTACGTGTACTCCGTAATATTTACTTTGGGGGCAAAGTCTCCACAACCTGTATTAAGAAAGACAGCAAAAGACGGTGACCCACCAATGACCTCCGATCATAACAGCTGGATACACGCATCCTGTCCGAAACAGGGCAGCGGGCAGCCTTACTTCCTTTACTCTTATTACCTTTCACACTTCTCTCTCTAATGATTCATCCCAACGTTCCTCCGGGCACCCTGCCCGTTAAAGCTGTTCTGTCTCTCTTCTCCCCACCCCTCTATGGCTCTATATAAACCCTACCCAACCCCACTCCCTTCTCCTCCCCACCACAAGCTCTGCAATTTCCCACCCCTCTCTCTCTTCACTGCCATTACAGAGGAACTGCAGAGCTTACTTATCACCTTTAGTTTCCTCACACCTCAAGAACGCACTTTGAGATAATGGAGGCAATGAGGATGAAGCTCTTTGCTGTCTTGGCAGTGGTGATGATGATGGCCATCTCCGCCGTCAAGGGCGTCGCAGCCGCAGAAGCTCCGGCACCCAGTCCCACGTCAGACAGTGCTGTATTAGTGCCTGCTGCTGTAGCCTCGGTAGTGGCACTCGCTTTCGGGTTTCTCTTCTGAAATCTTTAACCAATTTGAGGGCGTAGATACAGCACAACATTTATCCTCTCTCTCTCTCTCTCGCTTCATTTTCTGATGTGGGTGTGAGGGAGAAAGAGATTTGGTTTGAAATTCTTGCTTACTTAGAGATGGGTTGATGTGGGTTTGGGTGTGAGTGATTTATGCATTTGATGTATCTATCTATTATACAGTAAGTTATTACCATAACTGTGTGTGTGTGTAGCATGAGGTTTAGATTTTCAGGCTGAGAATAAGACTACTCTTGTCTTGGTAGTGTTCCTCTTGTTTTTGGCCTTCGCCTTGTAATATCAGTACTGTTACATTATGATAAACAAATCATCTCCTTGGTCTGTCCCTGATGGAGAATTATTTGAAGTTCATATGATATTGATGGCAAGTCCAGATTGACATCAATCTCCCCCGCTGGAAGTTACAGCTCGCAGTGAAAGTTCCAGAGGCCACCTAACTGTGATACTGATGCATAACACCAGCACTTGCAAAGAGGGGAAAAAAAAAATTCAAGGAACTGGGTGGATTTACCATCAGAGAAATTTTGGAGCTTTATTTTCTAATTCACCAGTTCGTAGAGAGTCCTTGGAACTACTGTGTCACTCGTTCTTCGTCGTTAATGAAGTCTTGAGTTCCCTGGACAGGAACGAAAGAGGAAACAAAAAAAGTCGATAATTTGTTCACGAGTTTGGTTCCTCTAACCTTACCAGAACTTACATGTTTCTTCAAGGGGCTTACAAATTGAACTCTCATTTTAAGGCTAGACTATGGAGCACAGCACGTTGTTGTATTTATAAGCAAATTAGGGCTTTCAGCAAATTCTTAGTGCTAAATTCTGGAAGAGCCATTTTGGGATGAAGAAAATTGTCGATAAAACGTTTCTTCTAAACTGCATTCAGATCATAAGACTAAAAAGAGTACTTTAAAAAAGCCATTAGTCTTCTCATGAAGGTGTAAATTACAAGGAAACTTAAACATGGTTCGAAGGAAAAGTAGCAAATCTCACCGTCTCATAGTTTTGGTGATAAAAGATTGTCACTATATTGTAATCTATAGTAATAATCTTTTATCGCTAAAATACATTTGACAACAGTTTTATACTACTACGTACAATAGATGTGCCGCACATCATATCCTTGTCCCTCTGAAAGGTTGTAAACCTTGTAGCACAGTCTTCTTTTTTTAGTGCTTTCCGAAAGTTTGTAAACCTTGTAAGCACGCAGACTCTTCTATTCTTTCTAGTGCTTTCCTTTCAACTTTTCCGGGTGGTCACTTGATACCCCAAGCCACAGCAAAATTGTTTTCTAAATCAATTCCGAACCACCACATGCATGGATCAAAGAGAGAAGATACTTGTTCTTTTTCATGTTCTTATTCTGTTCTTCTTATATTAGTGGGAGAGACACAGATCATAATGAAGAGACATAAGCACTTGATACAACATGGAGTGCACATGGTGGTCGATCTCTTGAAGGAAAGAAAGAACACCATATGCATCATATCATTATTCAGCACCAAAGTTGGTTGGTTGGGTTGGAGCTTTGTCTGTAAGCTATCATCACCTTGGACATGGGGCGTGGGGGGCCTCCAATCGGTGCCACCCATGTTACTTCCCTCCTTCCTTTCTCCTGCCTAGTACCAATACTATAACTCTTATGCTTGGAGCCTAAGAGAGGACTGAGTTTTTTATTTATTTAATTTTTCTTTTAGCTTAGACAGTAAGAGTATCTTCACATCATTTTTAGCATTGATCGAGTTTAAGTTCTCTTTCCGAAAAATCTTAAAGGGGACACTCCTCACATTGGGTTGGTGCATTCATAGGAGTATTTTTACTCCCAAGTGCTTACCCCAAGATTTGAACCCCGGGTTTAGGAAGGAAGTACATATCCTTAACCACTAAGCAATTTTCTTTGGGTGACTATAGATCCTCTTAATAATTGTGATAATTACACGGTTCTCACTATTTGATCCCAAATTTAACTTTCATTTGACATGACATGATAAGTCATCATCCCATGTCAATATAAAAGTCTACCAATATGTCTCTCCCTCCCTCCCCCCTCCTTTCTGCTATATTACATTTCTCTTGTAGCGATAAAGATTTTAGTGACATTTTTTAATAAGACGAAAAGAATATTGTTAAAAATTGTTATTGAAGGTGTTAACAAAAATGTCATCAAATACATTTAGTAACTATTAACTATTGCTATACATGAAAAGGTGTACACTTTTACACTTTCCCTGTATTCTCACGAATCCACCACCACGTCCTCACCAATTAATGATCCACCACCATCACTATCAATCTAGCCTTCTCCACCACCCAGATCAACCACCATCACCAACGATCTAGCCATCGCCACCACCAATTTTCCCACCACCATAACGATGTCTCTGATTACCATTGTCAGCTTCAGTAACCCACCACCATCACTACCAATCTGGCCTCTGACACCACCCGCACTGGTGACCAACCACCATCGCCAACCGCCACCATATCAATCTACCGACCACCATTACCACATCTCTGATGGCGACAGTGGTGGGTTGTAGGGTATTAGACGGTGGTGGTGCTGACGGTGAAAGAGAGAAGATGATAAATGGATGAGAGGGAGAATGATTATTGTGACCTAGACATCACCTACTCTAAGCGCAATCCCGAGTCTCTCATGCAAGCCTGAGTACTATAATATTACTAGAATGAAACCTATTCTGAAAGTAGAATTTCATCGAAAAGTAAAAGGTCCGACGCTTGTAACAGAAAGCCTTTCGCATGAATAGACTGGTTAGGGCTGCATAACCGGTTACCTTCTGGTTCTCTTGCTAAACATGATGGCCACAGGATTGTATATATATGATGCAGCCAG
Source organism: Escallonia herrerae (assembly GCA_033070095.1). NCBI lineage: Eukaryota > Viridiplantae > Streptophyta > Magnoliopsida > Escalloniales > Escalloniaceae > Escallonia > Escallonia herrerae. Next base: position 55,504 of record JAVXUP010000337.1, on the reverse strand, counting down.
TCATCTTAATGCCAAAGGTCTCTAATATTGTTATAGAGGGAGAGTGGCACCTGCATGAGGCTATCTCTCAAGCATCCATTGCTTTCAAGTTATCTATTCCCCCTACCCTCTTACCTAACATGGCTTTCAAGTTACCTATTCCCCCATCCTCTTACCTAGCATTGGCATACCGGATAAAATCTACTGGAGTCTCACTTCTTCTGTGAAGTTTACCATCTCCTCGGCTTGGAATGTCTTGAGACTATCAGAGCTTGTTTAGTCTTGGTGGAAAGTGGCTTGGTTGTAAGGGTTTCTTCCAAAGTGTGCTTTTACCCATCGCCTAACATGCCACAAAAAGATACGCACGTTCGGAAATTATTGCCAACAATACATGCCTTATCTGTGATCGTCATCAAGAAACAATTGAGCATCTTTTTCATGTCCCTTTTGCTCGAATTATCTGGAGGAAGATTCTGCCTCTACCCTTTGGCTGCTGGAGTGAACCCCTTCATTATGTTGTGCATCATCTTAAGCAGTTTGGCTTGCTAGGAATGATCACATATCTCGAGCTGTTTTTGACATGGTTCGACATGATATAACGAGCCCGAAGAAAATTCCTAGAACCTAAACAGATTGGGTTATCTCGCAAGCTTTGGGGCATACTTAAAACATGTTGGCCTGATTTTGTTATGGCATATAAACTGCAGATGAAGGAATGTCTCCTTAAACTTTGTATGATTAGAAGGAACTTCTTCAAAAATAAAGTGATAAACAGTTTCCGGAAGTCCACAGAAAAACTATCGCCAGTTGCCTAAGTGTGAAGCAAAAGTACTGTTCCGTTCTCGAGTCTCTAAACTTAGTCTCTCTCATAAGTGAGCAGGAAGAGATTTAGTTTACCGTGATACACCCAAAATGCAAAAAACGAAAGTGTAAAAAGATGAATATCTATTAAATCTCTCGTACACCGGGAAAGCACATCCTACAACAATCAATCATGCTGTAGGTTTCTGAGTTAAGGTTGGACTATTCCAGTTCTTTATATACATAGCAAGAAATCTAATCAAATCCTATCACTATAGCAATTGATTTCCTATATCCCAAAACATTACTGATAATGAGCATGCTTCCCAGTTATAAATGTACATTCAACTTGAAGAATGACCCTAAACCTATACAACAGAATGAAGAGGAAGATGCAACTTGTGAAAGGGTGTGGCATTTACATAGCCTACGAATCGGGCGCTCCAGGAGGGTTCGGTCCTAAATGTAAAACTGTCATTGAACTTAAAAGTTCTCATCTCTCTGGCAGCTGACAGAGTTCCTTATCCGCAAAATGAAGAAGCCTTCGAAGTCTCAAAACCATGTCGCAGTGAAAAGGCAAAGGGGTCCGCCTTTCCAAGTATGCTGGGCTAACCGTCATCCACGAGAGAGCATTAATTTCGGCCGCCACACTCTCAAGAATCAGATGGGTTTCTATTTCAGAATCTCTCGCTTCTCTTCCTCCCGACTTAACAACACCTTTCACCATTTTTTCTGGTGTGACGTTACTACCTCCATAATAATCAACAAGATTGACAGAAAGAACCGAAGGCCATTCTTCTTTTGAGTTTCTCGAGTCTTTCCTCATAGAGGGCACAGCTTTGGAAACCACAAAACCAGTAGAAAGAGGAATCGCAGAACCCTTGCTATGCAGAAGATGGGCCAGTGGTGGGGATTCGGAAGTGAGGCAGGTGGGGAGCTGAAGAGGATTTGGAGGGAGAAAACGCATGCTGGGTGATGGGATCATAACATAGGATGCAGATGTAGAACCAAGAGACTTTACTGGAGTAAACCCTTCGAGATAGCCAGACTGGCCCACAGTGCCACTAGCTTGACTAACCCCTGCAATGTTGCAGCATGAACGCCATGGTCAAAAGAAAATGTAGTTGAGCTATATATTAGAAATAGAAGCCTGCAAATCAACAGACTATATATGCCTACATAAGCATTTTATCAATCGTTTTTATTTCCCCTCTTAGACCTAAGAAACAAAAAAAATAACTTACGATTTCCAAAACTTTGGATTTGGCCTAACCAAATATGGGAAAATTTGAGCGAACGTCTGCTTAAATTATCTATGGATCCAGTTAGATCGTGTGTTCAAAAACCCTTGAGAAACACTGACATACAACCACAACAATAGACATGACCTAGCTATGTATAAAGATCAAAACATTAACGAAAAATAAAGAATCTAAAAACAGATACTGGGGACTATATTGTATCTTAAAATGCATCAGAGGAAGGATGGGGGATGGAAGTAAAAGGAGAATCGAAAGCATACCAGGAGATGTCGAATCTGCCTGGAAAACTAGCTGTAAGGAATGATCAACTGAAACCGAGATGAAGCTGATGCTTTGCACCCACTGAAGCAAACCCCTAGAGTTGTCCACCACCGTATGTCCACCCATTAGCTGCTTCCTAGCAGATGGTTGTCCCAAACCACCTTTCAGAAAGGCAGAAGCCTTTGAGTGAGGGCTGTACAATGGATTAGGTGAGGAAGGCAGAGTTCTCTCTTGAATCATACTCATTTCCTGTTGCTGCAAGGAGGACCCATTGCTGCTTGCAGCCATCCCATCAGGCACAGATCGCCGTAGCTGCAGAGGCCACTTCTTCACCTCAGAACCCCCGACTGAATAGAGGGCTTTCTGCCATTCTGTTAATAACGATATGGCTATCAAGTTTAGAGGATGCAAGGGAAAATGTCAAGTTGACAAGGACATCAGAAAGAAACAGAAGAAAAAAGAAACAACAATTCACTACCTCATTGAAAACCATAATATGTAATTACCAAAAGGATCGTAATTACAAGTGGCTGCATGATTTACAGTCACCAACAGTAATTACTTCAAGATGCATTCTACTAGGATATCTGCACATATGGTGTAAACAGAAGGTGGTCCATTGGTCGAAGGTTTGTGGAGATTTGAATACACACATATGGTTCAAGTAGTTAAGAACAACCCAAAGAACTCGGGGGGGGGGGGGGGGTTTCACGACAAAGAAAAAGTGGATTGGTTATCAAACCATGAACATGAAATATTACCCAAAAAACAAGTACCAACTTGCAGTTTTCTCAGTGTAGGTAAATGAAATAGACGACAAAAGAAAACATATACCCTGGCACTCCAACTCAAAGAAGCATCCAATGCGGGTGATCACGAAATCTCTAGGTCTGGCAATGCCAATATCAGGAGAACATGCCTGAAGGATCTGACAGCCTTGCTGCAAAATCTGGACGAAAAGGAACTGCAGACCCTTTGTATCTTGCCTACTACTGATTCCACCAAATGGGAATATAGAGCTGTCAAGCAATTCCCCCCTTGAATCTGTCCATATGCAGACAAGCCAACGCCAATCTTCAGTCCACCCATAGCAACAATGTAAACTTGGAAGTGTCTTTTGATGGCCAGAACCAAAGCCATCCTGCTCTGACCCATCAAGTTGAGAGCCTGCTCCAGTATCTCCACTTCCGGATGAAACTGAACTCTGCATGAAGCTTCCACTAGTATCATCATCAGATAACAGCTTAGAGGATTCATATGTGGAATTCACAAAAATGGGATTTGAAACTCCACGCTCGATAGAGCCAGGTTCTGCAAGAATAAAAAGTGGCTCGAACATATAACGAGTTTCATCTTGTAGAAGAAAATCTCCGATTCTACTGGAATCACATCCTAGCCCGCCACTCCTTGACATTTGCCAGGAATTATCCCATGTACCCGCCCTTAAGTTAGCATCAAGTTCACCCTCTCTCTGAAGTGATGTCCCTGCAATTCGAGGACCAAGACAATCCTTCCACATCCCCGGAACAGGGGATGTCATTTGCATCAATGCTGAATGAGATCTACCTGATATGGATGCTGATGGAACAACATCACTAGGGGGACCTCGTGACATTCTCCGTGCTTTGTTGTAAACAGTGAAAGCAATCTCCTTGAGAATGACAAGTTCATTAAGAGCTGGACTTGTTACCCTAAAAATTGTATCAACCGTTACAATCTGTAATATCAACTTAGGGATACTAAACCCTGAAAGTGTTACGACATTTGATATTGATGCTTCATCCACAGCGGTGGAGCAGCTTAATGCCTTCCCAACTTGGTTGTGCAATATAGATCTCCTTTCTTTATCAGATGAAAAGATGATTGATCCAACAGCTGCGGAAGCTTCAACAACAGTCTTTAGAACTGCAATAGGCTCAGGGAAGGGGCACACAACATAAATTACCTGATACAAACAACATAGTCAGTCAAATCGCCTTTCTTTTGCACCATGAACCAGTTGGGGGAGGGATTACAAACACATAAAGAAGCAACGCGTAAAAGCAGCTAAGCAAACATAACTTCTCTTACATATATTAGCAAATATATTATAGCTGATTATAGTAAAATTAATACGACTTAATTAGATAGCTAGATCTGCTGTCCTATATTTAATCTCCGAGCAAAGTGTGAGAAGGATACAAGCTACAGCATTAACCACGACGAAGCACATTTTTCTTCATCATCATTTCCAATGCAAAAACGCCAGTCAGTTTGAATGACCATCTCACCAGAGAGCCTGTCTGAGAAATTGAATGATAAGCATTACCTTCTCATTTCCTTATTTGCCTTGGTTTGATTTTTCTGTTATCGCCCTCTATTTTCTTTAAGAAGCCTATCCTATCAATCCAACAGCCAGTTGAGAAATTTCTGGAATTTTTATAAATTTAGGTGCTTCCTTCATCTATCCCCTATCAAAAAAATCTTATTTGCATCAACAGTTGATGGGAGCAAAAGAATTATCACATCACAACATGATCAACAGTTGTGCAAACATATGTCACAAGCTTATGGGAAACATAAGCTTTAACAAGAGCTAAAACCCCATAGGGAAGAGTAGAATTTTAAAAATGATATGTATGGTTTCAGAAAAACAAATCATAGAATTTGAGGGCTCGGTTGGTAAAATACCTAGTTCCCGGTTCTTTATTCCTGAAAAAACGAAATCTTACCTCATCATCATATTCTTCCATTCTCTACGATCCCAGCACGTATCCTCCAATAAGTTTCAAGCAGTAGTCTTTTCTCACTATTCCCCCCCCCTCCCCTCCCTCTTTCTTTAATATCGGTCTACCCCTACCTCATCTTAGTCCATCAACTTGGCACAAATCATTTCCTTGCTGAGTCATCGGAAGGCCTACATTGGATAAGACCAATCCATCTCAAGCGATGTCCCCTCATCTTTTCCTCAACTGATGCAACCCAACCATCTTGTGGATACAATCTGTCCCTCCTTGAGTGGAGCTCATCCACCAGACTATGAATTTCACTTACTCGTCTTATGTGCATGTTGATTCTAAGTTGCCCAACATTCTGATTTCTGAACAATATATTATCTCTGGCCTCAAGACCATCCAATAAAACAGCTTGAGAGGATTATTACGAGAGCACTCCAGAAGCCTCATCAACCTCTCCTCCCTCCTGCAATATAGGCCCAGTATACCTAGAGGAATCCTTCTTAGGTACTTCTTGTTGAAACATGATTATTATCTTCATGCCTTTCCTTATTCTTACTAAACTTGCAGTTTCCTAGTCCTGCTTAAGGCAAAGCCTTGGGTTCGAAAGTATTTCTCCATAGCTCTAGCTTAGCATTTAAACCTGTTCTAGCCTCATCAATCAACACTATGTCATCCGCAAATAACATCCGCTACGAGACCTAGTCGTCAACATTTAGTAAGCTCATCCATAACTCAAGCAAACAGATATGGGCTTAAAGCGGATCCATGGTGACCAATTAAAACTGGAAATTCATTGGTGGTTAGACCACTAGTTACCGTTCCATCATACATGTCCTTAATCAAATCTACATACTTGGTAGGTACTCCTTTCTTCTCTAGAACCCACCACAGATTTTCTAGGTCACCTATCAATGCTTTTTTTTTTCCAAAATTCATTAAGATCATGCAAAGGTCCTCTGTTTCTCTCTAATTCTCTCCATCAATCACATAACCAAGAAATGGCTTCTGCAGTGGATCTTCCTATACAGTTCTTTTTTCAGTCTACGTTCAATTACCTTCTCCCAAAGCTTCATAGTCGGACTCATAAGCTGGACACCTTTATACTTGTTGCAACTTTTACTATGTACGCTGTTTTAATATTTAATTATTATGGAGAAATAAAGAGACTCTGTTGGTTTGTTGATTTTATATTTTTCCCCTCGTTTTCTTCTAATCTTTTGCCCCTGCTACTTTGACACCATACCCACCTATCACCATATAGGCACCAAAATAATTCCATCTACGGCCTAATTTGACCCACTATTCTATGGTATAGAACTGACACAAACCACCCAGATCTGGTTCTATCACCCTCAGAAAGGTGACTGCAAGATCCACGAACTGCAGATCTTTAATTCCGGTCAGATCTCTGTCAAACTTGTTCCAATCTGCAAGATATATTACAAGCCAGAGTTTGCACCACGGCCATCGGATTCGTCGTTGTCAGACCTTGCTGGTGTCACTGCCACAGTACCTTGCCGAATATATGTTTCTCTTGTGGCTGTAGATGGTAGTGGCCGGGATAAAGGCTGAAGAGAAATTCACTCTGGTCAGGCATGGAGGAGAGAGGGTAGTCTGGTATTCATGGGCGAGACCATGAGAGTGATGAGGAAAATATTCTGCAGATTGATATCAGTTTTCTAATAGAGATGAAAGGGGAGGCCTCCTATAATCGAACAAAGAACTGTGAAGTCATCCTTGCCGATATCCCATTCCTTCCCTGTCAAGAACTGTGCCTCAGAAACAGATTCATAATTTGTTTTTTTTTTTGGTTTCTCTCTTTTCGGCCTTAAACGAGAAATAGTCCCAAAAAGAAAAAGTTCTGAAATGACAACCGACCAAGTTTTGTTTTTTGCTTCAGTTTTTACTTGGAAAAGAACCGAAACTACGAAAAAAAAATACATAACCAAATGCCACCTTAGCTTCTAGAACTTAAATGAGAAGTGTTAAAAAAAGACGGAAAAAGCAGATTACTTTTAAAGCTTACAACAGAACCGGGGGAATAGGAGAAGAAAACAAAGGCAACTAAACATACAGAATTAAACAACACGTGCAAGAACAATATCACTCAACATCTAACATACCAAAAACTATTGATATTCAAAGCAACAAAAACTGGCAACTTACTGTACAAGGACCAGAGCTTCCTTCTTTTAGGTTTGTGGTTGAAGATGGACCAAGTTTTAAAGCTTTAAGAACCTTTGAAAGAGACCTCAGATAGCTTGTCAAATCCCAGCCGTTGGAAAGAGAGAGAAAATAGTCACTGATCGATCCAACAAGAGATGCACCACTGCTTTCTATCTTCATTGATTGAGGGCAGTCAAGTAGCACAAAACCAGAAGATGACCATTTCCCAGAGTCTATGTCCATTTGGTTTCCCGAACTTTGAGGCGAATGAGTTCCCAGCTTACAAGTCTCATAAACTTGAGATAACAACAAGACATAAAAGTTAAGGCACAGTTCATAGTTATAAATTTCTTATGCAGTCAGAAATAGTGGATGACTTGAAATTGCACCATTAATATGGACGCATCAACAACACATGGTTCTGACAAAAGTCGCATGTGACTTAAGAGCCACAAGTTTGATCATCCCTAGAATTTAAAGCAAAAGCCAATGCATATATGTTGAATCAGAGATGCAAAGCAAAGAGGCCTGGAACTGACTTGGCGTACCCAAACTAAAGAGGCAGAGAACTGACTTGAATGATGCAAGTGTATGAAACGCAGGTGCAAGAACACAAAGGACATTCTGGTATTAGGGACTACATTCTTCATGTAGAACAAACAAAGCACCAGGCTAATCTTTGCATACCAGATTTGTTCAATAATGAATCCAGCTTGGCAAAAAACTTTATAGGCAATTTCCTTTTTGACAACCAGTGTCACAAAAAGACCAAAAAGACACGAAGTTTAATGCAGATAGTACAATCAACAATTCACTGGAATAAAGCAAGATGATGCCGTGTCATAAAACTCACCGGTTCCAAGTTGGTGGAAAAAATCAGTAGCAGCAGTAGTTAAGGGATCAATATCTGGACATACAACATAATAAGCCATCTGCAGCAATTTTAATAGACATAAATGAGATAAAAAAGGAGAAAGATTAACTTAACAATCTCAAAAATCCAATTCTAAAACTGTCAGATAAGTATCCCACAACTAAAAGAGGGCTATAAGATCTTACATGTTTCTGCATGGCATAAGGTTCAAAAGGAGCTTTCTCCCAGAGTTGCAGAGAGCTAGCCGATGTCTTAAGCCAATCATCCTGGTACCTATAGCATAAACAATTGGTATTGCTTACAATTGTAAAACCAGAAAAAACTCTAAAAGTAAACGAAGACTAACATGTTAATCTGCTGGCATCATTAAGCACACATGGAGCACAAAAGGGTTACATTTTAGGCTCATCTGATCACTATTATGTTTAAGCATATGCTTCATGGGGAAAGAAATCAATCTCAGAAGTTTCTTCCAATATGAATGTACGTATGTAAACCCCCAGCTTTTCCTGTAAAATGTTATCTCTACGAACATGATCCTGACTCGTGTACGAACACGGAAATCAGAAGTATACCAGTAGTGCCATCTTTCCACAAGGTTCACCAACCTAGTAAAGCAAAAAGTCTTGCTGCTCCTCCATTCACGGTTCATTTAACAAGCCCCCTAAAATTAAGACTAGAACCTCTCTTAGTTGTGACCCCGCATTTTCATGTTTGCCCTTACCCTCTCTATCCACCCGCATCATTTGATAGCTGATCTTTCGCTATTACCTTGGGTCAACCTTCTATTTATGGTGGCACAAAGAGGTAAAGGAGAACATGGTAAACTATAAGATGGGAGATTTGAGAGAAGAATGAGATGATGAACTTCGAGGACTTCGTAGACAAGTCTACCATCAGTCTAAGAATTAAGGTGAACTCTTATCATGAAGAGTTCCTCCGGAAATAATTGGGACGAGACTTGGTTGATGAGGTTCTCCTGTGATTCTGAAACTCTTATGATTAATAAGAATTGAGAAAACTTATATTAGTCATTCTCATTGAGTAAGAAGCAGAAACTCTGTTTCATGGCATAAGAAATTGCAACTTTGGTTGCTGGAAAGGACAGTAGGAAAATGTAAATTTTGATCTTTCCTGCTCTAGTAATTGTTTGGGTGAGGATGCTCTTGGAGCAACTTCTAGAGAGGCAAAAGAAATGATGTAACCTTATGGATAGATGTTTGGCCTACAGTTCCTGAAGTTTTTGTATTAGCAAAGTCTAATCTGACGATGCTAAACTCTGTAGAAGTTTTTTTTTTTTTGCAAGTTGGCTGCTTCAATTGGTATGACAGCGACACAAAGAGGGGCATTGGTATTCATCACCAACTAACCCCGACTAATGAAAAGAATAGTGTCTTCAAGTTCGTAGATATTTTAAATCGTTACTGGGCAGTCTCGTTTCAAATCGAAGAAGCTTCTTACAGCTGAGTCGGTTATCAAATGGTTGGTATTTCTCTGAATCATGTTTAAACTCATGAGCGAGTTCTTTCCCACCCCGGGATGATGATGAACTGCACAAGGGAGTCTAAGATTCTCTGGATCTGGACAACATAGTAGTATTGTCTATGTTAATTTTACAAGAACAAAATGTAGCTATTTGTCTTATGATGTCTAATAACTTGTGCTCATCTATATAGAAAATCATGTCACTAGAGTACATTCATGAATTGGTATCTTCATGAATAGGCGAGAAGATTATTGTTCTTGGGGAATGAAGGTCTTACAATGTCTATATAAGGTGACCGGAAATGTAAATCAGACTTTGATTATTGAAATTTTTATGTACAATATTTATATACCATTATAGCTGCACCCCCTTGCCCTCCTTATATTGGTTGTGTTATTTGACTTTCCACATTCCCCTTCCTCCCTCTATCCGACCACATCATAACCACTCATTGGCAAGTTTGCTGACACACAATACTCGACGCAACAAAGCCCTTCCCAGCTACAGGTGATCAGCTATAACAAAGGTACAGCTAAGAGCCATATTGATGCAGGACAGCGCAACCAACTCTCCAAAAAGCTTAAGCCGTCAAGTAATGCCAGGATCCATATCTCGTTTGAGCTCCCTGGGCCCTACCTCGTGGGTCTATCAAGTATGGTGCAACTAAAACTTTTCAAAGCCAGGATTCGTATCTCGTTCGAGCTCCCTGGGCCTACCTCGGGATCTACTTCCCACTTTGCGGCCTTCCAACCATGCTAGGTTGATCCCTGCCCAGCAGGAACAATGGCCCTGCATTACATACGCAGTACTAACTGAGGAAAATTCTGGAATTCACTTATCTCAAAATGATTCAGTACAAGACCTTTATACAACAAGGTATCGCTATTCTAGGAAGGTTTGACATATTGCTATCCTAGGAAGGTTTGACATATTGCTATCCTAGGAAAGTTTGACATGTTGCTAATCTAGGAAGGTTTGACTAATTTACAGCTACTAATTTACAGCTAATTTCCTATACTTGGAAATATAAATTTGTCCCAGAAATCTTGGGATTTCCATCAATTTTGAATTTCCAACACTCCCCCTCAAGCTGGGGAGTAGATATTTTCCATCCCTAGCTTGCTCACAATCCTGTAAAATGTTGAACTTGCCAATCCTTTAGTCAAGATGTCTGCTAATTGGCCCACTGTAGATACGTAGGGAGTGCAAATCAATCCACTTTCAAGCTTCTCCTTTATGAAATGTCGGTCAAATTCCACGTGTTTAGTTCTATCATGCTGAACCGGATTATGCACAATGTTGATTGCAGACTTGTTGTCACAATAAAGCTTCATTAGGGTCTCTAATTTAATCTTCAAGTCATTGAGGATAATCTTGAGCCATAACAACTCACAAATACCTTGTGCCATCGAACGAAACTCTGCCTCTGAACTAGATCTTGCCACAACTGGTTGTTTCTTACTCCTCCAGGTTACTAAATTTCCACCAAGAAAGGTACAATACCCAGAAGTTGATCTTCTGTCGGTAAGAGAGCCAGCATAATCAGCATCTGTATATGCTTCTAGTTCCATATTTGTGCCCTTTCTAAAAAGAATCCCTCTTCCGGGCTGCCTTTCAGATATTGTAAGATCTGGTATACTACATGGAGATGGACATCCTTAGGGTTTTGCATGAACTGACTCACCACACTCACGGCGTATGCAATATCAGGCCGATTAGTTTCCCAACAAGTCGTTGGTACATACCTTTGTCTGTTGGTTCTCCTTCCATGAACTCTGCCAGTCTATGATATGGCTCAATAGGCGTGTCCGATGATCTACAACCGAGTTTACCTGTTTCTTCTAGCAAATCAAGAACATATTTCTGTTGTGAAACAAAGATTCCTTCCTTGGACTGAGCTACTTCTATTCCTAAGAAGTACTTTAATTTCCCAAGATCCTTTATTTCAAATTATTTTGCTAAATACTTGCGAAGAGCTTCCTTTTCATCTGAATCATTTCCAGTTACTATAATATCATCAACATATACAATCAACGCCGTAACTCCCCCCGAAGCTGAATGCTTGATAAACAATGTATGATTGCCCTGGCTCTGTTTATACTCCATATTCAACATTGCTTTGGTAAATCTTCCAAACCATACCCGAGGAGATTGTTTGAGCCCATACAATGCCTTTCTTAGTCTGCACACTTTGTTTTTATCCAGATTTATGCCAAAGCCAGGTGGAATTTCCATATAGATTTCCTCTTCAAGATCTCCATGTAAAAATGCATTCTTCACATCAAACTGTTCTAAAGTCCAATCATAGTTTGCTGCTAGAGATAACAACACCCTAACTGTATTCATCTTCGCCACTGGAGCAAATGTCTCCTGATAATCAACCCCATAGGTTTGTGTATATCCCTTGGCTACTAGTCTTGCTTTGTACCTCTCAATGGATCCATCGGACTTATACTTCACTGTGAAGACCCATTTGCACCCTACTGGTCTCTTCCCAATAGGTAATTCCACTAGTTCCCATGTTTTATTCTTTTCCAAGGCCTCCATCTCTATTCTCATCGCATGCTTCCATTCCTCTTTACCAAGTGCCTCATATAATGTTTGTGGGATGGCTACAATGTTTAGATGAGCGATAAAGCTTTTGTGTGAAGTTGACAATTTTTCAAAGGACAGAAAATTGGATAAAGGATGTTGTGTGCACTTTCTGACACCCTTTCTTGTGGCTATAGGCAGAACTAAATCAAGGATAGTAGGCGGTACTCCGGTTGAAGAACTTACCTCATTCCCAAGTGACGATTCAGTTTCTTGAACTTGCACAGGATTGATCAAGGGCTTAATTCTTCTTGAGTAAACCTTTAGTGGCATTGTAAGTGTAGGGTTTATTGGCCTCGATGGTTCTTCGGAAAGATTTGGAAATGATTCAATTGGTTCGGCTTCAGAATCCCCTTTAGAAATGAGTTCCACTTCAGGAGTGGATTTAGTTTGCACAGGAGATGTTTTAACTAACATTGATGGTTCTCTAAAAAACAGATCCTTATCTTCCATAGATGATGTATCCCCCTGAAGATAAGGACTAGAAAAGTAACTTTCTTCTTCAACAAATGTGACATCGATTGAAACATAAGTTTTGCGAGTGGTAGGATCGTAGCACTTATACACTTTCTGAGTAGGTGAATATCCTATGAAGACACACTTGACAGCTCTAGGATCTAGTTTGCTCCGACCACTAGAGTGAACATGAACAAATGAGACACATCCGAAAACTTTAGGATATAACTTAGTTGACACATTGAAGTCTGGAAAATACTAAGAAAAAACCTCCATTGGACTTCTAAAATGCAAGACTCGAGATGGGATACGATTTATTAGGTGAACAGCAGTGAGGACAGCTTCCCCCAAAAGATTTTTGAAACATTCTTTTGGAACAAAAGTGCACGAACAGAGGCTAAAAGATGACCATTTTTTCTTTTGGTAACCCCATTTTGTTGGGGGTGTGTCAACACATGATGATTCATGAATAATTCCCTCCTTTAGAAAGTATGAGACAAAATTTGGTTAAAGTAGTCTCTAGCAATATCTATCCTCAACCTCTTGATTCCAATGTTAAATTGAGCTTTGACCATTGTATGAAAAATAGGAAAAATGTTGCTCACATCAGATTTTTGTTTTAGCAAATAAATCTATGAAACCCGAGTGCAATCATCAATGAATGAGACAAACCAACGAGCCCCTGAAATGTTGGGGACTCGAGATGGACCCCAAATGTCACTGTGGATCAAAGAAAAAGGAACTGTAGTTCTCTTATTACTCAAAGGAAAGGAAACACGTCGGTGTTTAGCAAATTCACAAACATCACAGTGAAAATCATTTGCATCGACATTTTTGAACAAATATGAAAACATGACACTAAGAATGCTAAAGGAAGGGTGTCCAAGTTGAAGATGATGAAGCCAAATTCGGTCTTTGTTGGAATGAGGATTGCTGGAGAGAAATGAGAGAGGTGAGTTGTTTCCATTATTCACTTGGCCACTAGGTAACTCAAGATAATAAAGACCATGTCTAACCCTAGCAAGTCCAATCGTCCTCGTCGTAACTTGGTCCTGAAATTCACAAGTACGAGAAAAAAATCACACTACAGTTTAGATCCTTTACAAGTTGATGTATAGACACAAGATTTGTAGATAACTTAGGTACATGTAGCACGTTTTTTAGGGTAATGGATGGACTTAGGACGATGTTTCCTTGGCCGGCAACAGTGGCCAGGGATCCATCAGCAATGGCTATTTTTCTGTTGTTAGGACAGGGATGGTAAGTGAGGAATTTGTGTGAAGAATGGGTCATATGATCGGTTGCCCCGGAATCAATAACCTAGGAATTTGAAAATTTTGAACTAGAGGCACTTAAAGCATACGAGGAATGAAGCTTACCTGATTGTGCTAAGGAACAAGTACCTTTAGACTTCTCTAATGAATCAAGGAGTGATCTGAGCCTTCCTATGTCTTCTTTGTTGAATCCATTCTCCTCTCCGCCGCTGGAATTTACATCAGCATGGGACATGTCTTCCCTAGATTGAGTCATGTGCACTTGGCTTCGTAATTTTTCACTTCTAGGTCCTGCATTCCAGTGAGAACTTGGTGGTTTTCCATGAAGCTTCTAGCACTGCTCTTTGGTACGACGAGGCTTTTTACAGTAAGTACACCACATGTTATCCTTGCTTAATGGCCGAGACTCCATTCGCCCAGCTTCTGAATTTACAGTATGGGAGGCCAATGTTTTTTCAGCATTAAACTTCGGGTTCTTGTCAATGATTTTCCCCAACATTGCTGATTCTTCGACTGGTTGAGCATAAAGCATCACTCCCCTTCGACTTTCTTCAGCATTGATGATGGAGATGGTCTCATTCAATGAGGGTAACTCCTCTTTTCCCAAAATCTGAATTCTCACTTGATCAAACTCAATATTTAAACCGGCGAGAAAATCATAAGTTCGATCCTTTTCAATGAAGTTCTTTAACACAGCTGCATCATCGCTGCACTTCATCTTAATGCACCTATAATGATCCATCTCTTGCCAGAGATTCTTCAAGAGATTCGCGTATTCTGTGACTGAGCGATCTCCTTGTTTGGTGTCCGAGATTTTACTTTTAATCTTAAAGACTCGAGCAGCATCCCTGACCTTAGAATAGGTTTGTTGTGCGGCTTCCCATATTTCTTTAGACGTTGGTAAAAACATAAACGTATCACTAATTTCTGGCAACATGGAATTCCATAGCCAAGACATGACCATCGAGTCTTCTTCATCCCAAGCATCAAATCTGGGATCCCCCTTCTTGGGCCCAATACCAAGGAGATGACTCAATTTTCCCTTTCCTTTCAAAAAAGTCCGCACCAATTGAGACCACTTCATATAATTTTTGCCATTCAATCTGTAGACAGATTGAATGTTTTGTAATTCTCCTACTGTTTGATTGAGTGTCACCTCTTCAGATTGGGCACTGGGAGCTCTCTCAGTTGTGCAAGACATGGAAGACATGTTGAAACCCTTTTGAAATAGGAAGTAAAGGGAAAAGAATGGTGATGAAGATCAATGGGAAGAAACGTTGGACAAAGGGCTATAAAGGCCAGAGAATAAGAACATAAACTGCTGTAAGAAACTTCAGCAATGAAGGCTGAACTTATAGTGTGCAAAAAAACTATGTTTTTGACCTGAAAACAGGGTAGAAGCAGAGCACAAACAAACAGCACTATGGTCTTGGCAATGAAGGCCTGTGTGTCGAGATTTCTGATCCCAGAAAAGAGCTTAAAGCTCAAATACCATGAGGAAAATTCTGGAATTCACTTATCTCAAAATGATTCAGTACAAGACCTTTATACAACAAGGTATTGCTATTCTAGGAAGGTTTGACATATTGCTGTCCTAAGAAAGTTTGACATGTTGCTAATCTAGGAAGGTTTGACTAATTTACAGCTACTAATTTACAGCTAATCTCCTATACTTGGAAATATAAATCTGTCCCAGAAATCCTGGGATTTCCATAAATTCTGAATTTCCAACACTAACATAATTACGAAAATCCAGAAGACACTGACATTTCTAAAACTACCTTCCCTAATAAATTAAGTCTTACTACACTCCAACTCCGTAACTTTTAGAGCAACTGGTAATTTGCACAGGATTGAAATTCTGGTTTGGCGAGGTCTTCAGCTCAGTTTCTCCCACTTGCTTCTTAATCCTCATTATGTTCCTACACAAACTTTGCGTATCATGCACTCGGTGGTGGTACACCTTGATATTTTTCTTGTAGCTTTCTCTCCTTGTGCAATTGGAGCTTGCATGTGACGAGCAATGTTAAGCATGTTAGATATTGTTGGGCCCATTCCCTTATAGATTTAAGTTTTAGAGCAACTGGTGACTTAATATTCTGGAATTGACATATTTGAATCTAAGGAAGGAAAAGAGGAATATATAAGGTGTAATTAGAGTGCCATACCCAACAAGTATAGAAGGAAATGGAAGTACAAACAGTGATGGCCTAATTCGTAAGCCAACGTGCGGCTCTGACTCAGATATACAGGTTTCTTGGAATGATCTCCTTTCGCTCACTTCATCTGCTCTACCTCCATCTGAGCCACTAAACACTGTGCTCATACCTCTGAGGCAAGAGGATCCGCCAGCAGAAGACTGAGATGGGCTTATTGGGTCTCCAGCAGATGCAGTGACAAGACTTGGAGAATCTCTATATTCACTTACACTTGCAGAAGATTCGGCCGAAAATCCATCACCTATGGTTCCTGCATCACCAGATAGACTGCGGCCCTTGCACCAATCAGTGACACACAGTGGTCCATCCAAATGGGCAAAGGCAGATTTCAAGCCTGATTTGATATCGGACTGCAGCAAGCTTATGGCAGATGATGCATGAACCTGAAATCCAAGATGTCCACATAAGGTGTGTGATACTAAACCACACTGTTGTAATCAAACATCATGTTCATCTAGTATAGGAGTAAGTTTATTATGGGTAAGAATATGTGATACGTTAGATACACAAGGGAAACAGGCTAAATGTTTTGTGTAAATCTACAGCAAACAGATATAGTTGAATGACGGAAGGAAACATCTACAGCAAACTGATATAGTTGAATGACGGAAGGAAACATAAGTTAAAATGCAGCCAGCTTTTAGGAGACTAGGAGCAGCATTTAGATGCTAAAGCTTGATAAAGAATGAATTGTCGTCAAATTATTGATATTTGGAAAACCAAAAATAACCTATCTACAGGAACCTTTAAATATATATACAATGTTTTAAGTCCAACCAATGTACGCTAACGCGTAAATGTGCAATGCATAACACTCAACATGAATCACTTTAACATCAATCATGGGAACAAATAAGTTGAGTTCTTGATTCCAAAACTTCCATATTAATTCTCTAGGTTACTCTCATATGGTTTTTGCATAAAACAAAACCAGAAGATCAAACGATCATTATTGAGCCAATATAATATGACGACAAACATCATACCGAGATTA
This sequence comes from Escallonia herrerae, assembly GCA_033070095.1. NCBI lineage: Eukaryota > Viridiplantae > Streptophyta > Magnoliopsida > Escalloniales > Escalloniaceae > Escallonia > Escallonia herrerae. The sequence goes on along the minus strand of JAVXUP010000337.1, from coordinate 38,423 downwards.
CAGATTTACCGAGACAAGTGCCATGTTTATTTAGAACAAAGAGCCAAAAGGCATCCAAACTAATGGGATATGTTAAAACATTGCTAGCTGTCAGAGAGAATTCTACTATCAAGTAAGAGAAGCATACATCAGTGGAGAGGGGATCCACAAGCTCCAGGCCAGCAATGTCCAGGGAATGACAAGAAGCCAACACTCCCCCACAACCTGCATGCACCATAGAGGGTCCGCAGGAAAAGCCACGCCTCCACTGCTCTTGCAACGCAAGCCAACCATAAGGACCATCACCACAGTCCGCATCTAGTGCAACATCAACAAATGAAGTAGCTTGCTGTACAAGTAATGCCATCCCATTAAGAAATTCCTGAAGCGGCTGTCTCTGCCCAAAAGAAAGCATGCCTTCCTCATTAAAAGAATTATGCGGCAACGATGGGAACACTTCCATATTAGGTGTATTAGGTTTTGAACTTCTAGGAACTCCAACAGAGCGCCAAACACCAACAGGTGCATGAACGGGCCCATCTAACATCCCAACATCTATGTCACCGGCTATTCTAACTGGTATAGATTCTTTCTTCTTCACCTCATATCGGCTAGAAATACTATCTGTCATGATGCTTGGGTCGCCATGCAGCGGATACGAAATATTGCTTCCAGTAAAGCTACTCAAGCCAACAGGCAGAGGGTTGCTTGAGGATATTAGCGTATGTCGTATCCTACACATATAAGCTTGGAACATAACGCATTCAACTTCATTGGCAAGCACAGTTTTCATTGAGATAAGCAAGTTATCTACTCCTAATATGCCATCAGTTGGTTTTTGTTCGATAGACTTGACCGCATTAGAACTGGAAACAGAAGGCTGGGACTGGGTCACACCCTCACTTGAAGCATTCTTATTGTTACAAGTCAATAACCTATTGTCATGTTGCTCTTTCCCAGTTGCAATATGAGTGTAATATTTCTTTGAATGGTGGATGCCACTTGCGTCATGCCCTCCTAACCGTGCTTTTACATTTAAAGCCATGCTGGGCTTCTCGTCAGATTCCTCAAAGCAAGGAGAAGGTGGAGTTGCTGAATATACATAATTGTTTGAGCTTGAATTCGCACTCTCCACTTCTCGTGATTTCGGAATATATTGGCTTCTAAAAGTGAAGGAGGTAAACTCACTTGCAGGAGTTTCAACTGCTCCATATTCAGGAGCAAATGTCATGAGCGCTTCAGATTTTATTATATAATCAAACTCACCTGTGCTTGTTGCTGGAGTGTAGCTCAGTATACCAGAAGACAAAGTGTTCTTTGTGACTTCTTGAATTTTGCTTAGAGACTCTTCCGTGACTACTGGAGGTGGATTGAAAGTGTCATAGGATGGAAAACCAACTGGCAAGAGCATCTGATCTGATATATCCATTATCCCAGAACCAGGGCTGCTACCTACATTGCCACAATCTGGTCCAGAAAACATAAGAGCCTGCGACTCTGCAGTTCCTGGGGGCTTCACCGTAGAATAAAGGAATATTAACATTAGTATGACATAGACTGTTCACGCTAACTTAGGAAGGAAAAAGCATAAGAAGCCAAAGATGAACATACTGGTGTCTCTATGCAGGCATCAAACCCCATAGGACAGACAACAATGTTCAAAGAACAAGGAGTGTTTTGAGGAAAACAAGTCAGATCATGCCTCCCGTGCTACCATGCCTTTTAGTGGGAACATATATCACGAGGTTCAAACCATTTACATCTATTATGAACACAAGGTATTGGACAACTCTTCACCGTCGCATATATTGTACTAATGTACTCCCTCTGTCCCAAAATAAGTGCTAGCCTGCTAGGTTTGAAATTGCACACTTACCAAGGGATTTGGTCATATTCTTTACTTTTCCCATTCTACCCTTATTCTGCCTCCTTTCTATGCCCGCCGATCTGTGTTCTATCTACTCATCCGTCTGTCTGTCTGTCTCTCAGTTCAACCTTTCAAGCTCAATCAGGGTTTTGTTTATGCTATAGATTAAACTTAGATCCAATTTTAAAAGCTTTAAAATTTGTTAGAACTTTTTCTGTTAAGTCGGACGATTTTTTCTTTCGCAATTTGACAAAGAGCAACTATTGTAGCAGATAGCCAATGATCGAACGCTGTAGCAGATTGCCGTAGATCTAGCAGCTCATCTGAGAACAAACGATGGCAATGCTCGTCGAAGAAAGAGAAAGTTGCCAGATGAGTCGCACTGAACAGCCTAGGCCACCTGTATGGCTATAGACCGTCTAGTCCGTGTAACCGCAATGCCTAACCCGCCTAGGCGATCCGCCTTGATGCCTAGTCCGCCTAGGCAGTGGTCAGAATAAAGATCTCCATGCTTGAAATCCAATCTCAGCTGCTGCAACACCACAGCCGCTGCACCACCACATCGCCGCCTCAACAACCACCCGATGTAATTGCCCAGTCATTTTTGCCGTGCCGTAAACCTTTTTCAGCTCTGCTGATAGAAGTGGTAGCTCTTGTTTCTCTTTTGCCACTGGAAATTGCAGACCTAATAAAATGGCAGCCTGGATAAAGAAATTGCAGATTGGGTCTACTGGTTGGAGATGATTGATGGTTTCAGGCGTGTATCAACGAAAGAAAAACGAAAAGGATGAAAGAAAGGCTGGTGGTTGAAACTTGAAAGAGTAAAACATGAAGGAAGCAGGTGGTTTTGTGTTTAATGAAGTAACTTTTTGATTGTTAGTATAAGGGTAAAATTGGAATGTTGCTATCATTTATTTCCTAAAAAGGAAATACATCACTTATTTTGGGACAACCCAATATGGAGATGCTTGCACTTATTTTGGGACGGAGGGAGCATACTAAAAGGAAAGAACCTGTACTAGTGTGCCACATATTCTGACTCTTATGGTCCGCCAATAAATTTCAGCAGGGAAGTGTATATCATGAACTTGTGAAGCAAAACTGGTTGTAAAAATTCATGCTGTTTCTATATATAGCGGCCAAGTGTACCTACAACTCAAACAACAAGTTATACACAGCATGACATGCTTTTAGGGTCAATTTTTCACAAGTGCACGGACATTTGGAAACCAAAAGTCAAGCTTGGAAAATTTAAAGGAAACTCAGCCTAAAATCATATTCGAATAACTTGCAAGATTGACATTTCAGTCCTAAACGTTAAAATATACCTCCCCAAAAGGCAGAGTATCATTCTCAAAGAAGTCACCAAAGTCGCCAAACTCTGAGAGAAGTGCTTGGATATCCATGCCCCCACCTCTGTCATCGTCCCAGTCCCATCCAACTTGCTCATTTGCATCTCCAGTAATGGCTGAATTGTTGACTTCCATGGAGCCATAGTCAGACTTATATGCATCTTGCATGGGAGAATTTAAAACTCCACCGACCTGACTTCCTGGTCGAGGTCGCTTGGAACCCTGTGCACAACATGAATAGATCCCGTCTGATTTCCATACAAGCCAATAAACTAAAACCAGAAATGGAACACATAACTGAATTGCGGCATCAAGCTAAAAGGTGGCATTCACGTTAGATGCCCATTCAGAAACCACTCGGCCTCAGTTACTCCAGCAACTTAACGCTGCAGAGAGTATGCCAGAGCAAGAGGCTAACCCTATCAACTATATATGCATTAATTACAACATGCTTGGAGCTTGGCAAATTTCATTTGTGTATTATTAGGGGGCCAAATGAATATGAAACACAATGACCAATAATGCAACAAAAACCATCTACAAAAGCTACACTTTGGTGCTCTTATACAGTGGGCCTCATGCGCTTTGAACAAAACTTTGCTTGTAGGAATGTTAAGAGGTACCAAAAAGGTGCTTTTGGGTTGTAAAATTTTTGGTGCCACCACAAGTTAGCAAAAGCCAAAATGTCGTGTTTGGTTTGCTTGCTGCAAAACCACCACGAGACTGCTGCGCAGCCTACACACCTTTGTTCCATTGTTCGTGCCATCAATTCAAGCACATCAAGAAATGGATAGGGAGTACACTTGTACATTACTCAACCCATATATGCAGATGTGAAACATGATAAAATTGTCGGTCACATTATCTTACAACTTAACTTTAGAGCCAATGACAACTTAACATGGTATTAGGGCTTTCTTTGAGCAAGGTCTTGGGTTAGATTCTTCCCGCTTGTGTATTTGGTCCCCATTCATCTCCCCACGTGCAATTGGGGCCTTGCATGGGAGGGGGGGTGTTAAGCATCATAATATTGTTCGGCCCATTCTCTAACAACTAAGGGTTATAGAGCCGATAGTAATTAAAGGCACATACAGGGAAAATTCTAACTTTGAACCTGGAAACAATACAATACCATTTTGAGAACATCATGCGACTGATCAGCAGAAGACAATCCAGACTGTTGACACGTTAAGGAATCAGCATCTGCCTCTAGATCACCAGCTCCAGAGCTCATCTTGTAGTTGCTATCGCTGGAAGTACTAATGCTGCTGATGCTACTACTATTACTGTTGCCACTACTGTGATAGCCATGTTGAGAGCGGCTGCCATTTTGATCAAGCCAAGATCCGTCCATCCCGTAACTGCCAATGTTAAAAGTACAATGGGACATGAAATTTGAAATTTTATGTACCGAAAACTGTTACTATTTACAAAATTTAACTTAGAAATACCAGTATGAGACAACATGGTGAATAAACAATAACTGACTTTACAAAAATAGACTAACCAGTGCATAAGGAAAGATGGGTCAGATAATGATGGCCCCATCCAATTTTGTAGCCAGAACCTGCATGTCAAAGATCTGCTGTTAGTGCATCTTACATGTAGATGGTTTAGACCTCTGAAGCACGGACACCTCTCCTAGGTGGAGGTATGGTGTCCTAAACGGACGGACACCCCGACACCCTCCGGACACCGCCCGACACGTGTCGGACACGGCTCATCGGTGTCGGAATTTTTTTTTATTTTTTATTTATTTCCGACACCGTGTCGGACACTTCATCGACGAGTGTCGGACACGGCGTGGAGCAGTGTCTTACCGTTTGGGGCCAATTTCAATGGATTTGGTGTTGCCGGAGCTAGTTGACGGAGATACCGAAGCCGAAGCCAACAGATCTGGGCTACGGTCGCCGAAGGAAGAGAAGCTAGCCGCTGTCGCCGTTGCCCGTCGTCGTCGCCGGAGGTCTCGCCATCGTCGCTGGACTCCTCCGCCGCCGTCGCTGACCCACAGGTTACGGCGGTGCTGGAGCTTCTTTCCGTCATCCCTCTCGTCCTTCTCTTTTTTTCTTTTCTCCCTTTTCTTCTCCCAATCTGTCCTTCTCTTTTTCTCCCTTTTGTCCTCTCTTTTTTCTTCTCTCTCTTTTGTCCTCTTGTTTCTGTCATTTTCCTTTTCTTCCTTTGTCCTCCCAATTTCTTTCTTTTCTTTTTTTTTTCTTTTCTCCTTTTGTTGTTGCATTTTCAGTATATTAACTAAACAAATATTGATCAAATAAATTATAACTTATAGTTTTTCATTATTATTTGTTATTTTAGATTGTGAAATATATTTAATATTTATTAAAATATATATATATATATATATATATATATAATATAAAATATATTTAAAAAATAGCGGTGTCCTGCGGTGTCCAAAATCTGATTTTTTGGAAATTGCGGTGTCCGGTGTCGGTGTTGGTGTCCGACACCGACACCGTGTCCGTGTCCGTGCTACCTAGGTTTAGACCTGAGCAAAAGCAGGAAGAACAACTAGAAGTCTACTGGTGTTATTCTCGAAACTACCTTAACAGCGTTGCTAGAAGAAACAGTCAATTCTTAGTACTGTCCTCCCTGACTACTTCAGGTTAAATTAAAAAAAGGAAGCTAAGGTAGTAAAAAGCCAAAATTGAGTTTAGTTTGATTCCCACTCGAGCACCACCATACTTCCTAAAACAGAGTATGACATCAACACAGTGCCAGCGGGTCTCATCATTAACCGAAAACCCAAAATTAGGTTTTCCTTTGCTGTGCGCCACCATTTTAAAGAAAACTGCCAAGATTAGACTATAGCATTATCACAAATTTGTTCAAAAGAGTGCCTCCAGCACAAGCAGATTTTGTCATCTGCCACTATTCAGGCAAAGCTCCAAACAGTCCTAAAAAACGGGCGTGAATTGCATCAACAAATGGCAAAAACTAATGATATATATATATATGGGAGCTGATCCATTGATAGCGCTAGCAAAATAGGAGAAGTTGCTAGCGCGATCTGGCCGTCCATCCCAAAAGATGGACGGCCCAGATCTTTTTGCGTTTTTTTAAGTACGTCCGCTACATTATGTAGCGGACAATTTTTTACATTTTTTTGACAATAATACCCTCCGAGTCCGTCCTCTACATAATGTAGTGGACAAGTTTTCAGACTTTTTTTCTCTTTCTGTCATTAATGTTCTGACTTTTTTTTTTCTCTCTCTCCCGTCCGCTACATAATATAGCGGACAAGTTTTCAGACTTTTTTTCTCTTTCTGTCATTAATGTTCTGACTTTTTTTTTCTTTCTCTCTCTCCTATCCGCTACATAATGTAGCGGACAAGTTTTTAGACTTTTTTTCTCATATCTTTTTCTCTCTCTCTCTCTCCCCCTTCATTAATGCTCTGACTCTTCTCTCTCTCCTTTCTCTTCTTTTTGATCTCTCTCTCTCTCTTTCTTCTCTTTCGTCCTCTCCCCTCATTTCCTCTCTCTCTCTCTCTCTCTTTCTGGGCAGACTCCAATGTTTTGGTCAAGATGAGGAATGGGTTTCTGCAAATAAATTTCCACCTGAAACAACATAGTCACTATTAGCATTGGCTTCATCAGGGTTGTCTAGTGTGAGGTATTTGGATATCAGGATCGATGTTCTATTTTGTTTAGCTAATTTTCATCATTGGGTTCTTGTGCAGGAGCCATCTCAGGCCTTGTGGGATGAGGTTAATGCTGCTGAGGTGTCCTCTCTTTTATCAAAAGAACTACGAAATCAGGTGCCAGACAATACAGCTTGCAGCTCTGCTGAAACTCATATCTCGGAAGAACAAAGAGTTCACATAGAAGCGAATAGGTTAAGGGCGTTAGTAAGGGCTGCTGCGAGAGCCCGGTCTTTCATGTCAGCTTGATTTTGCTGGGCTTTAAAGCATGAACAGATCTCCAATGTCTTTCTCGGGACAGCTTCTATTGCATGCAAGTTTAGCGTTTCCTTTTTATGTTTCTTTTTATGTCTGGGTTTCTGCAAATAGCTTCTTCTCTGAGCTAGGATCACATGTCCGGAAAGAAAAGAGAAAGAGAGTAGGTGACAGAAAAATGATGACAAAAGGAGAGAGAAACAACTTAGAAAATTGAAAAGAAAGAAAAGAGAAAGAGACTAAAGTCAGAAAGGTGGCAGAAAAATGACCACAAAAGGAGAGAGAAAGAGAAAGAGAAAAAAAGTCAGAACATTAATGACAGAAAGAGAAAAAAAGTCTGAAAACTTGTCCGCTACATTATGTAGCGGACGGACTCGGAGGGTATTATTGTCAAAAAAATGCAAAAAATTGTCCGCTACATAATGTAGCGGACGTACTTAAAAAAACGCAAAAAAAAAGATCTAGGCCGTCCATCTTTTGGGATGGACGGCCAGATCGCGCTAGCAACTTCTCCTATTTTGCTAGCGCTATCAATGGATCAGCTCCCTATATATATATATATATATATATATATATATATATATATATATATATATATATATATATATAAATAGATAGATACCTCTTCAGAGAAGACCTAGCAAATGATGTCTGCACAACAGGGACAAGCACTGCCTCAGCTGGATATATAAACGTTCTTTCACACCGTGAATATAGATCTGCTGATCCCTTCTTAACATCTACTGCTACTGCAGAAGATTCAGAATTATGTTGCTTCATAAAATTCTTATTCAAATTTGAATTTGGTTGCAGAGCCCTCTCATTTTCAAAGCAGCCAAGGGTAACTTCAAGGTAGCAATTTTTCCCCCTCAGCTGGCAGCCAGAACCTTGAGAAACCTGGTACGGTAAACCTATGATTCCATCTGAAGCCCTAAACTTGCCAGAACTGTTCAGTTATGTTTAAAAGGCGAAAGAAGAAAGAGGAAAGAGATCAGTACGAGATCTATTACAAGACAAACAATCAGCAAGTGCATCAAAAAGATGATAACGGAAAGGAAAAACAATGTTTTCGCATATTAACTAGTCCCACCTGAAGAATGCTTGCTTCACAAGATCCGCTGGACAACATCCTGTTCGTCTACCACGCATTCCATGAGGTGAGACAACAACTGCAGAAACATACTACAGCAGATAAAATCACTGCAGATGAAGTGCCAAAGAAAACATAATTCAAGAACTTCTTATTCGTAATGGTGTCATGCGTAACTCTGGTGCTTACTTTAACAAGGTTTGCGGAAGGGAGGATAGAGATAATAACAATGTGGCAGGCTGACTAATTAAACTGCATACTTTGAATCATAATGTGATACATAAAGAACAGGCTTGTCACAAAAATTTTGATTAGCTGTTCATTTCCTCAGGTTAGGACCACGGCCTCCAGAGAGTACAGATCATTTCCCAGCTCTTGGCGGCGTCCCCCCCCCCCCCCAACCCCCAACGGCTCCCTATTTTACTTGATTTCCCACCAACACCAAACCCCACAAGATAAAAAAAAGGGAAGAAGAAAGAGAGAGAAAATATTATCGAGACAGATTTATTTCAAGTCCAAGGGTAATGCGAATTGCGATAAGCACGGGCAAATACTTTGCTAAATACTCATAACTGGGAGTTTAGTAGAAAGGCTGCAGTTATTTCTGTATAGACTTACTAATATAGTATTTTGTATTACTTAGTTCCCTTTTTTTCAAGTTTTGCTTTCCCTTTATTTTGATCTAATCTCCACAAGTCTAATAGAGTTGAATTAATCTTGACCTAAAAGGTTTATGCTTCACAGCCTTTGGGCATGGTGGACCCATTAAGGGGGTGACAAGTCTATAGCTCTACCCCCTTTCTTCTTGATGTGGCTTAAGCAACCTCTTCAATACCCTGTCTCCATTGTTGTACGAAGTTCCACATGAAATGGGGTACCCAATCTTCTGGATGGAGTAAACCTACTAGATTCGCCCCTAATTTCATCGCTGACCCATGACATTACTCTCCCGTAAGAGCCATCCAGCTACCAGGGCCCCAATCCCAGGCTTACTGTAATCTATATTAACCCCAATGGAATAACCATGAAGGCAAAAACACGAGAGCACAATCAGATAGTAGTTAAAATCAATCAAAAATTGAGACAAAAATGATTAATTCAACAAAAATCTCCAAGGACACTTCCAACAAGGCACATAGGATGAACAATGCGTATTTCTCATAGGTCACAACTTTCTACCCTAGCTCCAGGGACAAATTTGGAATAGGAATGACAACTGGACCAGCTGCCCCATCATTATTTGTCGTCATATTGTGTTGTTTGATACACATGCACCCAAGTACGAGTGAGAAGTCTAACGCTCCCTATTGTTTCCCCTTGGAGGTGGCAAGAGTTAACACTCGCGCTAATAGCTACGTGATGAAGAATCAGATCTTCGTACTTTCTCTCTGTCTATCTACCAGGATGCAGATTTCTAGATAAATTCACAGATTCCCAAAAAGATTCTTTTTGCTATTTATTCTTTCTTGCAAAAGTTCTAGCGTTGACCCCAATTTTGTTAAGGTTCAGATTGATTGTAGTAATTCTCCTTTTCTAACTTTACATATTTCGGTATGAAACGTGGCCACATTCTTTAAGATCAGACTACCAAAAGTGAAGCAACAAAAGCTTCTCTAATTAGTAAAAAGTGAATTTAATGTGAGGATTAAGGATATAGGGAGTATAGGAAACATCTGGGGGTAAAGAAAATTATAGTTCCCTGTGACTAAGCCTAAGTAGTTCGGACAGGTTGAACCACCTTTACTGCAAAGCTTCAATAATCTTGTAAGAAACTTAAGAGGTTCCTAATATCTTCATACCAGTCATTATCAACTACTGAGAAGGAGATCCCTTTTCTGCCTCACCTTCCACCAAATTAGTGAAAACAGTTCTACATAAAGCTTACAGTAGGGCAAGTATAAGTTCTCGCTCATAGGGAGTTAAAATGATTCCAACAACAACAGTCATCTGATGCATTAGACAAAATTGGCAGAACCTAAAAACCAGTTTGCAGTAACAAACCTGGAAGCCCATCGCCAGAGCAGCTCGGAGAATGCTTCGATATCATTTCCATGTCACCACTTGAAAGGGCCCGGATATGCCTGAAAACAATCACAACATAGAAAATTGGTTAATATAGGTCAAAAACAGGATACCAAAATGTAATTACGTATGACTGATATGATAGATGACTGATATAGTAGACAATTGGGTAAGTAAACGAACTTTGCAGATATTAGAGCGTGCACAAAGATTGCCTCTTCAGTGGCTGCAAAGATGAATTCAATCACAGGCTGACCTCTCCTAGAAAAGCATCACAAGAATAATTTAGCCAAATTCAGGATCAATTGCGATACCATCAAACTTTTTAGAGAGGAAACAACTTCAAAGACAAAACAACTTCTGTAGAGTCAAAGAGGAAATAAAAAATTAAAAGTTTCAACATGCATCGAATTGCGTAAACCTATAATCCCTGGTGTCAAAAGAAATGCAAAGGAGGGGAGTTGCTTTTATCAATACATGAAAGCAACTAGAGTTTAAAAATGAAGCTAAACATATAAAGCTTGCTTCGATAATGTTCATCAAAAAGGTAATGAAAACTTGCAACCGATTTACGTGAAAGATACACCTAAGAGCTGGGAGAATTACAGAGATGAGTCAAACAATTTTTCTAACGAAACAGATGAGGGTGACCACCTTTAAAAATTCTGCCACAAAAAGAGGGTTTAATACAAGTGCTGTTGTCTCTTGCTTTATTGAATGACCAAAAGTTACACGATATTAATTCTTGTGAGGCAGTCATTTTTTGCATCAACTCGATAATTTGAAACCATCATATCCAATGCCACATAGTCCAAACAAAAATACCGTATGACGGCGCATGTATCAGATCCCTCTTGCACACAAGGCACAAGCTAACACAGACTTGCTTGTTCTTTCCCCAGATTATTCCGGTCAAAGTACCAGCACCGCCTTCCGAGTTCAAATGGATGTGTTTCTAGGGTCTTGTTTTTAGGGCTTTCTCCCTCCACAAAAGAAATCAGTCTTAAAGCATAAAAAATAGCTGCTAATTGGACTGATAAAGTTAGAAGACTCCAATCATTCAAATCATATGGTACTCCCTACATTAGTTCCAAACTTATGTGAGCTGTATTTGTTATTTTTCTTTTAGTGTGGAAATTACATTCTAAACCATGTACTTGACTTCCATAAGTTTATTCTCATCAAATAGGCCATAATCAAAAACCAAGCTTTAGCTACCTATAAATTTCATGTTGTTAATAAATTTTAGATTCCTTTTCTTATAACATGATATCCACCTTCAGTGAACCCCCTCCCCATCCCCACCCCTCTCTCCGAGTTCAAACGGATGCGTTTCAGCGAATCCCTTCCCCAACCCCCTCCTCCCCTTCTCCAAAAGAAGGAGAAAAAAGAATCATTGCAATGCGATCAGTTTGTAAAAATGCTGGTGACCAGGATGGTTGACAACAATATTTACTCCGAACTTCTGTCCACGACATATTAGCCCTTTAAACCATAAACATAGTCATCTTCCACTGCAAAAATCAGCCCTCGAAGCAAAGCTTAAGACCGTCTTATGATGACAGCCATCATCATGAAGATTGATATAATCAAGACGATTAAATGCTTCAGAAAATGTCAAGTTGCAGTTGTCATATTATAATAATATGACCTAGAAAAATGTAGCGGCCATAATGACTTGCAGAGGATAGGCATATGTCCCAAGGTACGCAACAGGGTAACATCACATACGTACCATGCACATGTAAGTATCAATATGTGAAAGCTTGAGATGTTACGCATTTTCATACCAAACAGCTAATGATCATAACTCTGGAAACTAAAATATACTCTCATAATCTTCCTACTACTTAACATGGACAATACATTCAAATGGACCTGGAAAGTTCTTCACTTTGAGAGAATGGATGGTATCTTGCAAATACATTTCCGAATCGCATATATGAAAGTCCTGTGAGTGCTCTGTCAATTCAAAACAGAGTGGATATGTCAGCTTATGCCCATCAAACTACAATTAAGTCAGCAAAATCACGAGCATAACCTTTCTATACAGTTCATTAGAGCCTGTGATAGCGCAGTTGCAACCTCTTCAGAATCCCCAGGAGCTAACCAGAGTCCAGATGCGAGAACTTCCATCACAATACAGAAGTACAAAATAAATCAGTAATTACTCACAATCTAAATAGCTTTCTCATATGATTGCACAATCTTACCAAAAACTCAGGCTTAAATAAAGCAAAATTGGAATTATAAAATCACTCCTAGATAAGCAATTAAAATTGAGATTCAACCAATTAAACAAAAAAAGAAAACTAACAAAAATCTGCAATGCATAGACTGAGCCCAAAAACTGTATACCTCTCAATCTAGATACAGCAGGCTGAGCTCTCTCATCAACAGATGAATAACGCCCAGGGAGGAAAAGCCAGAGCTTGATTTTCTCATCTGTACATAATATAAGAGCAGGCAACAATCAGAGAATGATGAATGGTGGCATATTGTTAACCATATTGTTTACCAATCTTTACCAGGGTTGTGCAGACCCTGAGATGGATCCCAAGGTCCAACAAAAGAATTGGTCCATGTGCTGAGGAATCCTTCCTTCTGCAACTGCAAATGGGACAAAAGCACCAACAGTGTAGCAGCATCTTTCTGATCCGCTTTCACACTGAACAAAATTACACGAAGAAACTAAGTTAAAAGTGACGGATTCTAGATCATTTAAAACATAATATCTTCTGAGGAGTTCGCAATAACTAAATGTTTGTGTGAAGAAAAACCTCTTATCAGGTAGAGGGTTGAGATCTGGTTCATGTGGGAGAAACTGGAACCAAGATACTTGATGTAGACCTCCCTGCACAGGTAGTTAAAAAACATTTGCCTACATTATAGCATATGACAACAAGATATAGCAAGAGCACACCATCAATATAGGTTCACACAGTTAGATTTGCTTGTTGCCTTGTGTTCATTGGCATTAGTGAAATGTGAAAATTCAAAGGTGTGCCACTTTGATGCTATCCTGCACTAAGATCAGATAGACCACGGATTAGATAGCATGTGACAGTCCAGCTGGTGTGATGCTTTGCTATCATCGTGCTCCCAGGTTAGACTGCTACTTAGCTAGTAAACTTGTATCAGTAAATTCCACTAGCAGAAACTGTACATTGACTTATTTATCCTGATTTTGGCAGCGGAACTTCTACCAGTGTTTTGGCATTAGATTCCTGCTCTCAGATTGATTTGCTGCAATCCTCTTGACTTGTATATCTGTTCCCTGACTGGGTGAACTCTCAATACATCCTAATGAAGATGGAGATTTTTGGCATGTCAACTGTAGGGTCTTTCCTACTTCTAACTACCATTGCTTTTTTGGGTCAGATCTGTAAGTAGCTTTACCGGTTTGTATCTCGGTGCTTCTGAAGATATCTTTCATGCGTTATAAGTTAAATTACTGAAAAAAGAAAACGACTTTTGGGTAATAAACTTGTGTATAAGTGTCATAGTAGGGTGTTCAAATAGATCAGCATTTTGGGCCTCAGTGTAAGGACATTGCACTGTGAGGACTCAACAGAGTAGCAAAACCTAAAAGAATTGCAGTGAAGAAATCAATGAAAGAAGCACAACCCAAAGTGAAAAGAACATTTCTCAACTATCAAAGTAATGGTGAATTCAGAATAAAGCTGCAAGTTAAAAAGCTTAAGATGATAGAAAAGATTTGATTCTGAACAAGAAATTTCTGAAGTAAAAGTTGCACTCAGTCAAGACACGTACGATCTTGAAAACATTTGTCCACATGGCTAAAATGTAACCACGCCCTTCCCAACATAGGAGAGACCCCTAATCCAAAAGATGCTGCAAGGGAACATATGTTGGAATCCTCAAGCACATCTTTATGAAAGCAAAGAGGTTCCAGTTTCTTTACACCATACAAGCCAACTGAAAAAAACGTAGCAGAAGTCAACAAAAATCTAATAAGAACATAATGATATAAGCTATTAATCTTGTAGAACAAAAATTGGACTTCTACTTGCTTTTTGGCTGGGAAAGGGACAAGAATCGAAACGCCATCTTAACCAAAAAAGAATAAGTAAATATAATGCATCACCTTTGTGTGATGCTTGGTTTACCCAAAGCATGGAAGAAGCCTCTTTCAGAGAAGCTTTTAGAAGTTGGTCTCAAAGATGCATTTCACCTTATATCAAACCGACAAAGCCTACCTCTCCCGTGATCATATAACTTGCCAGCCTATATTTCAGCAAACTAAGAAAGGGGCACTAAGAATCATTCAATGGACAAGACTGCCCATGGAATTTGAACATTGCGCTACCTTAATTAGTTCTTCCACCCCTTTCGCTTTCTAACCGCCAAATCTTCCTCTCCGAGCATTGATGACCTTCCTAGAGAACGAGCACTGATTTTCTTCCTAGAATGTACATATACAACTACGAACTTCTACTATTTCACCTCAATGACTACACAAAAGGGAAAATAGAATTTATTAGATGTCTTTCATACCAACTTTATTTGCATATTGATATAATCAACCTTCACATGTCTAACAAGCATTATTATCATTAAGAAAGTACAAGAGGACTCAAAATCAACTGAAGCTCCTTAGCCTAAGTTCAACTTCCATAAATTCATGATCCCGATAGTTTGTCAACAGTACTGAAGGCAGCCACGATAGAGTTATTCGAAAATAGCTCTTGGTAACTGCTACCTTAACAGTGTTATTCACTGCACTCCTTAGTTCTATTTTCATTTTAAGTCCACACTTCGAGTTTTACTGTTTTAGGCGTCATCAGTTGATTACTATACTCCCTGCATTCCATACTCCCCGCTAGAAATTTGCAAATATTCAAGGGGACAAAAGCTATGAAATTGAAGCAGTATATCCTGAGCATGAATTTACTAAAATAGGGTTCATTATATTGTTACCTCCATAAATACAAGATGCAAGCCTTATGCAGTCTGCTTCCACTAATGGCAATCTATGTCTGTGTTTATGACTTCTTAAGATTTTCTAGGATAGAATTCAAACATATAGAAATTGAAATCAACTCAATCTTAACTACAAGTCAAGAAAGTAATGTTTGACAAGTCAAACTTGGGGCAAGAAAGCAACAAGTAAAATCACTACTTGCATGGTCTCAAAAAAGTCAAAAGGGACGAAAATGATTAAATGGAGGTTGCTCAAATAGGATCTATTGGAGTGTTTTACCTCCATGACAAATTATTGAGTCTATGTAGTTCCCACTCTCTAATCTTAACTAAAGCACGTGGAAAAATCGGACAGTAGTAATTAAGATGTGTTAAATCAAAAATGAGATGAACTCAATGTGAATCACTTACTTACAAATCAAGAAAGTAATGCTTCAAATGTCAAATTTAGGGAAAAAAAGCAACGAGTAAAAACAAAACATTCACGTTCGCAAAAAGTTCGGGTCCATAAGCAGTGACAATTGCCCTATGTATTTGGATTTGGCCCGGTCATTTGGTTTGGTAATAGTAATAGTAATAAGAATAATACGGAATAGAAAAGAATAATAACTGGGGTCGTGGATCTGCGGCCAATCTACAGTAGAAGAGAAGGTTCCATCGGAACAATTATTTATTTCATCAGGGTACCTAGTCTCTTTTTTTTAAGGGGATGTAGGGGGGAATGACAAAAAGATATTGGAACATCGATTTGGAAGAGATGATGGAGGCTAGAGTTCATTTTGGCCATGGTACTAGGAAAGGGGATTCTTAGCTCAAATAGGGTTTATTAGTGTTTGACCTCCGCAAACACAAAGATGCAAGCTTTATGTAGTTGGGATTCTCTAATCTTGACTCAGCATACGGAAAAATCAGAGAGTAACAATTAAGAAGGGCTAAAGAGAAATTGAAATGAGCTTTGTATTAACTACAAATCAAGATTGCAGTGTTTGACAAGTCAAACTTAGGGCAAAAACATAACGAGTAAAGTCAATATTTGCACATTCGGAAAAAGTAAAAAACGACAGTCATAATGACACGCAGAGAGTATATTCTTAGATCATATAGGGTTTATTGGAGTGTTTGACCTCCAGAAACACAAAGATGCAAACTGTATGCAGTTCACCTTCTTTAATTTAACTAAGCATACGGAGAAATTGGAGACTGGTAATTAAGATATGGTAAATAAAAATTGAAATGAACTTAATGTCAGCGACAAATTAAAAAAATGTTTTGACAGCTCAAACATAGGGCAAAATCAACACGCAATGTCAATATTTCCGCGTTCAGAAAAGTTCAACGCGACAAAGGAAGTATATTCTTAAGCTCAGATGTGGCTACTGGAGTGTTTCACCTCCAAAACACAAAGACGCAAGCTTAATGCAGTTTGCATTCTCAAATTCCAACAAAAGCACGTAGAAAACCAGAGATCAGTAATTAGACGTGCTAAAAAGGCATTGAAACGAACTCAATTTTAAATACAAGTCAAGTAAGTAGAAGTTTAACAAGCCAAAGTTAGGGCAAAAAAGCAACGAGTAAAGTTAATATTTGCAAAGTGGACGAAAATAATGAAACGGACGGAGTATATTCTGAGATAAAATCGGGTTTATTGGAGTGTTTTACCTCCCATAACTATAACATGCAAGCCTTAGCAGTTCCCATCCACTAATTTTAACCAAGCATCCGGAGAAATCAGAGAACAGGCGTGTTAGGGGGCTTACCAGGGGTGGCCGCCGCAGCTGCAATTCACGGTGGTGGCGCAGGAAACTAGGTTTCTGGCCGGAATCGGTAGCGGGGTTGGGCGGCGACTGGTGGCGGAATCAGTAGAGAGAGAGTTTAAGATGCTCGGTTGTTTGGTGACAGAAGATGATCACAGACCGAAGTATTTTCTGTTAGATTTGGTCTACGCAAGCCATGGCAGCATATGTATCTCCGTATGTAGCTTCTTGTATTTGGATCTCAAGTGCACATTATTGCACATTACATTCACGTTTTGTCGCTAAAAGTGGCATTAGCAGTAAAAAAATATCCCATCCTGTAGTAGCGAAATGAGGCATGGACAAGCGTTTATTAATCAAATTCCAAACTAGTCCGAATGTGTGGACGTCTAAAGTTATGTCGAATTCATTTAATCTATCTTTAGCAGAATTAACTTTAAGTTTTTTTTTTTAAGTTAAACATGAGGATGTTAAACATGAGAACGATGGTATATATAAGGAGGGAATAATCTATCCATGAATACAGGAGTAACGGATCTACTTTCCATAGATAGTTAAAATACAGTAATGAGTACAACCAGATCGAAAGTTTTAGGAGTAATAGCAGACTAAAAGTAGCAAACTAGTAAGCTAAGAGAGAGCAGTAAAAGACTTTAGGAGTCTACTGTTCTTGTCGATGATGTCAAAAGCTGCTCTGATTTGTCTTTAGCTATTTGGATATGAGAGTTTGTACATAGGCAAACATGGATAAAAAGTGATATTCTTTGATGGCAAAATGAATATCTTCAAAAGTCCAATGTAAGAAGCACCAGCTGCCTTATGGGTCTGTCTAATGAAAGCATCGTGAGTATAAAAGAGAAATATGATAGATAGATAGTTTGGTGAGCCAGAAAAGACAGATATGCAAGCTTTTAAGACGCTATGAGAATTAGAGTAAGAAAAAAATTTTGAAAAATGTGAAGAGGGGTGGGGTGGGCGGGGGGGGGGGGAGTTATTGACAACAATGTAAAGGCTAAATTTGTGGGTTGAAGCATCGAAGTGAAATCCCAAAAATGCTGAGAGGGTGATAGGATTGTGACAAAGGCAATTTTGAGTACGGAGGAAAATGGGATTCAAAGGCGGTTAGGGAGATATCTAAGGTTGGGAGCATAAACGAAGAAGGGATTTGGCTGGTTTCCGAAAAGTATGCCAGTAAAGGTTACTGAGCACATTTCGTTGGTTTAGAATTCCAAAGGGAGATCAGTCAAGATTTTGAAAAATAACGGAATTTCGAGCTTTTCTAATTAGCCAAAGAGAAATAAAAATTATATTACGAAGCAAAGATAAGGAAGAAAAGTTGGAGGTGTAGATCCAAGCAATAAGCCACTCCTGAAAGGAGTTGAAATCAGTGTTGATAGGAACAGACATGTTGATCGAGCTCCGAATTGGAAGAACTTTAGAGCAGCCTAGGAAGAGGTGAAAACTAGATTTTTCGGCTAAAAGGCATCGAGGGCAATTATAGGTCATTGAGATTCCTATTCGACTGAGGAATTCTCGAGTTAAAAGCCTGTCAAGTAATAATTGCCAAACGAAGAAGGTAATTTTGGAGGGTAGGTTTAAGGACCAAACAGCTTTCCAAGTTTTTTCCGGAAATGAAGGAAGGCTGGAGTGCGTAGACTGCTCAAGACAGGAAAGTTTCTTTGTGTATAGGAAAGAATAAGCTGAAGAGACCGAGAAAAGGCCAGATTGATTGAGTTGCCATAAATGAGTGTCATAGGTGAAGGAAAAAGGTAAGTGGATACCCGTGATTCTATTTGCAATGTGTCGAGGGAAAGAAAGGAGGATGAGAGAGAAGTTCCAGATGTGATCCAAGATAAGATCAGAGACATTCTTGAGGTTGTGACTATTTGAAAAGAAAGGGGAAAGATAATTAGGAGGTAGCGTGGGTTCCAATTGTCCTTCCAGATGCTAACAAATTGTCCATTGCCAATTTCCCAACAAGTATTTTGTGAAAGGATGTTGAAGCCAGCTGTTAGGCCTTTCCAGGCCCAGGAGGAGGGACCAGCTAGATGAATGAGGCCTTTCCAGGCCCAGGAGGAGGGACCAGCTAGATGAATGAAGAGGCCAGTAAGTTTACAATATTTGCAAAGAAATTTTTTTGCTAAAAGGCAATCAGGTTGAGAAAGGATTTTCCAACTGGATTTAGCAAGAAGAGCTAGAAGGCAATCATGTTGTATGTAAGACTGAGATTTACTTGGATTAAATTCTTAAACTGATTTGGGGGCGAGGTTTGCCATCCAAGGCATTAAGTAAACGCCAAGGTTACGCGTGGCGTGCTAGGAACCAGAAGCAAGCTACTACTGAGGACCTAACCCCTTAAGAAAAACGTGGGAAATTGGCCCACTTATAAAATCAGTTACCATAACCGATGATTAATAAGATCTGTTGAACAGCATGATCTAAGCCAAAAAGGCTGAGGGTAGGATTAACGATTGGTTAACATAACAACTCTCTCGGCAACTTATTTTATAGAAACTCTGAAGGATGTTCCTTGTTACTCCTTTCTGTGTGGGATCAAACAGAATTAACTTTAAGTTACAGATGTTGTTTAGATTAAAGTATTAAAATCAGTTTTTATGTAGCAAAATGACTAAAGCTGTACTAAAGGTCTTTGTAGTTGTAGAGAGCTATTGGTACTTTAATTGGTCTAACCTGAAATAAAAAGTGATTAATTCATAATCCTTGTTTTCTTGATTTTTAGTTTCGAAAAGCTGATTTTAATCAGTTTTGTTTGTTTGCTTAACAACTATCAACTAGACTTGATCCAGATTAAGACGCAGTTTGGAATTAATTCTCAAAAATAATTTTTAGATGTAATAGAAACAGTTTCAAAAAATAATTTTGACTAGTTTTTAGCCAACTCAGTTTTACGTTTAGTAAAGTTGCAGAAATACTTGCTGAGAGTTGTTTAAGGTGTTTGATAAAAATGCTGAAAACAGTTTTAATGTGAAAAAATAACCAAGAAGAAAGTGAAAGAACATGCAAATTGTCACTGTTTTCCTAGTAAACTATGTATTATAACTATTTCTTCGCCCTATCGCTGGTTATCATAACCCTTATGAATATCTTTTAATATTTGTTTAGCTTTTCTTTCTATTTAGTTTTGCAGAAAAAATAGTGAATCCCTAAAATGAATAGACTCCAAAAAAAAAGTAACTTAATACTTTGTTCATCAAACATATTTCCCCGTAAGTTTTTAAAAACCATAGGCCACAAAAGTGTGGTTATAGTTTTAAACATTTTTTTTGTTTTTTAAACACTTATTTTTTTCCAAACACCATAAAAATCCTTTTTAAAATTGTTTAAAACAAGTTTGACCACTTTGAAATCAATTACAAACATCTTCTAAATCAAGTCTGACAATCTGCGTGGTTTAAATATTATTCAAAAACCAAATCTATAATCTTAGATTACACCTTTCTGACTTGAAATTAACCAAAAGAATTGGAATCATATTAAGAATAAGAGTCAAAACAAGTTTGCTGAAAATTTTAGACGACTCATGGTAGATACATAATGGTTGAGATTGTGACCATGTCATTGCCTAATTGGCGAGATCAAAGAGATAAGTTTACCATTGATAAACTTCCATGTTTTTATCACGTTGAGCCGTCAAATTTGTTTTTCTCGATTCTTGCACCCTAGTCGAGATTAAACGCTGACCAATTCGAGTAAGGTGGTACCCCGAGACCATCGTCAAAAATTCAAAGACTTCTACTTTTGATCTTGGTCAGCAACTCGTTTGGCCCCACTTAATTTGGCAAATTTTATTCTATAGATTCACTATTTCGAGTCCCTTTTGATTGCAAGTGGTGTTTTTGTATTTTTTTTTGTTTTGAACATTATTAGCTATATTTCACTTGAATACTTGTAAATTCGATTATATAAAATAATATGAGAAACTCACGTGGCTAAAGAAGTTGACATAAATATTCGCCTATGCTATCACCTTTGTAGCTTTTAAATGCATAAAAGTTATTTTAATCCTAAAAATGTTACTTTATGTTTTTTTTTTTGGAAAAACAGAAATATATACCATGATATAAAAGATCGAATGTACAAAGCAAAGGATGACAACCCCATCTAAGGTTAAACCAGAAAACAACTAACTGCAGAAAACAAAAACACCTTATGGAGGATATCGAGAACCTTGAACTAGACATCCTGTACACTAGCAATTTCAGCACCAGATCAAGATACAAAAGTCACTAACACTGATAAAAGCAATAAAGGAACTGCTTTGCCTTAGGTGACTAGCACCAAGTGCAATCCCTGTAGTTAGGTAAACTGTACAAAAGGTAGACGTCGGATTGCTACTAAGGTGTGGAGCCATCTGCAGCAAAAAAGAACAATCAAAGAGTAAAAAAATAACATGAAAGTGCTGAAGTTTGAGAACCCAGTTGAGGCCACAACAAAAAGCAAACTTAACGGTACCCAGTTTGTCATCCGCTCTGATCGAATCAATAATAGCCCCTATCGGGGTCCAATCTTTATTGAACAGATCCAGCCTAATGTCAAATTTTTTGTCCCTGGGAGATCCCAAAACAGAAATAGAGCAAAAGACGGGAGAAGGTGGCAGCGGACAGGCACAGCTATTAGAAAAGTAAATGTGACGCATCGGAGGGTAGAAGTGTTCAAAGCAGTCCAACAGGACCCCCAGTGGTTTCGTCAAGGTACTGCACCCCGCTTTGTGCAGACAAGATCTGAAAGCTGGGGTGTTAAATATACTATGTAATAATCCCCGGCATTGGGCAATGATCAACCGAGGAAGGAATTTTTTAGCTTGAAAGACCACTGAATTCCAACCTAACCAGATGGACCAGAGGATGACTAAAATGCACACTAGTCGAACAAGAACACCACCATTTCGACATAGAGGTTCCATGAGCCAACGGAAAAGCCAGAGGGAAGCAGAAGATGAGGCCAGGGCCCTCCTCCCCAAATAGAATGCCCAAATTGGCCTTACAAGGCAAAAAGTTATTTTTTGGACTTATAAGGACCACACTTGAAACCAGTCCAAAAACAAAAAATAACTTCTTAGCTCTAATGCTAATAGAATTATTTTACTGCTTAAACTTTCGGGCAAACCTGCACAGTCACACTCAAAGCTATAAAAGGTCACAAGGTTTGTATCTGAGCCTCAAACAAAGGACAAATTGCACATGACTTAACCCAGGAGTTGGTCTGATAGTTAAGGAAGCTTGTTTTTTTCTTTAACTTTTTGAATATAAACTTTAGGGTTAGCATTCAGAACAAAAATACTTCTTTGAATGCACCAGAGTGACGTATGCGGTGCGTATTTAAGATCGTCCGGAGAGGGAATTTAATCTCGCTTGACACTGAAGCTGACTCGAGGATACCCCTCACTGTCCAATCAAATAAATAATAAAAAAATTACACATAACTCTCGACTTATTACTTTCGATATTTTTCATCTGGCATAATGCTTCGCGGAGTTGTCTACGCCGAAGAATGCAACACCATATTTGTCCCAAATTTCAAGAGCACAACAAGGCATGTCTCCATACTAAAATCTTTTTTCATTTGGTGCAGCCATATGTAACCGAATCTTGGGCCCTGTTCTACGAGGCATTCATTATATTGATCACACACCCCGTGCAGTGTATGATTTTGGGAGTAGAGACATCCCCAGATGCTTAGATCTGTTCCATTCGAGTCCTTTTGTGTTAGTCGGCACCCTTATCGCAAGTTTAACATAAGATCTCATCCAAATATGTTGCTATTGGTTGGCACAATTATTGTAACGTACGTTGGCTGATGCTTCTTAAGCTTCTACATGCACAATTACCGAACCAACGTTAGTTCTAAGCTTAACAACATCACTCTCATACTTTCCCTTTTCCTTTGTTTGAATCTATTCTTTCTTTTCCTCTTGTTAGCTTTTTTTTTTTTTTTGGGGTGGGGGGGGGGGGGGTTTCCAAGGTTTAAATAAGTAACTGTCGTCAAAAAGTTTGGGCGCTCAAAAGCTATCGTCAAATGAACAAAAGTGCTATATATCAATTGACTGGCAAAATCACAGGCAGTTAATGACACACATTATTGGTCATTTGCCGCTTAAATTTGTCATCTAATTGCAAATTTTGGTCAAGAACATGTAAAAGAAGAACGTACGGAGCATGCCAAATCACTAGAAGTGCACAGCAAGAAAAATGAATCTAGTTTTCCTCCAACCTCTGACGGTGGGCAATGGGGTGGGGTTAAGAGACAATTCATTTTCTCATTCCATATATTTAGAGTCCTGGGATGTTCCTTTGATCGATAATCAATATACAGAGAATCAAATTAAAATCAAAATGATCAAAATCAAAATGTTCATAATTTACAAGACCGTTTTCCACCCAAACTCGCCAGGGATGAGAGCTTCTGTTCTTTGGAGAGACGAGAAGAAAGAGCGTAAAGGACAACACTGGATACAACCTTAGTAACAAGGATGCCTGTCGTCGCAGCCCAACCGGCATAAGTTCTTCTCATGGTGTTTGAATAAAAGGCCAACTTGCACAAATTTAGTGTCTCACGAGGGGGATGCTCTTGCCGAGGACGTCTCACCCAAGGAGACACAGGCTAGTGATGAAGCCCACACTCGAGCAGGGGCCAGGAAGTTCCTGCTTTTATATAGCTTCAGCTTGCTCCAAACTCTCTTCACATCAATCAGGTGGAGAGCATGCCCCACAAGCTGTCTTGACTCTCCAAAGATACCGAAATTCAGATGTGGAAGGTTTTAAAGTCCACAAAGCCGTTAGTCGTGATACTATTGCTGGAAAGTAACATTGCAAGGCCTTTAAAGAGAGAAAAAGTATGGAGAATAGTAGGTAAGGTTCCCTCTCATGGATATCTCCCGAATAGAGGTTCCATCTGAGGACCGAAGAGCTCCCTGACCACCTTTTGAGTAGGTGACTTGGTCTTCAGTCAAATCAATTATTGGATCTAGCCCTAAAACAAAAACAAAAACAAAATCTGTCAACTAAAACCAAAATTTGACTACAAGAAGAGGGGGAGATTTTTTTTTTTTGTAGGCGTGGGCGTGGGGGTGGGTGGGAGAGTTTATAGTCAGAAGTAACCATTTAACTTGTCTATTTCGTCTCTATGCAATCAAAGTTCCTATCCAGACGATTGTAATTGAAATGAACAACGTTAAAAGTTAGCATGCTGCCATACCTATAATCAATTCATATCAAATTTTTGGCTCCTACATAAATTTACAATATAGTCTATCATCACGACAATCACTGCTAATATTATCACGAAAATAGAATCGTCATCCAAATAATGGGTATCAATATAATTAAAGCATATAAGAACCCAAAGAAGCAGAGATCAAAAAATAACACTGAAAGTAGGCGCGTATGACCATTAATGAGTTATTTCAGATGGCAAATATACAAGACATTGAACCCGAATACGTATATAGTGAACCGCAGTACAGATACCCCAGAATGGCATGAAAAATTATAAATAAAATGAAGTACCCAAATATCTAGCATCTTTTCGAAGAGGGACAAGGTTTGTCTAGCATAAATGCAAAACCAAGTTTTCCACCAACCTTCCCAGTTGATCCACTGGCATAAAGGCCCAAATTCAAGGAAACCAAGGACACAACAATATTCCATCCAAGAGAAAATAAGATTAAGTACCATTCAACCCCGAGGTTTGCCCCCGTATTAACTCCAATCCCAAGGTTTGACCCCTATTTACTGACCATTTAAAGCCACCCCGTCAATGTATGCTTGGAATCCGAACAGAATTCGTCAAAAAACATCATGCCATTAGAATTAAAAGGAAATATCTTCACAGGATAAGCCCCAGCGTTATAAAAATTGAACTAAGGAACATTTGTTTGGATTGTGAACTTTTTTGCATGATTTAGTTCAATTACTTGCTAAAAAGAAGGTCTAGGTTCAAATGGTTAGATATAAGCTATAATGCTTAAGTGAAATATACAGCTGGTATATGGTCCGATAAACTAGATAATCACGCTCCAGTAAATTAAAACAGTACCAAATGATGTGCATTTAGTACATAGAAGAAGTAAACAGAAGATTTAGAGAGTCCGAAAGATTTTTTTTTGGTGGGGGGGAGGGAGAGAGAGAGAGAGAGAGAGAGAGAGCTAGCTACTACGCTCAAAGGTGAAAGTACCAAAATATGGAGTTAGTACAATACTACCAAATTTTATTAAGTAACTACTAGTTACACTTTCCGCACCAAACATGACGCTTTGCTTTCCAGGGTGCCTAGTTATCACTTTAAGCCTTGACAGCCTTTCATAATCATCAAGTCAAGCTACTGGTACTGCAAAAATGCTTCTATGGAAACCTTGAACCGGGCAAGTTACAAGCACGACCAAAAGTGCTTAGAAAGTAGGAACAAGCTCAACATAGATGTTTCCTCAACATGAAGACGCAGAACTATGGCGCATAAAAGTAAACCCAGTTGCCTTCAGTTAGTAGTGGCACATCCCTAATGCTGTGTGCATCACATTCCATGACAACATGGAGATGATAGGCAATTTGGCGGTGATGATAATGGATTTAGCATCACTGTGACGGTCAAATGCTGAGCTCAAAAATCACATCCCTGAAAGAAGGTCTTAAGAGCATGAAGTCGTGTTTAGAGATTGGAAGAGTTTTTCATCGCATTCCATTATAATTTGCATTTGGCACACTACTGAGCAAGGCACCAAGGCTAAGCTCTTGTTGGCCATTTTCTCACATTAAAACTGTTTTCGGCAGTTTTTAACCAAACGATTTTCACAGCTTCCAACAAGATCATTTGCAACGTTTGGTAAATAGTTAGTGATTCTGTGTAAATTTAATTGAAACTGTTTTTGAAGATTGTTTATGTCTTAATCTATTTCTTAAAATCAATGTCAAACGGGCTCTAGGAATACCTTAGTACAATTTCTCTTTAGACGAACAAGTTTTATACATGCAGTGAAAACAAAGCCAGCATTAGTGGAATGAAAATGCACTTATAAGTTGTGGCATATAAATCTCGAGAATATTATCATGTCTTCTTCCCAAGCCTAGCTTATTTTAGTGGAGGGATTTCTAACAGGGTTGCACCCACATGGGGTGCTCCGTTAATTTAGTGGAGGAGACACTTATGACATGCCTCATGAACAACTAACTAATCGAATTCTATAAGCTAGAGAAAAGAATATATATGGGCTCAAACTCAATTGAGAAGTGAGAGATAGAGAAGGAATCAGCCCCAATTTTTCTCGAAGCATTAATTTCAAATAAACAAAGCAGAAAATCTCAAAATTCTCCCAAATTGAGTAGTCAGAGTATCTAAGAATAAGTCTCCAAGAAACACCAATAAATGTCACTCCGGCTTAAAACTATTACATTGATCTCAAGTACTCCTAACGGAGCTCCAGAATAAAATCTAAAGCCAAATCTAATAGTGCAATAAATATAAAAGGAAAATCATTCCCTAAAAAGCTTCTTACTTAGCCATGCTTTAGAATCCTTTGTACAGCTCCAAACACTGCTTCTTAACCTGAAAGTAAGGGGGTGAGCACAAAGCCCAGTAAAGATAATCGCATACACCCACCCACAGAGTATAAAGCATGTTATATCGATAGTAGTACTTGGAGGTGATAAAGTACGATACCAAGGTGCATGGCGAATACCAAAACCAATGCACTAACTTTCAATTCAGAGATCGGATTAGCAGCAAGATCAAATAGCTCGTATCGGCAGACAATACAACCTCAAGGTAAGGAATTATCATATATAACTAAGTTTACAAAGGGTCAAAAGGTTTTGATGTGTTTAAAACAATACAAATTTAAGTTCGAAACGTTTTCACAGGTTCTGATAAAGATAACTTATATTTCAAAAAGACTCTAGTGAATTCAATAATACTTCAGATACGTTCGAAAACTTATTCAAATAGACCAGATATAAAAATTCAAATGTTCAATGAGTACAAAGACGAAGACCACTGGAGCCATTCAGAAATGTGTCACGCGTGCCATCACTGACACGTGAGACAAGGTTCAGAAATTTAGATCGCGATCTCTAGCTCATCCCGCTGAGCTAGCCCACGTTCCAATCCACGTGGGTAAGTCGGAAATGGATAAGTCACATACACTGTGACATGGCTCACCAGATTATAAAAACATAAACCAAATTAACTTAATAAACCACAAAGCCTAAAAGTTGAAGAGGACTCGTTACTGATTTTGTAGTGTCTAAGTTCATAAAAAACCGATAAGAAACGAATAAGATGGAACAAGTCAAAGCAAGCTGATTTGCAGTGTCAAACAACAACTTTTACACAGATGAATAACTTTCAAACTGAATTTTAATCAGAATATAGATAGATTCTGAGAAAACACAAAACTAAGAAGTTTAAGAGGACTCTTTAAGGTTTCCAGATTGTCTAGCATCATGAAAAACCAATGAGAAACAAAGGAGATAGAACAAATCGAAGTGGGCTGATTTACAGTGTCAAAAACAGAAAAGTCTGCACTGATAAATAACTTTGTTCGAGAGTGCGTCACCAATGGCTCCCTCCGTGTACATCATGTCAACACCAAGGATCAACTCGCGGACATTCTAACCAAATCCATTCCTCGTCCGCACTTCATTCATCTTCGGTCCAAGATCGGAGTCACCAATGGCGCCTCAATCTTGCGGGGGCATGTTAAGGATAGCTTGGCAAGCAAACAATAAACCCTGATGCACGTGTGTACTGTTGCCTTATCCATGGACTGGTCCATTCAAAGCACCTCAGCAGATTACCTTTCCATGTATTTTAAATTTCAAGATTCAAACATTTGAAGTGTAAACAACCTCCATGAATCTCTCCACATACCACTCACTCACATAAATAGGCTACTGTATATATTCTGGAAAGCAAGATGAAGACATTGAATAAAAACATTCTCTCAGAAAACATTTATGTACAGGTGTTGCTGATCATTTTAGTTCGGGTGGATACGGCGGTGTGAAGGTTGGTGTTGTTCGGTGGGTACGGTGGTGTAAAGGGTGCTGTTACTCGGTGGGTGGTGCCCTAAAGGGTGTGGAGGTGCTCGTGGGTTGTAAAAAAAAGGAGAGAGAACAGACTTGAACAGGGTAAATACTAGCAGCCACAAAGTTAAGAGATTAGGCGAGAAATTAGAACTTAAACAGCATCTTAGTCGTCCATTCCACTACGTGGATGGCTGGATCACAGCTAGATAAATAAGAAAATTCTAACTGTGGATAGCGATCAGCCACCGCGCGCGTGTGTTAGGCAAATCAAATCTGTGTCACCACAGGCGTGATGCCTGTGGTGCGCACCAAAACGACACTGTTTGGTATAAAAATTAGAAATCTGTCCCCATCTAACCAGTTTACCTACTGTTCGTCTTCTACTCTTAATTCTGGCATCCACCTCCTTCTTCCGTTTCCATCCATGGACCTCACCAGCCATTACCCCAATCCCTTCAAATTAAAATCCCCATAACAGGTCACTCAAAACACTTCAGCTGCCTTAATCCGGTGACAGCAAATCAAAGTTTGATTATGTGGGTAAATTTAACATTAAAATACCTATCTTGGGTTCATTTGATGCTGCTAAGGAAAGGAAGATGAAGAACTTTAGATGTGCTGTAATCATCTGTTTGACATTTTACCACTTAGATGATAGATATAGGAATTGTTGGTTGCTGTGATGGCTCAGAGTTGTGTTAGTGACGTGAGCGGCAAGAAGGTGTCTAGAGAGAGGTGGGAACAGAGAGAGAAGGCGACACGAAGACAAGAGAAGCGAGATATATGGCTCAGAGTTGTGTTAGTGTCTTTTTGGTGAGCACCACAGGAATCACGTACGTGGTGACACACAGATCCGATTTTCTGATATATATATATATATATATATATATATATATAGAGAGAGAGAGAGAGAGTTTTCATACATTAGTGTATTGATTAGGAAGAATTTTTAAATTATATAAAACTTAGTAATATGTAACACTCTAAACCTTGATATTGCATAGCCAGTTAATTTATTTTTAAGCCACGACTTTCATACGCAAGATTTAGCGTCGATTTTCATGAGTGAAATTTTATCGGCAACCTTTAACAACAACTTTTAATAAACCATAAGTTATTTTAACGATGAGAATTATAAGTGACATTGATTGAGAAACTTAGTGACAATTAACGTAAACAATATTTTTAAAAAAAATTTAGTGACGAATTTTTTTTACTTAGTATGGATGCATTTATTAGCGATGATTAGTGAAGCGGATTATGTAATAAACCATTGAATTTTTCCTAGCAAATTAAATTATCGTAAATAGTTACTTTGGGCCTTTTCGTAATAAAAGAAAATTTTGGATAAACTTTGATTAACTATCAAAAATTGAAGCAGGGTTTTAGTAATTTTCCAACCTAGGGTTATATATATATATATATATATATATATATATATATATATATATATATATATATATAGGGGGCCGATCCACACCCACCGGTGGAGAAATAACAAATTTCTCCACCGAACCGCTGGTCTTACCAGCGGTTGGCCACGTGGGCCAAAAAAGGACGAAAAGGGACAAAAAAGGACGAAAATACTATGATAAATTCATGAAAATATCACGAGAAAATGAAAAACTCGTGAGAAAATGGTGGCAATAATGCCCAACCGCAACTCCTACATGCGGTTGGCATTATTGCCTTCCGTGACCCCACCCCCCACCCGTCACCCCCCTTGCCCCCCACCCCCTTGCCCCCCACCCCGTGGCCCCCACCCTATGTCCTTTTCCCCCACCCGTGAACCCCCCTTCCCCCACCCGTGAACCCCCTCTTCCCCCACGTGTCATTACCACCCTACCCCCCCACCCCCACGTGTCATTCCCCCCTCCCCCTCCCTGCTGTTCACTCACGGTTCTTCTCTTCCTCTCTCACTTTTCTCTCTATAAAATCCCTCCTCCCCGAATCATTTCTTCCACCCTCCTCATTCTCCCTATCTCACCTACATACAAACAAAAAAAATTTACGCTAGAAGATCGGTGGATAACCGCTAGAAGACCGGTGGATTTTTCTTGAAATATATCAAGTTAAAACAAGTAAGTATTTTTCAATTTGTTCTTACCAATTGATTGTTTAAATTGTGTTACGCTTAAGTTGTTCTTACAATAGTCTAAAATTCGTGTTTAGGGCGTCAAAGGGCGTCAAAATTACGTTTTGACAAATCGGGGTATTACATTCGAAAAATTCCAAAATAGCGATTTTTTAGGGCGTCAGAAATAGAATTTTTCACGAATTTATAAAAAATAGCTAGAGCTAGATTTTGCCAAAGTACGAAACAAAGACCCTAGTTATTTTCAAAAGATCTATATCAGGTAAAAATTTCAGATTTTTCCAAAGACCGGAAAGGGGTTAACTGATACACGCAACCTTGTAACTTTGCAGTGTAATTTAAAATATCAAGCCAGCGCGATTTCGCGCAAAACTTTTATGAGAACCCTAGGGTGTTGGGAAGTTCCATTCCCCAGGAATTCGGGCCATTCCGAAGCCGTTAGCTAATTTTTTGGCCGAACGGGCTTTTAAGCGCTCGATCCGGACACCGGTTCGGGATTTTTAGGCGAAAAATCCGTAAAATACTTTTTAGATCAAGAATGAACTCAGGAAGCTTAAAATAGCATTTTAAAGCACTTTTGATATTTTCTGAAGCCAGGGGGTATTTTGGTAATTTGCCACCCCGAGAGGGGTATTTTGGTAATTTTCCCGAAAAAATTTTCCAACGGACTTTTAAGTCCAGAAATGTAAGTAAAACGCCTGAAATGTTATTTTGCAGCTGATTGCGGGGCGTAATTGTCGCTAAAGGTGAAAACTTAATTAGACAGTTTTTTTACGAATTTATAAAAAATAGCTAGAGCTAGATTTTGCCAAAATACAAAACAGAGACCCTAGTTATTTTCAAAAGATCTGTATCAGGTTAAAATTTCAGAGTTTTTCAAAGACTAGAAAGGGGTTAACTGATACGCGCAACCTTGTAACTTTACAGTGTAATTTAAAATATCAAGACAGCACAATTTCGTGCGAAACTTTTATGAGAACCCTAGGGTGTTGGGAAGTTCCATTCCCCAGGAATTCGGACCATTCCGAAGTCGTTAGCTAATTTTTTGGCCGAACGGGCTTTTAAGCGCTCGATCCGGACACCGGTTCGGGATTTTTAGGCGAAAAATCCGTAAAATACTTTTTAAATCAAGAATGAACTCAGGAAGCTTAAAATAGCGTTTTAAAGCAATTTTGATATTTTCTGAAGCCAGGGGGCATTTTGGTAATTTGCCCCCCCGCGAGGGGTGTTTTTGTAATTTTCCCGAAAAAAAGTTTTTCAGTCCAGAAATGTAAGTAAAACACCTGAAAGGTTGTTTTGAAGCTGGTTTGATGGGCGTTAGGGTGACAATGAACCCCCGGGGGCTATTTTGCTAATTTTACGTTACACAAATCTGTGCTTAAAATAACTTTTAGTTCAGGAAAGGGTGTGAGACACCTGAAAAGTTATTTTAAAGAGTGAATTCAGGAAGCTCGTTGTCAGGGGGCATTTTGGTAATTCGCATCCCCGATAGGGGTATTTTCGTAAATTTGCAGCGTTAAGTTTTTCAAAGGATTTCTTAGTCCAGAAATGTAAGCAAAGCACCTGAAAGGTTGTTTTGAAGCTGATTTGGGGCGTTAGGGTGATAATGAACCCCCGGAGGCATTTCGGTAATTTGTCGCTCATCGGGGGCTATTTTGCTAATTTTACATTATACCAAATTTCTCGAAAGACGGTGGTTTAAATAAATTTTATTCTTCTTTTATTTAAATCTATGACTTGTTGAGAATGATATAATTTTTATTTTTTAGATTCCAGTATAAATATGGATGCAACTGGAGGAAATAATTTTTGTGAAGGTTCTGATCCACCTTACGTTGGTCAAGTTTTTCAAGCACTGGACGAAGTTGAAGCATACTATAGAGCATATTCGAAAACGATAGGTTTCG
This sequence comes from Escallonia herrerae, assembly GCA_033070095.1. Lineage (NCBI taxonomy): Eukaryota > Viridiplantae > Streptophyta > Magnoliopsida > Escalloniales > Escalloniaceae > Escallonia > Escallonia herrerae. The sequence continues at coordinate 6,460 of JAVXUP010000337.1, read as the reverse complement.
GTATTAGAACTAAGACGACTAGAAAACGGGCGAATACAGATCAAATTTGTGCAAGACTATTTGAGTGTCATAGAGGAGCACCGCATGTAACTCCGGTCGTTCGGATCAGTGACGAAGGGACAACAAGACAAAGAAAACGGGACACATTTCCGGGTACCGGCTGCAAGGCCCATGTGTATGCAGTACACCGAAAAAATGAAAACCATTGGGTTGTCACAGGAGTGGAGTTGAGCCATAATCATCAGTTGATGACCCCCAGTAAGATTGGTCAAATTCATCAACACCGAGAAATAAGCGCGGCACACAGACAACTAATTTTTACAATGGCCGAGGCTAAAATTCCACCTTCTAAGATGATGGGGGTTTTCTCAAGCCAGGCTGGGGGGATTGACAAGTTGAGTTTCAACGAAGTAGACCTTCGAAATGAACTTCGTGCTCAGAGGAGAGAGTCTTTCGGTAAGAGTGATTCTCAAACTACACTTGATCTCTTCAGGTCCCTTCAGAGTGAGAATTCTGGATTTTTTTACAGTCTCCAACTGGATGATGAGAACCGCATTAGTACTATATTTTGGGCGGACCCCCGTTCTAGAGCTGCTTACCAAAATTTTGGGGATGTTGTGACGTTTGACACCACATACCGCACCAATAAGTACTCTATGCCTTTTGCTCCGTTCACCGGGGTGAACCACCACTATCAGTCAATCTCGTTTGGCTTTGCCCTGCTTAGGGATGAGACGGAGGAGTCATTTACGTGGTTATTTGAAACGTGGCTTCAAGCAATGTATCATATTCCTCCAAAGACCATCATCACCGACCAAGATCTGGCAATGAAAAATGCAATCGCTAAGGTCCTTCCAGATACTCACCATGGCCTGTGCACATGGCACATAAGCAACAAATATCCCGAACGGCTTCACCATGTATATGCAAACCATCCGTCATTCAAGACTGACTTTAATACATGTGTGAAGAAATCGTTGACGGTAGACGTGTTCGAGGAGAGGTGGGCCACGTTAATGGATACTTACTATTTGCACAATCACGAATGGTTACAATCGTTGTATGAGATCAAGACACAGTGGGTCGGTGCCTACACCAAGAATTTTTTTGCAGCCGGAATGACTACGACCTCGAGAAGCGAAGCTATGAATTCATTCTTTGATGGGTACGTAGGCCAGTCTTCAAGTATAGCGGAGTTCGTACTAGAGATGCAGAAAGCCGTTGACAGGCAATTGTACCGTGAGAGAGAAGCCGACGCGGCTACAGTTTGCAAAGAAAGAGCTATACTACTTTATTCACCTTTAGAGGCTCATGCGGCTCAAGTCTATACCAAGGAAATGTTTCGACAGTTTCAAGAGGAACTACTAAAGTCGAATCAATATGGCATGACAAAGTTGCACGAGTATTCCACCAGAGACATCAAGGTTTATGCTTTGACAAATGTGACGAACTTCGCCAATCCGTGCTCTTCGTCGGCTCCGAGGACCAGACGACATTTTACCGTAGCAATTTGTAAGGACACCGGGTTGGTTAATTGCAACTGTCAACTGTTTGAGCATAAAGGTATACTTTGTCGACACGCGTTGAGGGTTTTGAGCGCCAAGAATGCTAGTGAAATCCCTCCACCGTATATCTTGGAACGGTGGACGAAGGAAGCCAACAGAGTCCACGGTCACATTCCTTACGTGCCCAATGTTTCAGTTGATTTCGAGCAATCTGAGTCGCTGCGATATAATCACCTTTGTAACATCATGCACGGTTTATCAATGGATGCAGCGTCGACATTTGATGGGTACAGGTATCAAGTTGAAGCAGCCGCACGGGATAAGGCTATGCATGCACAGTTTAGGATGGCATTACCAGAAACTGTGGACACTCCGACTACTCGACCAACTCCAGGCGGTAGATTCAATCGAGCCAAACAGCCAGTCATTGACGGCACTGACCTACAAGGTGAGGAGGACGACATTTTTGATCCAATTATTTCTCAAACAAAAGGGCGAAAACGAGCAATACGCATGAAGAATCCGATTGAAGAAGCAACGGGTCAAAAAAAATTACGAAAGTGTGCGTTGTGTAATAAGATGACTGATCATGACAAGAGAAACCATTATAAAGTGTTAGGTATCGAACCTGGCAGTATGGTCGAGGAGGACGATGATGAGGAAGAGTGTTAGGGTTAATGTTTCAGTTGTATAAATTGAACTTTTATAATGTTTAAATTTGTGATTTGGTTTGTGCAATCTTTAATTTGTGATTTGATTTGTGGATTATTGATATTTTTGGTAACTCCGTTTTCGGGCACACTTTAGGCCCCAATTGATAGCTTCCGAAAAAAGTTGTAATTTTTTTTGTCACTTTTTTTCCGCTCATTGCACTTCAGGCACGCTAGTTAGCCCATTTGTAAGACTTTCGGCGAAAAACGAGACACATTAATTTTTGAGTTTTCCTAGGAAGGGCCTATTCGGGCACACTTTAGGCCCCAATTGATAGCTTCCGAAAAAAGTTGTAATTTTTTTTGTCACTTTTTTTCCGCTCATTGCACTTCAGGCACGCTAGTTAGCCCATTTGTAAGACTTTCGGCGAAAAACGAGACACATTAATTTTTGAGTTTTCCTAGGAAGGGCCTATTCGGGCACACTTTAGGCCCCATTTGATAGCTTCCGAAAAAAGTTGTAATTTTTTTTGTCACTTTTTTTCCGCTCATTGCACTTCAGGCACGCTAGTTAGCCCATTTGTAAGACTTTCGGCGAAAAACGAGACACATTAATTTTTGAGTTTTCCTAGGAAGGGCCTATTCGGGCACACTTTAGGCCCCATTTGATAGCTTCCGAAAAAGTTGTAATTTTTTTTGTCACTTTTTTTCCGCTCATTGCACTTCAGGCACGCTAGTTAGCCCATTTGTAAGACTTTCGGCGAAAAACGAGACACATTAATTTTTGAGTTTTCCTAGGAAGGGCCTATTCGGGCACACTATAGGCCGCATTTGATAGCTTCCGAAAAAAGTTGAAATTTTTTTTGTCACTTTTTTTTTCGCTCATTGCACCTCATGCACGCTAGTTAGCCCATTTCTATGAATTTCGGCGAAAAGCGAGACGCGTAATTTTTTCGAATGCCGTCATATGAAAGGTATATTCGCGCACATTTTAGCGCCAAATTCATAGCATGCGAAAAATTATGTACATTTCTTTTTGGTACAATTTTTTGTAACATCACAGCAGCTAGCCACGCACGTCAGGATAATGGTAATGAATGCGTCTAGCTTCATTCTTTTTCAGCTCCCAGGCTATCCTATACCTAAACGTCAAGGCATCCTTCCTAGTCCACGAGGAGTGTTTGAGCACTTCCGAGCGAGCAACGTAGTCCATGTACTTGAGGACGTAAATCCCGCAATCGTGACCGTTATATTGCTTTGGTCGGTCCTTTATCATCACGACCGTCCAAGGGTCACCCTGTGGCCGTCCGCATGCTAGCGAGAGGACAGTAGTCTGCATCCAACAATAAAAACGAGAATCAAGCCTATGAGACAAGAACAATATACTATGGGCCAAGGTCAAAAAATAAATACTAACCACTAAAGTGATGTACTCGTTGTACATCTGTGCCAGCAGCTGTCCAGGCTCGTCCTCCCTTAGGCTATCGTATATGTGAACCGTTCTGAACGCTGGATGGAGAACTAATAGGAACCAGTGGTTTGCATGATGACAGGGTATCATGATAAGGTTCGCATCAGCAGCGGGACATTGATAGTCTGCGTTCATCATGCCTAACACGTTTCGACCTGGTTTCCACTTACTCCTACCGCCCCCTCGCCTCCATTCTGTGAATTCTCTCACCGTTAATTCCACAAAATGAGTGGGATACATGTTAAGCTTCAAATATTCAGAACGGTTAAAACGTTGCTCTCTAATCCGGAGCAGTTCTATGTAAGCGTTCATGACAAAATTTGAAAGATCTGTCTCCGGCGCCAACGTTCTGATATCCTCATGACCTAGGAATGTCGCAAGGGGAAAGTCTGCTGAATTGACAGGCTCATGCCCAAAGTAGTGCCGGTCGATCCAAGCCATCTTGTCCGACCTCAATGGCTTCGTCGCTTGTCCTTTGTCCGACCGAAAGCTTGGGCGCGAGGCCTGGATTCCTACTTGGGGAACCTGACTCTGGCACTGAGAGTCGTATGCGTCAGGAGGCAAGCGACTATACGGCTCCCACACCTGACTCTGGGGCTGATAGTCGTACGCGTCAGGAGGAGGGCGACCAGACGGCTCCCACACCTGACTCTGGGGCTGATAGTTGTACGCGTCAGGAAGAGGGCGACCAGACGACTCCCACACCTGACTCTGGGGCTGATAGTCGTACGCTTCAGGACGAGGGCGACTAGACGGCTCCCCTTCGTAACCCCGGTACGCAAGACTAAAGTTTTGAACTTCAGTCTTGTACTTCTCAATGGACCTCTTGAGATTGTCAGGAGCCTGCGCGACAAACCAGTCAAACGACTCCAGCTGCTTGAACACCTCAATGCCCTGGTCAACCTAAAAAACATGGGATTCCAAGAATAATCCGACGTCCTCTAACGCAGTCATTTCACCAAACCGGAAGTGAAATGAGTTCGTCTCGCTCCTCCATCGTTCAACTAGAGCGGATATAAGGCAATCGTCGTGTCGAGACCATTTCCCGGGATCGGTGAACAGGGTTAAATTTTGACGGTGTAATAGCTGTATTTGTTCCTCGTTTAGTACCCACTCTTCAAGGTGCCTTGTGCTTTGAATTGTTTCCAAAACACCCCTATCGACACCGTCAAATACGTGCCTCGCGACGTGGTCATCGTCATCGTATAGGATTGATGTATCATGAGGTCCAGAGCTGAAATTCATACCTTTAAGAACAAAATATAATTATAAACCAACTTAGCGTCCATAATATCCATAATATTTACATTCCAAAACTATAACTGGATCTTTAACCTAGCTTACCAACACATTAGCAATAGTCATTATTTCAATGTATTAAAACAAATCCTCAATTCCCACCACTCCGAACGCTTAATTACGCTAGTTCCCACTGAATTTAGCGCCAACGTGGTTATATAGCAATATATAGCCCGATGGCCCCTACACCTCCAACACCTCAAAACCGCTTTAAAGTCAAGTTTTTAAATGTATTACGTCAATTATATACCAAATATATCAGGAAAAATTTTAAAGGGGGGAAGTCACCAAAACACCCGCTACTTATGCAAAATATCCCCTGGCAGTCATCGCCGGTGCGTCACAAGGTTCAGAACATCTGGAACAAAATAAGTTTTCGGGTGTCTCACACCCTTTCCTGAACTAAAAGTTATTTTAAGGTATGAATTTTAAGCTGGATCCTTCCTAGCAAAATAGCCCCCGAACATCGGCAAATTACCGAAATGCCCCTGAGCGTTCACTATCACCCCAACGCCCCCGAACCAGCTTCAAAACAACATTTCAGGTGGTTTACTTACATTTCTGGACTAAAAAGTCGTTTGAAAAACTTGGCACGGGAAAATTACCAAAACACCCCTTGGCGCGGGAAAATTACCAAAACACCCCTACGCGCGCCACGTCAGCTTCAAAACAACATTTCAGGTTTTGTAATTATATTTCTGGACTAAAAAGTCCGTCAAAAAACTTAGCACTGTAAAATTACCGAAATACCCCTCTCGGGGCGGCGAATTACCGAAATGCCCCCTGGCATAAAAAAATATCAAAAGTGCTTCGAAATGCTACTTGAGGCTTCCTGAATTCATTCTTGACATAAAAAGTATTTTACGGAGGTTTCGCCCAAAAATCGCGAACCGGTGTCCGGATCAAGCGCTTAAAGGGCCGTTCGGCCAAAAAAATAGGTAACGGCTTCGGAATGGCCCGAATTCCTGGGGAATGGAACTTCCCAACATCCTAGGATTCTCATAAAAGTTTCGCGCGAAATCGCGCTAGCTTGATATTTTAAAATACACTGCAGAGTTACAAGGTTCCCCGTATCAGTTAACCCCTTTCCAGTCTTTGGAAAAATCTGAAATTTTTACCTGAGACAGATCCTTTAAGAATAACTAGGGTCTCTTTTTTGTATTTTGGCAAAATCTAGCTCTAGCTATTTTTTATAAATTCGTGAAAAACTGTCTATATTTGGCACCCTAAAAAATCTCTGTTTTGGAATCTATAAATGTAATACGCTGATTTGTATAAACCTAACATTGAATTATAAGGAAATTCAAAATACTTACTTGTTGTGACTTGATGTATTTAAAGAAAAAACTACCGATCTTCTAGCGGTTATCCACGATCTTCTAGCGTAAAATTTTTTGATTTGTATTGTTATGGAGATTATGTAGGTGAGATATGAAGTACGAAGGAAGTTGGTAAAAGATGACAGAGTGCAGAAGAAGGGTTCGGGGGAGGGGATTATAAAGAGAGAAGCGAGGAAGAGAGAAGAAAAAAGACAG